>JAPMOR010028655.1:177289-242536 GCA_026543865.1 Argiope aurantia
TTTTTTCTATTTTCATCTCTTTTATATGCTAATGTTACAGGGGAGTAATAATTATTAGTAGATTCTTTTATTAAACCTGCATCTAACAAATTTTTAATCTGCTTATTTATTTCAATTTCATCAGTAGCAGAGGTTCTATAAGCCCTTTGTGAAACTGGTAAATCAGATGTTAAATTTATTCTAGGGGGTTCCATTCTTATTTTACCAACATTATATTTATTTTTTGCAAACACATGATAATATTCTGACACCAGAGATAACAGAGGAACAGATAGTTTCTTTACAGTCAGAGGTGGAAATTTTCTCTGAGGTATTCACTACCTTGACCTTATTATCACCAGTGTTATTATTTTGAACAATATGTAAAGACATGTAATTATTATTTGTATGCAAGATGATAATAATTTTTCCATTTTGAAATATTTTATTTTTGTCAAAATATATAATTAATTTATATAAACTACAATCTGGAAGTCCTAAAATGATATATGGTAAAGGATTGTCCATAATATATATGATTTTCTTATTTATTTGGCAAATTTTTAAATATATGTCACAAATTTGGGTTAATTGGAACGTTCCAAGTGCTTGTTTGACTCTAATAGGGTTAACATTTTTTCTGGTCAAGTTGAGTTTTTTTACAATATCTGCAGATGCAATAGAAAGAGGGGATCCTGTGTCAATAACAATATTAACATTACTATGAGGGTTATAAACATTGTTCAAGTTAGCTAGACGTGGTAAAGTTGAGATCCGTCCGGACACTAATAATTGTGATTGTGCTGGACCGGGGGTCTCATTAGGAGAATTTTGTCTCGTTCCAGGATTTTGAGAACAGCCAAGAGTAACTTCTATGCACAGGGAAGTCAAATTGGCTGTTATTGGAACATTTGTCATACATTGGGGTTGTTGAAAAGGACATACTTGGGTCCAATGATAAGCATTTGGAATACTTTTTTGCGTACAAATTATATATGGAGAAGATGGTAATTTTTGTTGGTAATGTAAATTATGACCATAGTTATTTAAATTATTGGGAAGTGGTCTTATTGAATTCTGATAATTTTGTCTAATATTATTGTGAGCTCGAGGAATAAAAGAATTTTGAAATCTATAATTAAAGTTATGCCTACGTGTAAAAGGTGCTGGTTTTCTTACTCTGATTTCATTACACCTGCCAGGATTTGGTTCTGAAGATTCTTCCATGTTTAATAGTTTAGTTGTTATTGTAAGCCATTCGGTAGGTGTATTAGTAAGCTTTTATGCTTACCAATTTTTTTAGTTGAGTTGGCAGTCCATCAGTAAGACCTTCTAAACTCCGCTGGGGATTAAGGCCTAACTGTCTGCCATAATTTAATTTTTGATGGAAATAATCAACTAATTTAACATTTTTTGAATTACATTTCAATTGTGAAAAGTCAGAAAAATTAACAATATTGGATTGAATAAACTGTTTAGTTAATATACAACATAAATCATCAAAAGTATCAATATTTAAACAGCTATTTATATAATGTCTTAAAGCTGATCCTTTTAGAAATTTAGCGATATTTTTAATTTTCCACAAATCAGTTTTGTTATTTTCTTGACAAACGTTGTTGAAATATCCCAACCATAAATCCATCTTCATCCGATTTTCCTGATCAAAAGGGATTATGGAGGGTTCTTGGGCTATTTGATCATTTTCTTAACTAACTCAAGGGTTAATTTAACTAGCTGTAATGCTCTTCCCATAGCTTTCCAGTATATTCTCTAATAAATGTATTGCCTCTCTTCCCTTATAAAATCGTTGACATTGCGCAATACTGTCAACACCTCATGATCTCAGAATTTTATTTTCAGATATCCGTATATGAGTTTTGTGTTTAATGATACGGTGAAGATAACCATGTATGTATACTGAATGCCTTTTTTTATTAATCGAATTATTTTAAGTTTAAAACTTACTAAGCGAAAGCGGTTATATCTTTTCAGCTAAAACATAAAAATAATATCTATCAGTCTTATGTATATCCAATGAAAATGATTAATTTTGATTAATAATCATTGACATCAATCATCGAATTCTGAAGCTTTAGTTCGATTTTTCTTTTCTGCTTGAATCAGAGTTGTCAGTAATGAGTCCCCCTCCCCCTTCAAGTGTCATCGTCGCTCAAGGGATTTTCAATAATGGCAGATCACTTAAATTAATGAGAATAATACTACTACATTTTTTTTCCAAATTAATGGAAACATTCTAAATTTAGTAAGTTATAAATGATGATTAAATATTTGTAAAATCTGATAGCTTCTTATTCAGTTTTCTCCAAATTGAAATCTAACGGAGAGTCATGTCGAATACGTAATGCAAGTTGAGAGAGAGAGAAAGATACCGTTTTCTGTACTAAAATAATCAAGAACTATTTGGGGAATAGTATAAGTCAAAGGTCACATTTTAAAAATGATATTATCAAAGAATTATGACAAGTTTTCCCAATTAAAAGCAAGAAAAGTGACATTGATATTTTGATGTTTTTCAGTATCTGTTACTATGATTGTAAAATTTTATTTTCATTCTTTTTTTATTACCATTTCAAAAGTATAAATTTTATGCTGCTCAATATACACTTTTGTATCTTCCACTAAAATTTTATTTTATTTTTACTTTGAATTAATATTTTTTTTATCAGAAAACATGCTAGAGTACAGAATATACCATTCTGATTATTGAAAGCTGACAATGCTAATTTCAGTTCGAGGTTCAGAAAGAAAATAAAATTTTTCCATAATAATCCTCTGTTTATAATGAAATTTTTTGTAATTCATAAAAAAATTAATCATTTATGAATTAGAGTAAACCAAAGTATGCAAAGAGATATTATAGTATAATGAAGTATGCAAAGAGAATGTATTTTAATCGCCGAGTAAAATTGGCATATTCTGTCTGGTTGTTAAGTGCTTGGTTGGAGTAGAGTTGACAGGCTATCATTGATGATTTTCCGCTGAAATAGAAATGGGCGAAATCTAACTGAGGCTGGGTTACTAACCAATTATTTCCTTGTTATTTTATTTATAGATTGTTCATTTAATAATTTGCTTTTTGTCATATATATTCTATCCTAGAAGCCTAGAAAAAAATATCGTGGCTTTCAAAATTATTTGGCAATTTATTTTTACTTCGTATCCCGTCAGGGTTTCTAACCTTTCATTTGGCTTTTTTTTATTCATTCATTTTTTTTTAAGAAAAAGGGAAAAAATTCTGTGAATTAGACTGAAGAAAAGCCCGTAAGAAAAATAACCGATTGTTTTGCATTATGGTATACGTCGAAATGGTTATTGAAGCCCCACATAGATCTCGAGGCGACCGCCTCCACCATCTATGCGGAAAACCGCCATTGAAGGTCTTAGTACGTCAGATTTACAGTAGTAAAACGCAGCTGCAGGGGGGAAAAAAAGCTTTTTTGGAGAGAGAGAGAGAGAGAAAAAAAGTTAGTCCTTTTTTCTTTGCCACAAATTTCTAATAGCAACGGAAATCTGAGACTTTTATTCTACCACAGAGAAGATCGTGCTTTTTAGCTACATCCTGATGAGGTGGGGATATATTGCCCGAAGTATAAAGGGCTCCACTTGCTACTTGGCAAGTTGGCCAATCCACGCAACAACTCGCACACAACTCTCAAGTTGGAATCCGCCAGGAAAGGCTTATTCTTAAATCATTTATTGACATAGCAAATTGTATCACTTTAATTTTAAATCTTGTTTTTTAAAATGGTCATTTTTATGTCCTTCCCTCTGTTTGCTCCATTGGCGAAGACAAGTCTTTTTAAATCCCCTTATTTGCCCTTTGGCTTCGCTGAAGTAGTGGATTGCTGGACTTTCCCAAACATGTAGAGGATACATGGTTTAGGTAGGTTCATTAGTCACTGCACATTGGCTACCAAAATTGGAAGAATTGGAATTTCTTCCAATTGAAGGAATTTCTTCTAGCTATCTTCTTACTTCTCTTTTCTTATCTTCGGTTCTTTTTCGTAATAATGATGAGATGGCTATTTCTGTATCGGGATTCCAGAATTCCTTATTAACAGAAAATGCCCCAAAACATTATCACGATATCTACATACGTTGACGGGTATTCAGAATGTCTGACGACATCGTGGAGATATCTAAAAAATCTTGTGCTAATAGAACTTTCTCAATAATCGTTAGATCTGTCAACTTATCAGCTAGAATTCTTTGTAGAATCTCTGTTGATTTTCAGGGAGGGGATACAGGTTGATTAGCTTTCACAAAATCTGTTTGCAGCCCTCTCAACTTTCAACTGGAGACATTCTCAAAAACATTCCGGGATGATTGTCCGTCCAATGTCAATATTTTTACAATTGGTTTGGAATGTGAAAAATTTTGTGGCGGATTGGTTCTCGAAGAGTATTAGAAAATAGGATTCGTGAAAGTAATGGTCGAAAAGAACTAGATAATCAGAACAAAATGCTAACTTAAAATTTAATTTTTATCAATTATAATGGTCAATTTACAGAAAAAATAAAAAATAAATAAATAACAATGCAATTTGAAAAGCTAAATTAACATTTTTAGGATAGTATATTTATTCCCCTCCTGTCCTTGAAATCTTACTGATAAAAAAGTACTTAAAGCACTTTTCCCAATGACCTTGATTTTTTCACAGATTCGAATTTATCAAAAATAAAGCAGATATTGATTTGAAATTTTTTCCAGTCATTGTCTTCTGTAATAACACGTATTTAAGTGGAATTCCAAAAATGTCGTTTCTTTTAAAAATAATGAAAAATATATTTCCATATTAGTGCTTTTTAAAACTTATTACTGATTTAATTAAACTATCATTACGTTTTATAGTTCATTGTATAAATCCTTTAATACCTACAACATTTTTTATTTCAACTTGTCTTTTGAGATTTAGCTTTTTACTTAATCATTTGCACTCCTAGGTTTTGCATGCTTTCTAGAAAACTACCCGTTTTCTGAAGCTTCAAACTACAGTTTGCAGAGCATCTTAAATTCTTTAAAATTTAAATAATACTCCAAGCATTTTAGAATTCCATCGGCTTGTTTATTTTTTCAACTTAACATCATATATCACAAACATTGTTATATATATATCACAAACATTGTTACGTTTACAATTGATCATCAGCTATTATACAAAAAATAAACGAAATAATATCAATAAAATATGTTGATAATTAATAAATATATTATCCTAAAAATGTCAATTTTGCTTTTACCTTTTAATAATATTTTAACTAAATAGAAATGTAACAGTTATAAAATGTCTGAAAAGGAATCGTCTGCTAAATGTCTATTAGCAGATTTAGATTATGATATTTACCGAACACTCCCATCTTTGATTATTCGTTAATAATCAAACAGCAAATAAGGTAAATAAGCATTGGATTCAAAGTCATTTGCATTATTCAAGTCATCGGAAAATCTTGAAGGTACTTTTACAGTTCTACCTCTTCTTGTTGTAGGAGGTTTTCCCACTAAGAGGGCTTTCATCTTCTGTACACTTTATCTCAAGGGGAAATAATCCGACAAACAGGACGTACAATCTCACCGCTTGGTATTTTCAATCGCACTACTCTAACGTTTTTATCCTTACCTGGATAAACCTCAAGAATTTGAGCCATTGGCTGCATTAATCTTTTCTTTGAATCATCTTCAATTAGGACAATTTCTTCAGGTTTTACTTCATAATAATTGCTTTTCTTTCGTGGTTGTAATAATATGCCTAAATATTCACGGCGAAATTTGTTTCTTAAGTGTTGTCTAAGATTTAGTCGACATTTCAGACGCCTTTTAACATCGATAGTATCGAGTTAATCTAAATCGGGCACTCCTACCGTTGGAATATCTTGTATAAACATTGATGGAGTGAGCGGAATGAGGTTCATTGAGATCTTCGAATAAATACGTAAGAGGTCTGGAGTTAATAACCGCCTCACAATCACATAAGATAGTAACTAACTCTTCATAGTACAAGCAGGCATTTCCTAAAACACGTCTAAGAAGTTTTTTCACCATTTGTACAATCCGTTCCCAATACCCACCTCTCCAGGGTGCAGAGGGTGGTATGAATTTCCATGTTTTTCTTTGGATATAAGTTTCTGTTTCGATCACATCCCAATCCAGTTTTTGTAGCAAATTTTCAGCGCCTACAACGTTAGTGTGATTATCGCTGTAAATAACCTTTGGTCGGCTTTGTTTGGCTATGAACCGCCGAAGGCAAAGAAGGAAGGATCTAGTATCAAGTGACAGTGTCAGTTCGAGGTGTATTGCTCGTTACACTGTATATACATTTTTCACCTCCCTTAAGCGTAAGCGGTCCAGCTAAATCTACGCCGCTCACTTCAAACGCAGCTGATTCTTCTAGTCGGTCCTGAGGCAAACTAATAGGTTGGGTCTGTATGTTTCTGGAATTGTATATCTTGCCTCTTAAGCATTTGTCAATTTCTCTACGAACGGTTCTTCTTCCATTTATAATCCAGAAATTTTCACGCAATTTTGATGAAAGAATCTGCACTCCAACATGAGAGTTTTCCGTATGAGCCTCTCTGACAAGAAGTTCTACTAACCTATGTTTTCCAGGAAGAAGAATGGGGTATCTAAAATTTCGCAAGTCATCCTTCTCAGTTAATTTTGTTTTAATACTTAAAATACTCTCCTCATCTCTAAAGAAATTGAGGGTCTTCAAACCTTTAACTGATTCTTCTGTGAAAGACTCTTCTTGAATCATTTTAATAATCCTTTTTTCTGTTTCTTTTATTTCAAATGTAGTCTAACAACCCTCTTTTCTGCATTCCTTTTCCGTCTCCGAATTATGCTGAAATCTTGAAACCCAACCCAAAATTTTAATGATTTTGGTGTAGCTGGAAAACCGAGAGAAAAGGCTTGCAGTAACAGGAGAGTAGTTTACAAAACTAATTGATTTGCCAAATTTTTCTACAGAGACAATCTCTTCATTAATATGGTGATTCTATTCTGGCAACAAATCCTCACTTAAGAGTAACCATTTGGGTCCCTCCCACCATTTAGAACTCAGAAGCTTCAAAACGGAGCATCCACGACAGAGCAAATCGGTGGGGTTTAATAGTCCCGAAACATGTCTCCAGTCGTCTATATTTGACAGCTCCCGAATTTCATTCACTCGATTGTAGACAAAAGCCCTCCAGGGTTTTTCTCGTCTGATACATTGAAGAGTTATGGCAGAGTCGGTCCCAAACTGTGTTTTCACATTTACAATATATAAACTCTCTTTTACAAATTTTGAGAGTCTTGCACCAATGCAACAGGCAAGCAGTTCCAGTCTCGGTATAGTAATGGGTTTTAATTGAGCTATTCTAAATTTGGCAGCTAGTAATTTTACAGAGGTTTCATGGACTGATTCGCATCGGATGAATACAACTGCTGTATATGAAATGCCTCTAGTAACGCAAAATACGTGAAAACTAAAGGAAGAAACATTGCTGATAAAATTTTTCTTCGGAATTTAGACAAGATGTAACATTTTAATATCTTCTATCCATTTAAGAAAATTTTCCTTCATATCCGTTGATACTTCGGAATCCCAACTTTTTTTTCAATCGTTAACTCTCTTGCAATAATATTTCAGGTTGCAAAGAGACTGGACAAGTAAAACCAATCGGATCAAAAACTCTATTGGCATAAGATAAAATCAAGTAATCAAGTCTAGTAATTATATCGGGAGGCATTTCCAGTAAAGAATTATCACAAAAAAGTAAATCCTCTAATTTTTCCCACAAAAGTCCTAAAACAGGATTTGGTTTGGGATCTTTCAATCAAATTGCCTTTCCTGTGAATTCCCAACCTCTAAAGCCAAACTTGCTTGTACCATCAGCTTTGTTGAATCTTCAATGAAGTGTTGCAGTTCCTTCTCTGAATCTACAGATGTCACACAATTGTGGACATAAAATGAATTCTTTAACTTCACAGCAGTGTCATGGTAAGGAGAAGACAAATACTGGTCCAAATGGTGGTGGATGACAGCACTCAACAGAAAGCGGCTGCAATTCAGGCCAAAAACTACTCTATCATGCTGATAAACTTTAGTCGCATTTCTGCTCTCATTCTTCCACCACAGAAATTTCAAGTATTTTCTATCTGCTTTAAGAACAGATATTTGAAGAAACACCTTTCTGGTGTCTGATACAACATCAAAAGTTTTCTCCCGAAATTTCATAATTACTGAAGGTATCGTCTCTATAAAATTTGGACCTTTCATCAAACAATTATTCAATGCGAGATTACCTCTTGACTCGCATGAAGCTTCAAAAACTGGCCGCACTTTGGTGGGGGAATCATTCTTAAATACTCCTCTATGAGATATGTAGTGACCAGGACCCTCATCAGAATCTTCTATAATACCTTCTTTCTTCCACTCTTCGAAGACAGCATCATAACATTCGAATTGATTACCCTTTAACAACTTCATGCTAGTAGAAACGAGCCTTTTCCCATAAATATCTCTATTTGTAGGTAGTTCATCTTGACTGCTCATCCAGAGAAGCTTGACCTCATATCTTCCATCCTCGTCAGTTTTTACTTTTCTGGAAAAATAATCAAAAGCTTTACTTTCTATGTCTTTTGAATTATCAGTCTCACATGGGTCCATTATGCCTAGAGGTTCTAGTCTCCACAGGTCTGAAATGTCATTACTTTGAATAAAAAGAGACATAGAGGAGTTTTTGTTGAAAACAGCTTTTGGTTTTCCCATTACACTCCAACCCAAATAGGTTTCGATAGCGATCAAACCAGATGACAAGGGATATATATTTCCTGTGAAGAGATTTCCAGCCTAATCAGCTCCTATCAACAACTCTATAGGCATCCAGCCTTTCCCAACATAAGTGAATTGGATACCTTTATTCTGTAGCTCCTTGACCCATGGACCCTTTTGTATGCCAGGAATAGAACCATAAATAATATCCTGATTCAAAACTCGTATCTTACAAGAATCATTTTTCTTCAAATTGCTCACTGACAGTTCATAACAATTATGTTTCTTCTTGGAACTAGCGCCGCAAAATACTACATGCGCTAAATTTTGGCTTCGTTCTGTGGTTATTTTCATTTGTTTAATCATAGACTTCAAAATATATGATAATTGCGATTCTGTATCGAATAATGCTTTTACCACTTTGCTTCTTCCACCCGTCTCAATTAATACTAAAAGTGTCTGCAAAAGAATTTCCGATTCGCTTTGATTCGATAACACAATATTTCCATCAATGCTTCGGAATGAAGTTTGACGTTATTGAACTTTTCAGGACACATAATTGTCCAATGTCTTCGCTGACAAAGCATATATTGAAACTATATTTACATTTTCTAGAAGCGTGTCCAACCTTTTAACAGGCAAGGCAGGCCTTGTTCTTCTTTGAAATATCTTGTTTTTCTTCAAAACACATTTTTTGTGTTTTGAAACAGTCTTGAGAATTATGCACTTTTCCATAAAATAGACAAGATTTCAAAGATTTTGCTTTATAAACGAAATCATTAGCCGTGAGAGCAGGAGTTTAGAATTCTCGATATTTTTTACCCTGCCTCCGAGTTTCTGTGGAATTGAAGTCTGATTTTGCCATCAAAATCCTCTCTTCCCCTTCAACTTCCGTTCGGAGAAATAACAGCAATTGCGACAATTTATCGCCATAAGAATTTGTATCATTTACTTTCTTTTTCACTGGATTTTGTAGCCAAATTCTACAATGCATAGCAGCATATTTTTCAGTAGTTACGCCAATAGGCTCCAGTGACCTTAATATCACTCCAATTTATCGTAGAGTTGCATTATATTCAATTTTGAATTCATATTAACAGCATTTTTTACTTCAAACGAAAGTAGTTCTCTTACTTAGTATTCAACAATTTCTTCACGGCCAAATCTAGCCTTCAGGCTGTCAACAGCTTTAGCATAATTTTTTGCAGTTGGCGGATAACTATCAACTATTTCCCGCGCTCTACTGCCTATTTTTGTACTCTGTATGAGATATTGAAATTTTACTTCATCGCCGATGGTAACGTTCTCGTGAATTCTGCCAAATTAGCTTCAAAAGCCAAGCCAATCTTTAACTTCACCGCTAAACTTAATTAATTCTATTTCGAGAAGTTTTAATTTAACTTTCTCTACATTAACTGATTCCGGCGCTTCGGATATAGATGGATTTTCTAAACATGTCTTTACAAGAATCCGTGCGGCATCATCTAATTTTTCGCAATATTCTTCTATTTTTTCGTACTTTTCTCTATATTCAGATTTAACAGATACTAATGCTATACATACGCTGTCATCAAATTCTGCTAAATTAGTAGCAACTTTTTCTAAAGAACAAAGGTTTATTTCAATATCATCACAATTTAAATTTTCTTCATTCAACGTCTTTATTACTGCATTATAACGTTTCATAAAATTCGCCCTGACTGGACTACGCCTTTTTATCAGATCTTCCTTCCACAGTAAAAAACAAAAGTTTAATTTACTGCCCTTTTTCTTCAATCACGTCCGGGCACCACAATTTTGCATGCTTTCTAGAAAACTACCCATTTTCTTAAGCTTCAAACTATAGCTTGCAGATAGGGATTGCAATGCCGGTATACCGAATAACGGTATTTTGAGCCATTTGTACAATTTTGTAATACCGGTATTCACAAGTTTAAATGCCGTTTTTTCGGTATTTACCAGAAATTTTTAAAATTGTCATCACTATATATTCAGGGATCGCCAACATAGCAAAATAGTATACTTTTTTGATTTTATGTCTCCCTAACAGGCGAAATTAATTAGCAAATTAATTGCTTAAATCTAAATTAGCGAAACATGGATTATCCCTAAAAGAAGATATTGTATCCATAACGACTGATGGAGCAACAGTTATGAAAAAAGTTGGAAAGTTGATTGGTGCAAATCAGCAACTGTGCTATAAACCTGGAATTCAATTAGGAGTAATAGATGTATTATACCAAAAAAAAAATAATAAAGAAGAATCCAAATTAAATTAATATTTTAAAGCTTACTAATAAAATTATTAATTTTTTTCTTATGTAATGTTTTTTTATTAATATTGAGACTTTGATGTTTTCAGTTTGCTCAGAGGAAAGAACATGAAACTCAAATTAGTATATATTGAATAATTTATGTTTACAATTTGAAATTATGAAATATAAAAGGTATAGATACCTTTTTTTATCTATACAACTTATGAATAAATAATTTCATTTTATTTTGTAGAAATCATTAAAGGAAAACAAACAAAATTACGCTTTTTAATTTTTATTTACACATTACAAAAAATATATATAAGATATATATGATAATTATTTGAAAAAATATGACCAAATGGATGTTTCAATGCACTTACTAATTCAAAAAACTCAAAAACTATCTACTGTTTATCAACATTTATTTTCTAGACACTAAAAAAGAATATAAACATAGCATGACAAGAAGGTCTATGTAAATGATGAAATCAATTTTATTGAACGGAAACATTCTAGGTAATAAACAACAGGTTTCTTTTGTCACTAATAAAATTAATGTTGAACAATATACTTTTAAAGCAGAACATCTATGAAATTTATTTTAAATGCTAAAGTTACATTGATAAAAAAATACATTGAATGAATATCATAAACTAAAAAACATACAATACAGCAAATTTAATAAACAAGAATAAGGTCATGATAAATTGATAAATATATATTGTTACGAATCTATGCTTCCCAGCATAGTTGGTTCCATAATCAGAAAGACTGTTTTACAGTAATCTGTATTGGACGGAATCCGGGTGTCGCGTCGGAGGTCCCAGAGCTTGGCGACAAACTTGGCGACCATTTGGTGACTTTGGCTCCAAAATAGATTATACCCGAAACATCGAGAATTTTTCCGATCCGTCCATTAGGAACCGAAATACACCTCAAAAGTTCCTGATTGGTTGAGCTACTTCTAGCCCCGCCACCTGAGACCTATAAAAGGGGGCAGTCTGCAGCTGCCAAGGAGTAGTCGGAATCGACGGTGAAGAACGAGTCTTCCAGAGATTAGCAGAGCAGCAACAGAGTCAAGATAGTGCTGAACTAAGCTGTGCGCTACTGTCTGCAGTAGAGTCTTGTTATGTGCAGGTCTCGGCTGAAGATAATTGTCTTCCCTGTGCTGTATATAGTTGTCGTCTTTGTGCTGTCCTGTGTGTCTTCGTGTAAATAAACGTCGTTGTTTTTTTTCTACTGCCGCCTGCTGATTGAGCGTTCTCCACACCATATAACTTCCACTATCCAAACGAACCCGGAAATTTCGTAACATTTGGTGTCAGAAGTGGGATAGTGGTCAACAGTGTACGGTGAAAACGAGATCTCAGGCTACGATGGCTGATAGCGGTAATGGTGAGTTACTGGTTCTGTTGGCTGAGATGAAGAAATCTATGGAATCTGGACAAGAGGAGATGAAGAAAAGACAAGATGAGATGAAGCAAGGACAAGAAAGAATGGAGCAGGAGAGGAAATCCAGACAGGAGGATCTTAAGAAGGACATCGTAAGTGTTAAAGAGGAATTCTCCAATATCATTCAGGAGAAGATGAATGCAATTGAAGATAAGGTGGCTTCATTTGGGAATAAGGTAATTTCAGCGGAAACAAAAGTTTTGAAGATGGAAGAAAGTATTGACAAGAAAGTTCGAGTAAACATTGAACCTAAAGTTTTGAAGATGGAAGAAAGTATTGACTAGAAAGTTCGAGAAAATATTAAAATTAACATTTTGAAGATGGAAGAAAGTCTTGACAAGAAGGTTCGAGAAGACATCGGAAAAGAATTGGAACAGAAATTTGGGAAGGAGATCGAAAGCCTGAAGAAGCAGATTTCCCATGAAAATGAGGAATCCAAAGTGATATTTACACCTTCCGTAGCGACGATTAAACTCTCGACATTCGACGGAAAAACATCCTGGCAAGTATACAAAACACAGTTTACTATGGTAGTGGAAGCTAATGGATGGAATCCTCAAGCCAAAGTGTTTCACTTGGCAGCTTCGTTAAAAGGAAACGCTGAAGACATTCTTGAGACTCTTACGGAGGAGCAAAGACATGATTTCCAAGCTCTATCGAGTGCACTGGAGCTGAGGTTTGGAGAGAAGTGCACTAAAGAATACAGCCGATTTCAGTTAAAGTCCCGCTATCAAAAAACGGGTGAAAGTCTGCAGGAATTAGCTGCCGATATTCAGCGACTTTCCCATTTAGCATTTTCTGATTGACCGATTGCGACACGTCAAGATCTGGCTCTCCAGCACTTCATCGATAGTGTGCGGGATCCGGAAACACAGAAGGCTCTTAGACTAGCAGATGTCAAAGATATAGGATCTGCTTTAGTCTTTGCACACAAAATAGAGGCTGCCCAGCAGGCCACACGTAAGGACCGACACCCAATCAGACCCCCAATCTGTCTCTGCTGCGGATTCGGATTCTGATTTCGTAAAACAGATTGACGATCTACGAAGTGAAATTCGGAGGTTAAAAGAGCGCAAAGATGGCAGAAGTACGGAAATTCGGTGTTGGACTTGTGGTTCAGCCGGACACGTCCGTAGGAACTGCCGGGTTTCTGGAAGTGGTGGAAATAATTTTCTACCACATCAGGGAAACTAATATGTAGCCATCTCGCTTGGCGGAGGTGTCCAGATAGTCAAAAGCCCCATTTCAAAGTATTTCATATTTCATCCATAAGTGACGGTGACGATGGACTTTACATAATAGGACAAATTGGTAACATCTCATGCCGTATGGTTGTCGACACTGGAGCCAATGTGACCATAATAAGAGAAGATCTGGCACGAAAATTAAAATTTAAGATAATCTGGACGCCGCCCTGCATTACTTTGCAGACAGTGACGGGTGATAAGATTTATGTTCATGGGAAAGTCAACCTCACTATACGCTTTGGAAATATAAACTACTACCATACGGCATTTGTAGCAGAAATTACCGACCCTTGCATTCTCGGACTAGATTTTCTGCGGAAATACGACTTAAACTGGATTTCGGAAATAGTAAAATGTATTCAAAATTTGAAGACATCACTCTTTTTGGACTACACGCTGAACTGGAATCCAACCAGAAAATAATAGCCAAAACTGACATCTCCTTATCGCCTAGGACTGAATGTGTAATACCCGGTTTGATAGCAGATAACCGAAAATTCCGATTTGGTGTAACGGATTATCCTGTCACAGGCCGTGCCAGAGCAGGAGTGTTGGTAACTTCGTCGGTAGTGGACCTCTGAAAGTCAGTCATCCCAGTGAGAGTGGCTAACATCAGTGATAAGACAAAGATTATACAGAAAGGAGATGTGCTAGCAACTTGCACTCCTGTCACTTGTATAGATCGGAAGTGCAATAGTCAGGACGTTTCTTCAGACGATCTAGTCCAAAATTTGCTGCAGGATACAGATTTAGATGAAAAACAGAGGTGTGCTGCTAGAAGGGTGATAAAAGAATTCCAGGACTTATTTTCTCGAATATCTGAGGACTTTGGAAGGACTCAACTAGTAAAACACCGAATTGATACAGGAGAGCATCCTCCTATTAGGCAGCACCCCAGACGACTACCATTCGCTAAACAAGAAGTTCAAACACTAATTAAAGAAATGCAAGATAATGACGTAATTGAGCCGTTCCCAAGTCCTTGGGCATCCCCCATCGTCTTAGTAAGGAAGAAAGACGGCTCTACTAGATTTTGTGTCGATTATCGCCGGTTGAATGATGTCACCAAGAAGGACAGCTACCCTTTGCCAAGGATAGATGACACGCTTGATACACTTGCCAGCAATACCTGGTTTTCACCCTGGACCTCAAGAGTGGGTATTGGTAAGTAGAAATCCATCCTGAAGATAAAGAGAAGACGGCTTTCACCACATGACAGGGGCTATGGCAGTTTAAGGTTATGCCTTTCGGCTTGTGTAATGCGCCAGCAACATTTGAACGCCTTATGGAAACAGTTCTCGTAGGGCTTTCTTATGAGGCCTGTCTGGTTTACCTCGATGACATCATCATGGGGCGTTCCTTTGAAGAACATCTTCAAAATGTTAGACGTGTACTGCAAAAGCTGAAGGAAGCTAACCTGAAATTAAGTCCGTCCAAGTGCCACCTATTCAGGCGTGAAGTCACCTATCTTGGGCATATCATTTCGGCAGAAGGTGTTCGAACAGACCCGGATAAGATATCGGCTGTAAGACATTGGACCTGCCCGACGGATGTTCACCAGCTCCGGAGTTTCTTAGACTTATGCACGTATTACCGGAAATTCGTGAAAAACTTTTCAACAATCGCCAGACCACTCCATAAGCTGACCGAAGCTAAACAGAAATTCATCTGGACGAACGAGTGTGACAACGCCTTCAACAAGCTCAAAGACGTCCTAACATCTTCTCCCGACCTGGCATATCCTGAAATTGGAAAATAATTTATTCTGGATACTGATGCAAGGCATGAATGCATCGGAGCTGTGTTGTCCCAAGAAATAGATGGACAGGAGCGTGTCCTCGCCTATTTCAGTAAGTGTCTGTCCAAACAGGAAAGAAATTATTGTGTGACCAGGAAGGAACTTCTGGCTATCGTAAAGGCCGTAGAGAACTTCCACCCTTACCTCTACTGTCGAAGGTTTCTGCTTCGTACAGATCATGCTTCATTAACCTGACTATTGAATTTTAAAAAGCCAGAAGATCAAATAGCCAGATGGATACAGAGACTACAGGAATATGACATGGAAATTCGCCACCAAAAAGGATCAGCGCATGGAAACGCAGATGTTCTTTCGAGAAGACCATGTTCGGAGAACTGCAAATACTGCTCTAGAGTTGAAAAGAAATTTGGCATGGTAGATCCTGTAGTTCGCCAAGTTACAACACCATCAACATCAGAATCAGATCCATGGAGTGACGAGAGCGTCCGGGAAGACCAACTAGCTGATCCTGAAATAAAACCAATAATTGAATTTAAACAGTCAACGGGCGGAAAGCTTAGCTGGCAAGACATCGCCCCTTTCCATCCTACAACAAAGCTTTACTGGGCTCTTTGGGATTCTCTCCATCTAAGAAATGGTGTGCTGTGTCGCAAATGGGAGACTGACGATAGAAAAACATTCAGATGGCAATTAATACTCCCAAAGACAAGAGTATCAACAGTCCTTAAGGAACTCCATGGCAGTCCGACTGGGGGTCATTTTGGTGTTACGAAGACTTTACAAAAAGTTCGAGAAAGTTTCTACTGGAATAATGTGCGAAATGACGTGGAGAAGTGGTGTCTCACATGTGATCCCTGTGTTGCACGTAAAGGTCCTGGGAAGGAAGGACTGCAACTGTATAATATGGGGGCACCTTTCGAACGAATAGCTTTTGACATCCTAGGTCCTCTTCCTAGGTCATCAGAAGGCAACAACAACATCCTGGTTGTTATGGATTACTTCACCAAATGGCCTGAAGCGTATCCCATTCCCAATCAAGAAGCCCCGACTGTTGTAGAGATTCTAGTTCAAAACTGAATTTCAAGATACGGAGTTCCTCTACAACTGCACTCCGATCAAGGAAGAAACTTCGATTCGGCAGTTTGCAGGAGACTGTGTGAGATACTCGGCATCGACAAAACTCGAACTACGGCTTTACATCCTCAGTTAGATGGCATGGTAAAGAGATTCAATTGGACCATTCTGAACAGTCTCTCTCTCCTGGTGTCCAGCAATCAACAGGACTGGGACAAGAAACTGCCCCTTTTCCTACTTGCCTATAGAAGTGCCGTTCACGAGACTACTGGCTATTCTCCATCCCAAATGCTCTTCGGACGTGACCTTCGTCTGCCTGCAGATCTACTGTTCAGCCGGCCTCCAGATGCTCCCTTGGAGCCTGAGGAATATGTCGAGAACCTCCGGATACGGATGGAGGAGGTGCATCATCTGGCCAGAGATAGGATCGGCATGACTTCAGAGAAGATGAAGACCCGATACGATGCTAGAGCAACGGGACACAATTTCCACGAAGGAGACCAAGTGTGGTTATGGAATTCGAAACGTGTCAAAGGACTTTCTCCGAAGTTGCAGACCAACTGGGAGGGACCTTATACAGTCCTTAAAAGACTCAAGGACGTTGTGGTACGGATACAGAAATCACCGCACTCAAAACCGAAGGTGATACATTGTAACAGGCTAGCCCCTTACCTTGGCCAAGGTGATTAAGATCTTTTCAGTTCTGACCATGGCCACCCATTATATGATAAATAATGTAAATCATTTATCTACTTAATTTTGTTATTTTATTATTGTAATTTATTTACGTATTGCTCATGTATTTTGAAAATATTTACGCTGTATGTCATTTTGAGTATTTGTTATTTTATACTTGCTTATTGCGTGAATATGGTAATCCTGTAAGTAGATGCCTCTTACTCAGATATTGTACTGCCCGGCACGTGCAGTCCTTAGGAGGGGAACAATATTACGAATCTGTGATGCTGCTTCCCAGCATAGTTGGTTCCATCATCAGAAAGACTGTTTTACAGTCATCTGTATTGGACGGAGTCCGGGTGTCGCGCCGGAGGTCTCAGAGCTTGGCGACTTGGCGACGAATTTAAACTCGTCTTAAGACGAATTTAAGACGAATTAAGAAATTAAGGCGCCAAAATAGATTATACCCGAAACATCGAGAATTTTTCCGATCCGTCCATTAGGAACCGAAATACACCTCAAAAGTTCCTGATTGGTTGAACGACTTCTAGCCCCGCCACCTGAGACCTATAAAAGGGGGCAGTCTGCAGCTGCCAAGGAGTAGTCGGAATCGACGGTGAAGAACGAGTCTTCCAGAGATTAACAGAGCAGCAACAGAGTCAAGATAGTGCTGAACTAAGCTGTGCGCTACTGTCTGCAGTAGAGTCTTGTTGTGTGCACGTCTCGGCTGAAGATAATTGTCTTCCCTGTGCTGTATATAGTTGTCGTCTTTGTGCTGTCCTGTGTGTCTTCGTGTAAATAAACGTCGTTGTTTTTTTCCTCCTGCCGCCTGCTGATTGAGCGTTCTTCACACCATATAACTTCCACTATTCAAACGAAGCCGGAAATTTCGTAACTATATATAGTGAGAGAGAGAATTTAAATAGGAAATAAAGAGGAGTTGGAAGAAAGACTTTTATGATTTTACAGAATTTTATAATTCAAAATTGATTATTTTATAAAAAAAAGAGTAAAACATACATATAGCAATGAAGGTGGGAATAAAATTTATATTGTCACATCGGTAGTCTAGTGTGGAACTCAATGACACGCACAAGAAGTAGAGCTAAACTAATTTATTAACTCAACTCTGAACTCAGAACACAGTGACTGACAAATCTTCTGCTTTTATACTAGCAGGGAAAGCTCCAGAATACTTTTCTGGAAACAGTAAGAAAAGTCCAGAACACTTGTCTGGTAAACTAAAGATATGTCCAGAATCTTCTGGAACATGAAATAAAGGGAAACATAAAATCAAGAAATTAAATATTTACACAAACTATGAATCGTATTGTCTCCAGCGGGATTCGAACCTACAATATCTTGACCATGAGATCAGCGCCATGACCATTCGGCCATGTAGAGTCGACAGACTCTTTTCAATGCGGCATTGCTCCTTCCTTAGAAGTACAGCGTCTCGATGTTATGACATTTAATTTAGTGGCTCTAGTTCTTGATCGAGTCACAGGACCAATATAAGTCATCGCGTCTTCACGGGGAGTAGTCTCTTGAGAAATGTCTCTTTTCAGAACCTCCATATTTTCATAAGAATGTTGGTCGTCTTGTTCTTCTGGATCATGGTATGGCTTCATGCGCAAGAGGTGGACAACTTCCTTCGGTTTCCGCCTTCTGAGAATTAAGATCGAAATCGGCTACTTCATAGTTGACGTCCGACAACCGTCTCAATACTTGATAAGGGCTGAAGTGTCTCTTGAGGAGCTTCTCGGAAAGCCCTTTTTTTACGAACTGGAATAAAAATCCTCACCAAATACCTTGGATCGTATGCCACCATCCGATGTTTGGAGTCATAATGCTGGCGATCTTTCTGCTGAGCCTCAAGAGTTTGGGCACGAGCTAATTGCCTCGATTCTTCTGCCTTATTGATCAGATGACTAACGTAATCGTCCTTTTGGCTGAACTCGTTGGGGCAGAGAGGAAACATCGTATCCAATGGCGTTTCAGATTCTCGCCCATTTAGTTGGTAGAAGGGTGTAAAACCTGGCGTGTCGTGCTTGGCAGTGCTGTAGGCGAATGTAACGAACGGCAATATCTGGTCCCAGTTCTTCTGTTCGACATCAACATACATAGAAAGCATATCCGCTAGCGTTTTGTTTAATCGCTCTGTAAAGCCATTTGTTTGTGGATGGTAGACTGTTGTCATTCGATGAGTGATATTGCACAATTGATTAATATTGGACACCAGCTTGGACTGGAATACTTGACCACGGTCTGCAATGATAACTCGTGGAGCTCCATGCTTCAGGATTATGTCCTCTAGTAGGAATTAGGCTATCTCTGTAGCTTCCGCCGTCGGTAAAGCTCTGGTGACTGCGTACGGTGTCAAATAATCAGTGCATACTACGTTCCATTTGTTGACATCGTCAGATTTTGGAAATCGTCCAAGCAGGTCGATTCCGATGCGATGGAAAGGAGCGGCAGCTGGTGGAATAGGCACGAGATGACCTGGTGGCTTCTGAGGAATAGATTTTCTCCTTTGACATTCTCGGCAGTGCATCACATATCTTACAACATTTCTGTACAATTCTGGCCAATGAAATCGCTTTCTTATTTTATCATACGTCCTGGTAAATCCTAGATGTCCGGCGGTAGGGTCGTCCTGGAGAGATTATAGAATACTGAGCCGTAAATGCTTCGGGATCACTGGTAGAAATTTCCTTCCGGACGGATCAAAATTCTCTTGCAGAGGACTCCTTCGATTAACTCAAAGTTTCCCAGCCTACTTGTTTCGGTACTTTGTTGGTCTCTTATTATTTTTGCCAATATCGGACCTTTCATCTGTTCTTTTGAGAGATTAGTGAATAAAGTGGCACCTATGGAGTCCCCAGACCATGAAGCATCGACTTTTAAGGGGTTTCTGGACAGACTATCAGCATCTTTGTGTTTCCTTCCATGTTTGTCCACCACTGATACGTTGTATTCTTGGAGTCGCAGCGCCCATCTAGAGAGTCTTCCAGCTGGATCCTTCAGTCCTGTCAGCCAACACAGAGAATGATGGTCCGTGACGATCTTGAAAGCCTTTCTAAAGAGATATGGCCGAAATTTAGTTATAGCCCATATGGCCGCAAGGCATTCTCTTTCAGTTGTGCAATAGTTTCTCTCAGCCTTCGTCAGAGTGCGCTAGGCATAAGCTATTATTTTTTCCGTCCCATCTTGCATTTGAACTAATACTGCGCCGATTCTGTATCCACTAGCGTCAGTGTGAAGTTCCGTTGGTGCATTTTCGTCATAATGGCCTAAGACAGGATCGGAGGTAAGATCTTTCTTTAAGTTATCAAAAGCTTCCAATTTTTGAGGTCCCAACAGAAATTTGTGTCCCCCTTCAGTAACAATTGTAGAAGTTCGGCTATATGGCAAAAGTCCTTTATAAATCGGCTATAGTAAGAGCAAAGTCCTAGAAAGCTTCTAATGTCATGAATATTCCTAGGCAAGGGAAAGTCACTCACGGCCATTATTTTTTATGGGTCCGATCGTACGCCATCACTGGATACTAGGTGTCCCAAGAGCTTTATCTCTTTTGCTCCGAAGCGACATTTTTTTGGATTAAGGATAAGGTCTGCGTTCTGTATACAGTGAAGAACGGTATCCAACCTCCGAAGATGTTCATCGAATGTTTCTGAGAACACCACAATGTCATCTAAATAGCAAAGGCACATTGTCCATTTTAAATGTCACAAAAGATTATCCATTATTTTTCAAAAGTTGCAGGAGCGTTGCATAAGCCAAATGGTATCACTGTAAACTCGTATAATCCTTCAGGTGTTATGGCTGTTTTCTCACGATCGTCTTCATCAACTTCTATTTGCCAGTAACCGGAGTAGAGATCCATAGACAAAAAATATTTTGCCCCCCTTCAGGCAATCCAAGGTGTCGTCAATACGCGGCAATGGATACAAATCTTTCTTGGTAATTTTGTTGAGTCGGCGATAATCACCACAAAAATGGCAGCTTCCATCTTTTTTCCTGACCAAGACGACTGGAAATGACCATGGACTTTCTGATGGTTGAATGATGTCTTTTTCTAACATTTTGGTTACCTCCTCACTGATAAGGCGGCGTTCAGATGGGGACACTCTGAAAGCTCTCTGACTGATAGGCAAGTGGTCACCTGAGTTTATTCGGTGTTTAACATTGAGTTGATTTCCTTTCTTAAAAGTCCTTTCTTGATCGAACATTTCCGAAAACCTCTGGAGTAGATATAACATTCTTTCTTTTTGGTAGATCCTCAAATCCGGAGCTATCATCGTGGTACAGTCGATGACACGCAACTTTGCCTTTGAAGTGGCCGTGGAATAAAGCGATCCCTCGTCTATGGTATTTACACAGTCTTCGCGTAAGGGTTCGGCATACCCGATGAACATGCATTTAGGGATGATCTGAGGTTCTCCTTGGCCGTTAGCAACCCATAGTTCGGCTTTACCATTAAGGAGCGTAACTATAGTAGACGGAATGGCAACTTCCTTGTTTAAAAGGAGCATCCTATTTCTCTCTACTATTACGTCGATGGCTCGATGGTTCTTACGCCCTAAGACAGTAATCTTTCTGATAGAAAGAGTAGGTACTGCATAGTCTTCCAACGTTAATAAACGGCTGGAGTCTGGGATTCTCGAATGACGTCTTGAAACAAGAGCTCAGAACGGTTACAATCTATAACAGCTTGAGAAGAGCCCAAAAAGTCCCAACCAAGAATGATATCCTGACTACATTGCGGCAAAACAATAAATTCAAAAGCTTGTGGTCGACCATTGATTCCGAGACGAAGCGTACATTTTTCCAACTGGTCTCACGTAATTTACATAGGCGACTTTTAAAAGAACATTGATAGTTGTTGGAAACATAACTTTCTTCAGTAGGCGAGGATACTTCTCCCAGATAACAGAAAATGAGTCTCCAGAGTCCACAAGGGCAGTTACTGGCTCATTGTGGACGATTACTTCAATGTGGTTTCGGGACATTGTTGCGGCATCGGAGGATTTTTGTCACTAGCGGCCTCACCTCCAAGGAAGGTCGCACCGCTTAGTTTTCCTCATTTCTGCGGCTAGGAGATTGACTGGATCTTCTATATGGCGACGGAAATCTATAGCGGCGTGTCGGCGATCGTCTTCGTGATGGGGTGGGAGACAAACTTCGGACTGCTGGTCGGCTGTATTCATCGACATAGTGTCCCTCATTCGACGGCGGAAATATCTTTTATTTGCCCGATATGCCTCAAAAATAGCTTTACGATCTCGGCAGTATCGAACTACATGGCCAGGGCGGCCACAATGGAAACAGACGGGTCTTCTGTCAGGGGTGGGCCAGATATCTGTCTTCCTCTGTGGTTGCTGTGCTACAAGCGCAGGCCGTCTGGCAACGTCAGTATAGGAAGGTTGGCGTCTTGGTTTGACCTTTGTCCACTTTGGTGTTGTCTGTGACAAAGGAGTCAAAGCAATTTCCACTTACTCTCGAACAATGGCTTCAATGCCTTGGTCTTGGAGTTCGAGATCAACTACTGGAGATATGAGGCGCTGGACCTCCTCTCGCACTATTTGACGTATTAGTGATGCCAGATCCAGTGTTTCGTCAATTACAGCCATTGGTACGACATTTGGGAGCCTTTCAAATTTCCTACCACGGGTCCTCTTTTGCTGCATTTCTTCGATTTTTCTACACCATTTTATAAAGTCCTCTGTAGTGGTTATTTCTTTCGTCAGAAGTGCCTGGTAAACATCTTCGGCGACTCCTTTCATCAGATGAGACACTTTCTCTTCTTCTGACATACCTGATTTGACTTGATGGCATAATCCCAACACGCTTTGGATATATGATTGCGTGCTTTTACCAGATTTTTGAGCTCTAAACTTGAGCTCATCTTCTGCTTTCTTTACATAGTGCTGTGTTTCTCCAAATACCTCTTTTAACATTGATTTCAAAACATCCCAGGAAGTTAATTTATCCTCATTATTTTCGTACCATAGCTTCGCTGTGCCATCCAGAAAAGAGAACACATTTGCGAGACAAGTCATGTCATCCCATCTGTTGAATTTTGATAGTCTGTCGTATTTATTCAGCCATCTGTTTAGGTCTTGTCCCACGTCTCCTTTAAATACAGAGGGATTCCTGTATCGTTGCTGTGTTGATGTTAGGATGACCGGTTTAGTCTCCGGTTCCACAGGCATTTCCCTTGTCTTTCTGGATGGTGGATTATAAAGTCCAAATTCTGGTTCAAGGCCTTTAAGGCGATCGCTTCTTCGTAAATCCGTTTCTAAGCTGGCTGGATTCGTACCCGGCGCCTCCACCAAAGAAAGTCACGTAGGTAATCATGTCTGGAACACAATGACACACACAAGAAGTAGAGTTAAAGTAATTTATTAACTCAACTCTGAACTCAGAACACAGTGACTGACAAATCTTCTGCTTTTATACTAGCAGAGAAAGCTCCAGAATACTTTTCTGGAGACAGTAAGAAAAGTCCAGAACACTTGTCTGGTAAACTAAAGATATGTCCAGAATCTTCTGGAACATGAAATAAAGGGAAACATAAAATCAAGAAATTAAATATTTACACAAACTATGAATCGTATTGTCTCCAGCGGGATTCGAATCTAAAATATCTTGACCATGAGATCAGTGCCATGACCATTCGGCCATGGAGAGTCGACAGATTCTTTTCAATGCGGCAATATAATAAATGCTGATATGGAAATTGATTTTCAATGAAAAGACCTGTATTTATTAAAATAGAAATCACTGAGGTGCACAATAGTATAGCATGATATTATGATAACAGTCAATTTCAGTTTAAGTACAATAAACTAATAGCATTTAATTTTTAACAATATAAAAATTGTTTAAAATGGAAAACCTCATAATGTATTTTATTATAATACCAAAAACTAAAAATCAAATGCAAAAATTATTTGACGTTAATTAATGGTATTTGAAAGTTACACAACATGCAAGTAATAAAAAATTCAGAATTGACATTGTATAAACATGTATATGGGAGAGCCCCAGCAAAATATCTGAACATTTTAATTCTTGAAATAGCTTTTTCTACTGTAACCCTTACATTAGATATATTGCATTTATCGATTCTTTCAGGAATATTAAACTGAATACAGGTCTTTAAAAATTTAAGACATTTCAATTTATATCCTTTTTTTGTAGTTCTTGTTCAATTTGGAAGCCTTTATCTGTCATTACAACATCATTCGGTTTTAATACATCCATCAGATTACTTTTAACAAAAAGTTTCTTGCCAGATATGCTACCACAGTATAATGGTGAAATGAAGCTGATGGCTCCTGGAGGCATTACGACTATCATATCTTTTAAAGTATTTGTTTTCTTATAAAAACTGAGTCATTTGCTGTTCTACTGGATTACTAGGTTTCTATATAAGAAATTCAGTGCAATCAATAATGACTCTGGAGTCTTTATTTTCAGAACCAAACTGTATTGTCATGGTTTAAATAACTAATGACTTTGGAAGAAATATAGGTAACAATTTCAACTTTTCATTAAAAAAAAACTGTTAAAAAAATAAAATAATATAAAACAGTAGAATCTGAAATTTCAAACAAAACAGATAAAAATTCATTTGAAATTCCAGTCCTTAATTTTACAAAACATAACATATAAATCAATTGGATGCTTAGACAAATTTTATTTTTGAAGATCTACTTCAGAATTCAAAAAAAGAACGTATATAGAGGAAAACCCTTTCTTTAGTGAAATCTGTCAATGCCCTTATTTTCATATCATCAACAATATTTTCTGGAATGAATCTTTTTCTTTCTTACAGAATCCTGAAGTTGTTGTTGCTCATTTTGCAAATTGCTGATCCTGTCCATTATTTCAGAAAAAGTAATAGTCTGGGCATAAGCAGAGTACATTCCACTGAAATCAGAATTCATATAATTTTGCTTAGTAATCAATTTTCTCGCAATTATATACTTAACTAAATGACATGTGTTTTCAAAACTATATATATTTCTTATATTTAGCATTCAATTTATCAAATTAAGAGCACTTTTAATAAAATACATCAATTATATATATATTATAAGTCAATAAGAAAATTGGATTTTCAGTAGTTAGTAAAGGATTCACTTACTAAATAAATCTTTAAGAAATTTGTTGATTATTATTGTAAGAGCTATATTTAGTAAATGGACACACACTGAAGGAATTTTTCCAAATAATCGAAGCATATCACTGCCTTCGAAGGCTTGAAACCTTCTTTACCAAAGCTAACAACCCAAGTCAGAACTGTTGTAAGGAAAATAAGAAAACATTTGATCATGACAATCACTCTTGTGTTTCGCATTAAAGCATCCATCAGAACACCAGTATTGGTAAAAGTGAATTTTAGTGTGCATCCAGCTGCGCCAACAATGCCAAGTCCCCAATAAAGATGGCGGACAAAATAAACAAATACTTCCGCGGACCAGTTACGGCTATCCTTTCCCGCCATATAATTAGGACTTTTTACTGATAAGTATTTTTTTTTTCATACTGCCCGGTGCCTTCTATAGATGCTGAAGGTATCTGTAGAAGGCACCGAGCAGAATTTTTTAACTTAAAAAAAAGCATCCTACGGTTTCGCTAGAAGCGGGAACCTAGTAGCTTCGCTAGTACATTGAACATAAAGACTGTGTGGATAACAGAAACAATACATAATCAAAAGAAAAGAAAGAACGGAGAAAGAAGCAATCGGAACATTCTCCATACAAAATTTCAAACAAGCATCCTTTCTTAACTTCTTCAACTCGTAATATATATATATTTAACTTACCCTTCATCCATTCTACAGGTTTGAAATACTCCTGACATAACAAATTATGACGGGAACCAACCGTTAGAACACCAAAAGAATTACGAAGAATTCCATTGCAGCTGTCTTTTAAAGTGAGAATGCAAACGAATTTTTAAAGCGCATACTGACAGTTAAAAATTTCAAAAGAATAAATATTTTCTGTTCGTATTCACATTTAAAAAAAGAAAGAAGAAAATAACTTTTAATTATAAGCTTAACTTTCTTAATTTAATAAATTTTAATCATAATAAAGAACAAAATTAAAATCTTTAATTGATATTTTTTTAATATTTTTAATTTAACATTTTTCATAATATAGTTGTAGTTTATGTACAACTCAATCATTGCAAAAAGTAGTAAACAAAACAGCATTAGGGTTGCTAGAAAAGCATTCCAATATTGGCGACAAACTTGGGTGCACACTAATCTTCACTTAATCGCCAGTATTTTCTCTTTTAACACAGAGAAAAGAAAAATATCGAAATATCTCTTTTGACAGAGAAAAGAAAATGACTCAAAATGTAACTTCAAATGTAAACAAAAAATCCGCTTCATTCTTGGCGGTAAACGTTAATGGCAGACTAACAGACGATTAAGCGTTGCTGATTAAACTTAAATGCCAAGCTCAGAAGCTCATGACATGTGACTTTTACGTCACATGAATTGACCCCATTGGTCATCAGCTTTTATACAAAAAATAAACGAAATGATATTAATAAAATATGTTTATCAAAGAAAAAATCGTCTGTTTTTGCCTTTTAATAATATTTTAACTAAATAGAAATGATAGCAGTTATAAAATGTCTGAAAAGGAATCGTCTGCTAAATGTCTATTAACAGATTTAGATTATGATAATTACCGAACACTTGAGTTTTACACTCGTTTACGTAAAATTGTGCATGCTTACCTTCAGAAAGTTAAACTTGAATCGTATATCACTGAAAGTGGAGCTATCACAGGAAAGTGTTTATAATTGTAAAGTCACCGCTCGCATTTGAATTCGCATTTGAAAATGCGTTATCCCATGAAGATCATTTTTAATTGACTGTGACATGACTCTCTAATTCCTTTCAATCTGCAGGCGTTATCAATTGGCAGAATATAGAACTAAAGTAACTTTTTAAAGAAATTACCTTTTTTTTTTAATTGAACTTTTCAGAAATGGTTTACTCCAATAAATAAATTAAATTAATAGTTTTGAAAAAAAAATTAAAATTTAAAGGTAAGCTGAAATATATAAATAAATTCAATCGCACGTTACTTAAAATAGTAAATTAAGTATTAATTACAATTAATAAATTTTATATTTAATAATAATTGATAATTTTTAATTAATAATATGATTGAAATAACAGATATTTGGAACGAATATTTAAAAATAACAATAGCAAAATTATTTGTTATTTAAAAAATCGTGGATTATGCATCTCTAGTAACATTTCCAGGTGCAAATTTGGGTCTTGGTTTGAATAACCAACTCAATGACTTAAATCAATAAAATTGCAGCTGATGTATTATTTTTTCCAGGAAAAAGTACCATTCGTTTGAACTGGTATGGTTTCTATTTTCTAAGAAAATGAAATTGAACTGACTATTGTGGAACGGTTGATAGGAACATGTATCCGGTTATTCATTCTCTGAAGTGAATTCGTTCATTTCGATTATATCATTATCGTTAACGCTATCTACAGAGACGAGAAACTTTATTCCTCGAAATGCGGATTATTATTGGTAATTCGTGCTGTCGTCATATTTTTTGAGCTTTTGTTGACAAACATTGGATATAATTTTAACCAAAATCTTTAAATGTTAGCAGTTTTTTTTATCCTTTCTGCCTGATTAGCCAACTGCATGATATTTATTGAATTTCAAAAGCAATAATAATAATTCTTGAGAACAGGTAAATAGTTCTGATGAAAATGTGTGCCAGTGTCACACATATAATATAAATATAAGCATTTTATGTTGATTAAGATCACTTTAGATACTATTTTAATTTTATATATGAAAGATTTATGATGCAGCTGTTATTCTACTTGATTTTTTTTCATTCTATACAGATTAAATTTTGTCTGAAAATATTTTAATGTTTTACTCTCGTATAAGGCAGAATTATCGATATTCACAATACGGAATCTGAAATATGTGATTAGTGCTGCTTTGTTATAACAAAAGAATAAAGTTTTTGAAACAGTGAACCCTTGTATTAATAGTTAATATTCCCTTGTATTAATAGTATTAATTAGTACTAATTTGTTAATAGTGAGAAATTAAATGTTGCATTGGAAATAAAGAATTTTATGTGATTTTTTTCATAATTTACTCTTTCATTTGTACACTTACTGTTTCATTAAAAAAAAACTATGTGTACGAAATTATTTCTATTAGAAATCTGTTTGATCGATATCTTATTGATCCATTGAATTTTCAGTATTTTCTTTAGTTTTGTAAATTGAAGAATTCTATCTGCAATGCTGGAAATCACTTTAATAGTAATAAATCCTTAAAGTAATAATTTTTCTCTTAACCATTCATCTTAAGATATTATCTGTATATTTGTATTTAAAATACTTATCATTTTACTTCATTTGTAATATATAAATGTGTTGGAAAGTTTTATATATATGCTGAATTAAAAAAAATATTTAAAATCTGTATATTTTTCTCCTTGCATCTTATATAGATTTATAGAAAAATATCTTTTATATTTAAACAATGTATTCAATTAACATCTTTATTAGATTATTGCTTAGTTATATATTAAGATATGCCCATTTGATTTGCCAAATTAAAATAAGAGTAGGTACCTAACTTTAAAAAGAAAATTAGTGATTTGATAAGTAATTTTCTGAGCCAAGTTTAATAATTTGACATGAAATTTAAGAAATCTGCAAATTTATACTAAATATGATATATAAAATTATTAAAATAATTAAATAACTTTAAAAATCATGAGCTAAGCATATTTATTTAAGACACTATTGCATTATAAATAAAGTTTAAAATGAATTATATTATAAATAAAGTAGAACTATATTATAAATAAATATTATGAAATGTAACCATTAAAAATTGTTTTGTTTTTATCATTCATAAAATTAAAAAATGTTGAATTAACTGACAAGGAATTCAGAACAATATTTATAAATAATTATTTTGGGAACTATTAGTAGAATAAAAACTAAATACTTTCAGAATATTTAAAACTGTATTTGAAAAAATTAAATAAATGACAGATTTCTTTAAGCATGATTTTAAAATAAATGTTAAAATATGCAAACTTTTTAATTAATAGATCTGTAAACTTATATTTTGTAAAAGAAAATTGTAATAAAGAAGTTGCCTTAATTTAATTAATGCTGCAAAATTATTATTATTATTTGCTATTTAGAGAAGAAAGCCATTGTTTTGAAAATTAAATATCAACTAAAATTTTTTTTGAACTGAGTCGTTTTTACCACCGACATAAGTCTGCATCCAATGAGGGTGTACTGTAGACTGTTTGTTGAATTAGTCCTACTACTTTCTCTGTAGTTGTGAATCCCTTAGTTATTGGTCAATTTTTCTTTTGTTGTGTTGGGCTAAGGTAGCCATTTTAAATCTGGGAGGGAGAGTTAATTTTTTCTTTTGTTTGGATAGATGAACAAGGCTGTAATTATAAAAGATATTGATGGAAAACTTAAATTACATAACCTTTCAATTTCTTGTATAATCACTAAATATTTTTAAAAAATCAATCAAAAATTAATTTGGTTATATGGGAGTTTATTTTTAAATCTTTATAACTTGCTTTTTTATTTTATGTATATTTTCAAACAAAAATTTCACAATAGTTTTGAATTAATATATTTATATTCATTATTCAGAAATAACATGAATTTAAAAATAAGGTGATTTTCTTTGTTATATGTGACTATATTTGAGAGTTATATTAGGTTCTCTTTTAAAAACAGATAAATTATTATGAGATTAAAACGAAAGAGAGGTAAGGTTTAGTGGTTTTTTTCTGTAAAATGGCATTGTCCTTCAATTTCTTGTATAATCACTAAGTTACACTTACATATTTACTAATAATAGTAAAGAGTGCATCTTTCAATAGTTTTTTAATGATTGGTAATTCTTGTAATTCATTTGTGATCTAAATAAAAATTTTATTAAAATCACCATTAAATTATAGTTTATAATAGCATTTTATACATTATAATTTTAGACTTATGAGCAGTAATTGGAAGCCATTATTAAATTTATTTTTATTCACTAAAAAAAAGATGTTTAGAAATAATACTCCATCATGTATAAAACTTTAAAAGTATTTAAAGTTTATGTAAATATGCATTATAATTACACAATAATATTTTCAATATTTAATGAGAGTCAAAACTGTCTTTTATATGCATATATATAAAATGTAAATAAACATTTGATGCTTTTGAAGTTTTATACTTGTCTTTTCTCTATCTAATTCAGCTTCTTATATATATACATATAAAGTAGGGAATAATTCTTAATCCTTTAAAATATATATAAATTATGTGTTATTGCACTTTTTATTTTTCTCTGTTAAAATAGATTTTTTTCCGTCAAATTAGTTTGCATCCTTTAAAGCCATAGTTTTCAATTAATCCTCTCTTAATAATGGGTATTTTCAGGATGACACATTGTAACTTGTACTATCCCTTTATATTCTTTTGCTTTCTGCCATTCAGTCTGTAGGTATTTACCTTTCAATAATTGCTTTGCTTTCTTCGACAATTTGTCTTTTCTTTAGTCTGTGAATTTAGCTTTAGTTTTTATTCTTTTAGCATGAAGAGTTTTGTTTATTGATTTTTTTTAGAATGATTTTTTTTATGCTAGAAAATCCCAAATAGAGTTTGATAATATCTTTAAAATAATTAAGTTTCTTTTTAAAAAAAGAATGTATTATGTTTCCAAAAATTTCAACACTAATAAATATAAATAAATTCTGTTTAGTGAAATTCTGGAAGCTAACATCCACCAAAATACATGTAAAAAATAATACATTCCTATGACTTTTAATCTAAAAATTTTATATTGATTTGTTTTTGCTTTTACTTTTGAAATATGAAAAAATTTGTTTCATTAATTTTTAAGATTTTAAAATTTTATTTTGAATTTTGTATCATATTTATAGAACATGATTTTTTTTAAACATAGCTTTTTGTATTATTCTAAAAATTAGTGTACAAGAGTTTAAAAAAAAATATTAAGAAATTATTAAGAAAAGAAATGTGTGGGATTATGATGTACTTTTCAAAATTGTCCTTATTTTTCATATTTTTAAGCTCTCAAAGTGTTAATAAATATTTTTTTGAGTATAATTGATAGATATGTCAATTTTTAATTTTTTCTTCTGAAGCATTTTGGTAAAATACAAGATAATGCTTTTAAAGCTTCATTAATATTTAACAAAAAGAAATCTATAAAATGAAATTTTTTTTAAAAAATGTCACTATTAAAAAAATTACTATATTTTTAATAGCTGTGTCAATTTTAGTTTCATTTAGTTGCTGAAAAAAATATTTATGATATTTTATAAAGAAATAACATGTAATAAATAATCATATCTTTAAAAGTTCTTTATATTTAATTCAGATCTCTGTTAATATTTATATACCTATGTATAAATGAAAATAATTCATCTTAATACCTGATGGTAGTCTAATGAAAACTAATGTAGCTGACATTTAATTGTAATTGTTCCATGATAAATTGATAAATTTTTTCATTATTCCATAATATATTACTGATATTTAATAAATTTTCTTTTTAGGTGTAATACGTAAAGAAAGGTAAAAACAGAGCATGAAAGGCAACAATATAAATATGGGGGAGGGGAAACTGTCAGTATAAACTGTAATTAGAAAATCAGTGTTTATATGACTTATCTTATTTAGTGAGAAGAAGTTGTAGCAGCCTTTGAAGTGCTTTAGATTCCTTGATGCAATTTTGAAAAAGTCATTCTATTTTAAATCAAAAGTTCAAGTAACTTCTATCAGAAGGCAGGAATGAAAAATCAGCTGTAACTATAATTCACTTTTCATTCCTGAAAATATTGCCTTGTGAAAAACCATAGTTGTAATGAAATAATTTTTATCTTGTATATTAATACAGATATTTTCAAAAGTGGAAATATAGTTTGAACTTTGAAATAAAAATATGATCAATATCTGTATTTGCCATTTTTTCTTGCTGCAATGGGAAGGGTTTCTTTATGTTATTTAGTCATTAAATCATTTTTATTATGTTCATGCATGTAAATAGAAGCTTTAAAAGTATACTAACAACCTTTTCCATTAATCCCTCCCTGCACTTTATTGTCTTAAGAAACATGGAAATCAATTGTGAAAGAAAAATTTTCTGCAGTAATAAGACCCTGTCATAACTACTAAAGTTGTCTTTTTTTGAACTTCCAACCTTCCCGGAAAATAAGGCAAGTGTACAAAATAACCAAATGTGCTGTTAAATCGAGACCTTCAGATAATTGGAAACCTTCTGGAGGAATGTCAATATGCATTTGTCATATTGGTTAAATATGCATTTATCAGTGATATAGCTTGTTTGGAAAAGATTTCTCTAAAGATTTAAGAAAACATCCCTTATTATTTTTTTTTTATTATTATTTTCATTTTCTAAGAATTGTTAATTAGTTGAACTTAACTTTTATCCATTTGTAAGATCTCATCAGGACCTGGATAAAATAAGTAGTATAAGGTAGTGGTAATATTATTTCATTTTCGGAATCAAAATTTGATTGACATTTAATTTAAAATGTAATCTTCTATGTATTTAAATAATATGTTCTTTGCCGTAATAAGGAATTGCTGAACTGATATTTCATATTTTTTTCTCTACATGCACATACCAAAACAAAATAACTAAATATCAGATAAAGTATTTTATTATTATATCTTATAAAAATTGCCTCTTATAAAAATGTATACAGCTGGAATAAAAATTAAAATTTTTTTATCAGTATATTAAAGATGTTTTTCCTATTTCTATTTAGAAAGATAGGACAATGAAAACTGTGTGTATTTCTCGTTTTTTTTGGAGGGGGAGGTCTTCAGGTAAAAGGGGGAAAAAAAACAGAATAATATTGATTCAGTTTTATATTCAATAAATGCATACTTGGAATTAAAGTAAAGAAAAATCATCTACTACAGTTTGATAAATAAGTATATTAATTGAATTCAAGTGTATTCATTTATACTTTAATAACAGAATTTTGATAAATGTTTTTTTAACTTTTGAATTGCAGTAAAATTTCTTTGATGGATTTAGGTTTCAAAGCCTGCACTCTAATATTTTTCAAGTGGAAAAAATTTGAGAAGTGAATATTTATCTTTTTCCAAGAAGTGAATGTTTATCTTTTTCCAAAAGGATGAACTTTAAGGCAGGCATTGTTTAAAAAAACTCATTGTAAATAAATTTTATGTAATTTATATCTTAGACCCAAGTGTTTCAAATTATTTATAAAATACTGTTCTGTATATAGAAGTTATTTAACATTTTTTTTTTCAGGACATGGCAGTATCTGATAAATCAGTTGCTGTATCTTTGACCGCAGATATCTCGTCTGATAGTGCAGTAAGTGATGAGTGGCAAGAACTTACTAAATCAGACTATGCTAAAGTTATATTTTCTGACCTATTGTATAATGTAACTTCAGGGACTGTGGAATGTAAATTCCAAATTACAGATAATGTGCATGAAGACCCCAATGACTATGTTGGATTATTCCGTATAGGACATGAAGATTTATCACAATGTCTTGTGTCTAAAATGTTGTCTCAAACAACATGTGAAGACGATGGTAAACTTCAGCGTTGTGTTTTTGCATGTAAGTAAAATAATTATATTAGTTTAAGATCAGTTTCCTATGGAATATTTATTTATTTATTTCCTTTTTATGATATACTAGCCGCCTTTGGCGACCAGCCGGTTCGCCAATATTACCGCTCACTACGATTTTCAATTAAATATTTTAAGTAACTGGTCTCTTAAAGGATTCTCAAACAAAACATTTTTAATCTTCAAATTTTGATAGCCATATCAAACTTATACTGTTTAGATCGTTTCGTTCAATTTACTATATATATTTTGCTAATTTGTTGTCATTTCCGGCAAAACTTCAACTTTGATTTAAAATGTAAATGATGAAATTGCAATTAATATTAAATTTTTTAATAAAACCAAGTGTTTTATTTTATTTATCATCATTATTGTTATTAATTAATTATTATTATTATTGAATGTGAGTATTGCAAACAGAATCGCTCGGTTTTTAAGTCTTATGTTAACCACAAAATATTTTTCAGAGTTTATGTAATATCTCCAATAATTCAACAAAAATTTCTGAGATTCAGTATAAAATTCAGTTTTTAGTTTTGCTTTCAAAAGGATTGAAATGAAATCAATAATAATATTTTGTTCCTGCTTATAAATATATTTCAAAAATTATGAAGTCTAAATTTAATTCAGTAAGGTATCATATTCTGATAAATATTCTGGACACACCAAATTTTAAATAAATGAATGAATGTTTCTATATTCCACGATCAACTAAGACTTATTTATGAAGTTTTAAATGTTAAAGATTTAGAAAAACTCAACATTTTCATAATCTTAGGCCAAATAATCTTGAGAAACCTGCACGCTGACTGGCGTATTTTCTTTGAAGCGATCGATGGAAAATCTAAAATTATCCATTTTTATTGAATAGTGATATTCAAATTTTCATAAGTCAGTCAGTTTAAGTGATTGGAAATTAACTCTTAAAAGTCAGTGATTTAGTTGATTGGAAATTAACTCTATGACCACCATAAAATCTGTACTTTCTCTTGTGGTGTATGCATTCTCCTTAATATCCGCTCGAATAAAACATCACATACAAAAGTACTACATAGAACAAACACATCAAAAGTAAACATAACATTTCAATAGTTGCCAAAAACAAAAGAGAGAAAAATGCAATTAATAAGCAGACGATATTTAGAAAAGTACAGATATTTAGACTGGAAAATGAAATTATCTGAAATTAAAAACACGTGCAGACGATATTTACAAAAGTAAAAATATTCAAACTTGTAAAGGAAAATATATGAGTTATTCCATTAATAAATGCCATAAGTTTGTTTATATATTCATTATTTTATGAGTCATTAAACATCAAAATGGGTCCGGGATTAAATAAACACCCTGTATAGAGAGTGTAAAAGATCATAAAATAATTTTTCTTGAATTTATTTTTTAGAAAAAATAATATTTCATATTTGTTTCATTTCCTGCAGACACGTGCCGAAAATTATATTTTTGCAGATTTCATTTCCAAAAAGATTTAATTTATTTTCAGTTAGAGCTTTAATCAATGTGATGGCAACACTTTGAAAAAAGCTATTTTTTTTCTCATGAATGCGAAACGTGCTTAATCCTCATTTTTATTTTTGACGAAAAAAAATAAGAAAAACATAGTTAAAATATTTATTTAAAAATTCATTAAAAATAGAAATTTAATTTTAAGGTTAAACCAGTAGTATCATTTAAAAGATAAATTTTTTATCTTTAACTTCATGTTAAAATCTTTTTTGTGCGGTAATATTTTCGGCAGTTATAGCAGAAACACGTCAAAATTTCGCTTAATTTTTAAATAAATAAAATTCTAATTAAAAATTTGAAAAAATAACCCCCAGGTGCACATTCCCGGCCTCCAAGGTATACTCATGCCAAATTTGGTAGCTGTAGGTTGAATGGTCTGGTCTGTAGAGCGCCAACACACACACACACACACACATTGAGCTTTATTATAAGTATAGATTTTAGAAAGCAAAGAAATTGAACACATTGAGCTTTATTATAAGTATAGATTTTAGAAAGCAAAGAAATTTCCATCACTGAATGTAAAATGTAGAAATACAGCTTGTGAATATGCAAAATTAGCAACGCATTTCAAAATGATTATATATTTATCACTAATAAGAATCTATTATGAATATCGGAGAGTGTAATTTATTTTAAAATAACTTTATAAATTTCTTACTCGAATTAAGTTTTGAAATACCTACATTTGTCATAATTTCTGAATTTGTACATACATTTATGATGTATCTTTCGTGGGTATTTTGAAATAATTGTAAAGTATTGAATACAATGAATAGTGTTTTGTATCAGGGATTTTTGCTAGAAAAACATTTTAGTTGAGTTTTTAAATTCCGTTTTTATTAAAGGATTGTGTATAAACTTAGAAATGTAGGATCCCCCCAAAAAAGCAATGTGAATAGATATTAATTTATGAAATTTAATATTTATATAAAATGCTTGCATGGCATGATAAAGAAAATGGCTCATATTACTTATTGTCTAATGGCAATAGTCAAACAAAAACAAATTGAGTTCTGAATGTTTTAATTGCCTTCATTGAACAATTTGGCATCTGCAATTAATTCAATACTTTACTTAGCTAACTAATGAATCAGGATACATAGCATTATGAAAAATGTTTAAACTTGAAAACCTTTTTTAAGCATCTTGGATGTACTTAATTTTGAGAAAAAGCTCTAAAGGCTTAATTTTCTTGACATGCAAAGAAAGCTTTTTATTTCATTCTGTTTCTCCACACCTTGAATACAACAGTTTAAAAACACAAGTGTGAAGGTTTGCTTTCTGAATATGTCATGGGAAATAAGAAAAAAAAAAAAAAAAAACCAAAGAGAAGAATTTGGAGAAGGAATCTAGGGTGAAATAAATTCATGCCTTCCAGGACATAGTAAGGTATAATGTGCTTTTTTCCCACTTCTTTCTTTGACAATATACAATGAGAGGCCAAATTATTATGAGCACCTGACAGTTTTATGCAAAATGAGCTATTGCATTGCAGTGTTGCCGCTAGAGGATGAGATAGCTACAAAAAGGGAATGCAAGGCAAGTGAACCATGAATTGCACTGTGTTACACATGGAAATATGGGCAAAAATGTGACTTAACTGAGTTTGAATACAGGATGATTGTTGGTGCTCGTAGTATCTGAACCAGTATCAACAAAATGGCTGTTCTTGTTAAGTGTTCGAGAGCAGCATTTATTAATGTGTACAGGGAGTGGACTACCAAGCAGAAAACTGGGTCTCAACATCAGGCTTGTGGTCATCACAGGCTACTGAATGCTTGAGTTGAAAGGAAACTTGTCAGAGTTGTCCACTCCAACAGAAGAGCAACAGTATGTCAAATAGCGGGGAATCTTAATGATGGACAACTGCGAACGTCTCTGAACGATCTGTGCGACACCCATAACTTATAGGCTCCCATACCCTACACCTTATGGGCTATGGGAGTCGGGACTTGTTCGAAAGCCTCTGCTGTCAGCCTTGAACAAGAGCAGACATCTCCAGTTTGTAAAGGTGCATAAGGATTGTAGAGTAGATGACTGGAAAAGGGTCATATGGTCTGATGAATCGCATTTTCAGTTACATCATGTAGATGGCAGGGTTTGGATATGGTGAAAACAGCATGAAAGCATGGACCCCAACTGCGTTGACACAAGACTTCAAGCTGGTGGAAGCAATATTATGGTTTTGGGGATGTTTTCTTGGCATTGTATGGCTTTGATTACTGTGAAACAACGTTTAAATGCCCAAGGGTATTTAAGTGTTCTGCCAGATCAAATACATTCTGTTATGTTAATGATGTACCCTGCCGGGGATGGATATTTTCAGGAAGGCAGTGCTCCTTGTCATACATCTGGTATTGTCATCAGATAGTTCGAAGAACATGACGCTGACTTTACCTGCCTTCGTTGGCCCGCACAATCTCCAGATCTCAATCCAATTGAGAATTTGTGGGATGAGATCGAACAGGGCATCAGGCAGCTGGATTCTGTGCCATCCAATCTGAAGGAACTGGAAAGTGCAGTTCATTGGATATGGGATCAACATATCACAGAACATATGCCAAGAAGAATGCGAGCAGCATTATGGACTAAAGGTGGTCCAACACTGTATTCAGGGGATGGTCACAAAAATTTGACCACTCGGTGTATATTGATGTTTATTGAAATACATAGGAATAGTTATTCAGAAGGGGTGATATTTTTTTCCCATATTAATTATTTAATAGCTTAAAAAGGTCAATAATCTGGGTGAACAAGCCGGTCGTCAAAAGCGACGGATTAATTGCATGAATTTCAAATATTTGCAATTTAAAGTTGTTTTTTGTTTGTTGGCATCTATTCATTATGAATTACTATAAGTGAAAAGATGTATCAAAATGAGTTTAATGCATTTTTATATCTTTTCCCAAGATGATGAGCTCCCCTGTCTTAATGACGGATTCTATCAATTCCTTTATGTGACTCGTGATCAAGAAGTCTGTGGAGCTAGTATGCCTTTCTTAATAAACATGTCACTTGGTCAGCTGAAAGAAAGTCCTGCAGACAGCAGTGCTTCAGAAAATATGGATGGGGGCTTTCTCTTAGTGAGCAATGAAATGGAAGGTAAAGGAAAAGAGTCTAATGAGCATAAAGAAACATCAACTCCACAAAGTGTATTGTCTGAACAGAAAAAGGTAAACTATTAACTTTGAAATATAAATTTGAAAGTAGCTATTAGTAGTAATTTCTGATGAATGTAATTTTTTCTGTTATGTTATTGATGTTTTAATTTTTTCTGTTATGCAATGTTATTGATGTTTTAAAATAATTAGACATTTTTTTAAAAAATTTTTTATGAGTGTATGTGGAGCAAGCATGTAAAATATCATTGCAAACATATGGATTTAATAAGAAATTAAAACTTTTCTCAATTTAATTTGTAAAAACGTTTCAGGGGGATATTTGGATTTCTGGATGAAATTGGTGGATATTAATATTATTTTGCCTTTTTTTAAACAATTTTTTTTGTAACTTTATACAAATTCAAAATTAAGTTTTTATTGCTTCTTAATTGTATGTAATTTTGTAAATGGCTTTTTATTTGGTATATATGAGAGATAATTATACAAAAAAATGGTAAAATATCTGATTTTCCTAAATTTTATTTATCTTTCAAATACAAGAAAATTTTATGTGTAGCTCATTGGCGGAGGTGGATAAAAATTCCAACTTGCAAAATGTTTTCATCATTTCATTAAATTATGCAGATTGCTGGATTAAAAATTTTAAAATCACTTAGGTATCTTAAAAACTTTGTAATTTATTAAATTAAAATCTTATTAATTTAGAATTTTGCTGATTGATTGATTGATTCCATATTTAAATAACTAACATAAAAGAAATGAACAGTTTATCTTCTAAAGTATTGAATTAAAAATGATTCTTTAGTTTTAAGATGTAATTGGACTTATCAATATCTAATTGTTGCTAATCTAAATGAATAACAGTTAATGGATTAATGTAGAAATCAGCTTGGTGCATTCTTTAATTGATTTCTGCATTGCATTGTGATCTCATGTAGTTAGCATACTGCTTGATAAAATTTCAGCTTAAATACTCATGACATGAAGTGGAAGATATACTGTCTGTCCACGACAAGAACACTGCTAGACAATCGTCTATGTTTATGGCGAGAGTTATAGAAACAGGTTACTTAGGAAGAGTTCATTTCGCAAAGGTAGAAATTCATTCAAGTTTCTTACATTGGCATGTTTAGTGCCAAATTGGCGATATTTGGTATTATTGCATTTAATTCTTGAAAACAAATTTAAAAAATAATTCACTAAGCTGAAAACCATTTGCATACTCTGAATATTGAAAATATCTGATATTCCTGTCATATGCATGCAAAGAACAAAACAAATCAAATAGAAAAACTGAATAATTATTTGTATGTCTAACAATTGCACAACAAGAAAAAAATAATTATGAAGTAAAATCATGCATGACAAAACCTTAATCGTCTTCATTTCATTTGTTTTAAATTTATATAAGTTATTAATATCAAATTCTCCGCTGCAAACACGAGGTAATCTGTTTAATTTAACATAAAAACTATAACATAATTAATCATAATTATTTCATAATTTTTATAAAAGGTTGCTTTTATTCTGTTATAAAGTAAAATGTTATTGTTAAATATGCTTGAAACCTTTCCAAATTATTTTTATTTATTTTTCAGATGTGCATACTATTTTCTGAAACACAAAATTAACGATTACCATGCTATCAATTTTTAGATTTTTAAAAATCAAACTTTGATTTGTAACCTATTTTCAATATGCACAAGCTTTTTACAGCATAATTAATTTTGCAAAGTTTATATGTAAAAGTATTCTGAATTTGAAGATAATTCAAGTGTTCATTCATGCACATGCCAGATGTCCCAGACTTAAAGGAACCCAATTAAATAAGCCCAACATCGCTTTACATTCTACGAAAAACATGGTAAAAATTTGTTTTTGTATTCCAAATCACCATCTATTCATTGCCCCCCCCCCCCCCCGGCTTGAAAAAGAAATACAATTATTTCAATGAAACATTTTTCTTACGAACTGTCAATTCAAATAATAGAGTGATAAATGAACTTTTCCTTTCAATTTATATCAGTAGCCATGAGCTCGAAGCAATAAAGGATTCAAATTCATGCATGCATTTTATTATTTCAGGATTGAAAATTCTTCACCCACAATGTTCTTCACATTCCTATTCAAAGCCCATCAATGCCATTTGAGAATACTTATCTGCTACCGTTTTATTATCACAGTCAGTACACCTGAGTAGAAAGGAATCCCGTTAAATACTTTAATCCTTCTAACTCACATTAACGTGCATAAATTTTTAGATTTTTGGAATCATAGTTAAGAAGGAAAGCTATCGAAACAACAGGGAGGCGAGAAAACAAGCCTGAATAAATGACTGTTTTTCTTTATTTTATTAAAAAAAAAGTAATGCACTACCTATAATATAATATTTTCTTCATACCGCTATATAGTTGAATAATATTTCGCAATAAAAATTTAATAGCATTACTTCTTAACAATTGCATATACTCATTCAATTCCAGAAAAGAAATTCAATTGTTTTAATCTCTAAATATTTTCATATAGCATAATAGAATCGCTATTTTTAATTTCAAAGTAATTCTTTTTTCTTTTAAGACTATAAATACAATTTCTCATAATTATTATTTAATATTAAGAGCAAAAGGTTAAAACTATGGTTTTTCCTCTTCTCATCTTTTTATCTTGACAATGATTGTGATAGGAGATAACTGAATTAATTACACCTGTAGATTTAAGAAAATTATTCAATAATTTTGATGAAAATAAAATACTGAATTGTAAAATATATTTCTTTAAAAAACTTCTTTCTTTTTATAACTGCGACTAAAGCGAGAAGACGAATGAGCAACAGGTTTTCTTTTATCACTTCACATTGACGCCAAGAAAAAGAATACCCCCCAGACTTTTGTCCGATTCCACCCATTCAAAATGGATCGTCCCTACCGAAACCTGTTTCTATAACGCCCGCCGTAAACATAGACGATTGTCTAACAGTGTTCTTGTCGTGGACAGACAGTAACTTGTTTTTCCCTTCATGTTCTAAATTAGCCTGGGAAGGAAATTGTTTAGGGTTTGATTTGTTATATATGGAGAAGTCCATAAAAGTCCATTATAAAATTCAGTCTTGTTCATAATTATTAAACACATCTTATTCACAGTTTACATCTTGCTCATATAATTTGTATATTTATATAGCAATTGTTTTAAAAAATAAGCTATTTTGTTTTAGAAGATTAAAATATATTAGAATAAAAAATGGTGGCATAGTTTCAGAATAGACATTAACTAGTGATATTAGTAAAATTCACTTTTCTCGCTTATATTATGTCTTACCTGCTACTAATCCCTCTACTTATAACTCTTTTCTCTTTAAAAGAATTATGTTTATTTTTATTATTATTATTAATGCCTGTCTAATCACTGTCCCTACTTGATTAGTAAAGAGTGTTTATGAACAAAGTAGTGCTAAACCAATCTGTCATTTCTGTCTGAAATGTTAAATCTTCATAATATTTCAGAAGATCATCTGCAGTCAGTTTTCAAATATTAATCAGAATTTAAAAAAAATAATGGTTATATGTTAATGATTAATATTGAATCTTCTCTTAAACAAAGTTATTGCAATGCCTATCATTAGTATTAAAAATGTAGAATTCGAATGCAATATCTTCTGGGTAAAATCTGTTGATCATAATTTTATAAAAGTTGTTTTGTATATGTTATTAATTTATCAAAAAATGCCACTTGGTGATTCTATAAGCTTGTTAAAGAATGCACTCAAATTAGAGTTCAGTAATTTCTTTCACTCTCAGCTGAGACCAAAACTTTAAACTTTATAATCATTGTTTGTATGATAGCAAATGGATGACAATTTGATTAATATGCTTACTTCTAATATATGTCCTATCTATGGCATTCTTTGGGAAGATGAGTTTACAGAAAATAGTGTAATAATTAATTAAAAAACATTGAAGTTAATTTATATAATAAAACGTAAATGCTGTTTCATGGGGGGGGGACCAGAAATTCTTTGGGTAAAATTTCGATATGTTAGTATGTGACCTGAAGCTTCATAAGGGAACATAAAGAATTAATGTTTTCAATTAGTTTAACATTTTTAACATCTAGGAAGTTGTATGATTTTCTTACATTCTCAGTTCCATTTTAAAATATCAACATATGTGCCTTTTATGCAGAATAACTTTTTAAAGTGATAGTTCAAATAGCTTTTGCTAATAATATATAAAATTCACATTATGTATTTATACTTATCTTATAAGAAATGTGATGTTATAAACGAAGATTGTTCAGTTATTTAAATAATTAAATAAATTTTTGATTAAAGTTCATCATTGAAATTGTTGCTTAAAATAGTTAATAATGGATAAATTTTCAATGATCTAATAAATCTTTCTCTTTAATTATTTGATTTATTTTCAAGTTTTGTATGGCTGAAATATATTTAATTTATTTCAAATAAGGCTATTTTGAATATAATTTCAGTGTTCGATCATTTACTTTATATGAGTCTTTTTTATAATTTTGTAATTAGCTTAAAAAATTAAATATTGTATCAAACTGCAGCATCACAAAAAAGTTAAAGTTACAATAGCGAGAGTATCAAAAGTAAAAGGATTCGATGTACTAACATTATGTAATTCTATTTTATAAAAAACAATTCATTCATAATGTATGAAAAATCATAAAATGATCAGAAATCTATACAAAACTGCAGCATGTTAGAAAGATTGTATTTATATAATTAGAACATGTACTATTATTGATGAATGAACATACATCAGTAAATATCACAATTTTAGAAATAATAATCCTAACCATCTTTGACTAAAATCATATCTCTGGTAAAGCATAAGCATATCCTGTGAACTTATTAGCAAAACTTCTTAAGCTATCTTGGAAAGGGAGGCATTCTGTTTTTATATTTATTAACAATCTAGAGTGAACTATGAATAATTAGACATCTTCAAAAGTTAACTCCACTAGTTATTTTGAAAACAATATCAACATCAATTATAATCTGATATATATATATATATATATAATAAATCTGTGAGTAGGTGCTAAACTATAGTTTGTAAACAGACATACAAAAGGATACAAATAGGCAGCATATTTTATTACAATTAAATAGCACATCCTGTAAAAATATATTATTACACATGAAAAATTAACTAAATGTAAAGAAACAACTTTTAAATGAAAGTATTACTATAAACTATGCATGAAATATATTCTCTCTTTTTTTTTAAGGAAATATATTCTCTTTTTTTTAAGGAAATATATTCTCTTTTTTTTTAAGGAAATATATTCTCTTTTTTTTTAAGGAAATATATTCTCTTTTATTAAGGGCAACAATTCACATGAAGAAATTTTTTTACATAATTGAACATGTTATGGCCAAGGATTAGTTTCAAGACAAAAAATTAAAACTTTATACAACTTAACTTTATACAACAGTATTTATGTAAGCTATTGTTGAAATATGATTTTAAAAAATCTTGCTTGATTTTATATTTCCATCTGTAAAATATTCATGGATATTCATTTTAATGATTAGTGGAAAAATAAGAAGTGCATTTAGAGTATAATTAATAATAAAAGTTTAAAAAATTAAATTATCCAAAAAATGGTAGAATTTACTAACTTTGATAAAAAAAAAAGTCTAATGTTTGCTTGCAAAACAAAACACATATTAAAACTCTACTGCTTGTTACATATGCTAAATAAACGGGAAAACTGAGGAGTTGCTTCGTACACTGGTAGCAAATACGGAATTTTCAAAAATGTGTGAACAGTGCCATTAAATAAGATAGGATCATACTTGTTATTTAATGACATTGCTCAATGGCAGTGTCAGTTTGAACAGTTGAATCATTGGAAAATCATTGCATGTGAACATACCCGTATCAATTTCTCTTAAACTTTTTTTTTTGGATGTTTTCAAATACCTTCTATTTTTATCCAATGCTAGTAGATTTTAACTTCTCTCTTCTCCATACTATACTTCAAATGTCAGGAAGAATAATTAATTCAATTGAATTATGAATGTTATATATTTATGTATATTTATCATATGTTTGCAGGAAGAAATTGCTGCTTGGGTTTCACAAAATCCAGACTATTATTTGTTAATTGAACAGATAAAAGAACACACTTTTACCATTGATGCTTTACAGCAAAGTAAAGATCTTGCTATGAAGGAAGTGGCTCAGTTGTATGAAATTTTAAATGCCGTAAGTTTGTTTATTTAAAATTTTAAAAATTATTAATTATATTATAATACTATATGAAATATAGTATTGTGATATAATTTTTTCATTAGTAATTTTATGTTTTAATACAAGATTTGTAAAAAAAAAATTGTTTTGGTTTTATTTATTTCAGCAAAATGGGGAGTTAATTCAGTTGAAAAATATGTTAGCTGCCTATGAAGAAAAGATAAAAATGAGTCAGTGTCTCCAAGATGAGGTATATAAAATATATTATTTAGTAAAATAATTTTTGAATTTCAAAAGTTATTATTATGTTACATCGTACTATAAAATAATATTCTGGATGACTCATGGAAAATGGAACTTTTTAATAGAAATACTGCTTTTTTTTTAAAGAAAAAAACAGTATTTATTTATTGTAATAATAATCAGTATAATATACTACTTTGAAATACCTAAGTGTGAAAAATGTCTTTCAAGTAATGGATATTTTAACTAAAATGCTCAAAACCATTAAGTGTTCCACTACTCCTTCTATTGTATCTTCATTTATTAAATCAGTTTACCTTGTATTAGCTTTCATTTTCTTAGTGTGTGAGAATTGATCAAGCACAAGTGGTTCCCTTTAAAAAAAGGAAGCACGAAAAGCTCTGGTGAGCAAGAATATCAGCATGGGGTAAAAGTAATGATGCGGCATAGTTTAATTACTCATCTATCCTGTGATTCTCTGTCTTTGAAGTACTAAATCGAAAGAGTTTTAAGCCCCTTTATGTAGACATCTGAATCTGCCACATATGCTCATTTGGCTCAAATATAGTGAATTAGCTGTGTTCTGTTGAAGTGATAATTTCTGCTAGCAAGTGTTCTGCTATCTGAGATACTCAACAAGTGTCTTTAGAAGAACAGAAAAGAAAGGGGAAAAAAAAAAGATTTTTTTTAAAAAAACCCAGTTTTTTAAGGTATAAACAACAACTTCTAAAAGTGTAGAAGCTTATCATACAAATGTAAAAGATCTATTTACTACCATGCTCATATTCAAAGAAGGAAATGTTGCATATTTCTCATTCTGTCCTCAGGGAAATACATCTTGAATCATAATGTTGCATTTGGACTCAGAAGTAAACAGGTCCTTTAGGGTCTCATCTTTTTTTAGGCGAATTAGAGTTACTCAATTCTGAGATACTCAGGAATCTTTATTTTAAATAAATTGACTCTCCTTTGAGTTTTTTGCTTTCTTCTATATATTTTAATCCCTTACCAGCAAACAAAGGAGCTCTACAAAGCAAAGTTGTTGCTGTAGAGTTCCATGTATGGCAGCTCATTATACAAGTGATTAACTTAGTTCCATGATATATCCATTCAGCTGGTTGTAGTCACCAATAGAATTTTTCAGATAAGTTATGAGCAAAAGTCATTCTTTGGGGTTTGGAATTAAATGTAGTCAATGTTTTTATATGTGACTCTGAACAAATGAACATAAAAATACTGGCTAATGCCATAGCCAGAAATTTCATGAGCTAAAAACTGCCTTCTCTTTGGGGCTCAAATTTCTCTTTTCTTTTGCATGAGTTATGAAAATGAGTGTTATCGATATGTACAAAAGAAATATGAACATATTTAAATTTTATTATCTTTATCTCAGGAAAGAAGAAACTTTTCATTCATTATCACCCCTTCTTGTAAAAGCTTTCATTAATGCTTTTGATAAAAAAATTTCCTAGCTTCAATCTTGCAATTTGTAGAGATTGATTTTTAATTGCAAACCTTGGAAATCATTAAACTGATGATTTGTGATGATTCCAGTCATTGTCAGTGCCCATAAAAATTCTTCTAGAAGTGTATTATCTTGTGTGAAATTATTCATAGTCCCAGTCAAAGTTGTAATTAATGAGTTAAAATGTCAAGGGATGATTCTTGTACACCAAATCAACATTTGGCTCGATTCATATATTAATATTAATATCTTAATATTAAGCTTTACATCCTTATATTTGATAACCTGAAATTGCCTAAATCTATCTAAGTTGCATATAAAAATTTATCTGTATGACCAAACATACCAAATTACTACTGCAGGACTTGTGCCTACTGTGCAGCAAAACTTTATGATAACCAGCTGTATATTACACAGGAAGAATGTGTGAATTGCAATGGCGATCACACTACCTATTTCTGGTTATGTTCATTTTGGCAATGAGAGAAACATGAGTTTAAATTTAAGGAAGTCCTTCTTATGCTGTGGCAAGATATTAGGTTAATTCTTATCTGAAGTACTGGCTAATGCTATTACTGTTAGAATATATATATATATATATATTCTTAACTGTAGGAATTCATAAAGGTCCTATTGAGGAAAAAAAAAAGAAAATATATCTAAGCGTGGTCATATTCTGTTGTGTTTTTAATAGCGCCTTTGATTAATTTAAAATTCTGGGTAGCGAATCGAAATCTCAATAATCTTTGGCATTAAAGTACTGGTGAAGCTGAAAAATTCAACCGTCAAAAATTCAGCCAGCCACTTTCAGACTGTTGAGTCAGGTTGTTGTTCAGCAGAATTTGCTTACTGCCCATATTTGGTAAGCACCTAAAATTCTTTAATTCATTGCTCTGAATTTATCAAAAGAGAAGAAAATAAATTGTAACATTTCAGCAACATTACATTTTTCTTCTTCATTTCCCTTCAAGAATATATTTTTAATAGGTACTTATCTTTCTTGAATTTGTCATGGCATAAAGTCCAGACTATAAAATGTTTTACAAACAGTTTTAATTCTATTTGTATTAGACACCAAGAAACCTTTTTTATTGCCCAAATTATGTAGTTAAAACAGTATTTGAAAGAATACTACCAATGGAACTCAATATTCTTGGGGTGTCTGCATCCTTACTTCCAGTTTATTCTCAAGTAATTTCTTATCTCTTTGTAGACTGTGACTGTGCAGGGTCATGCTCAAACTTCAATTGCTATCTGCTGCATTTATTTGCCATCTGATGATGTTATTAATCAAATGATCTTGACAACTTCATATGTCTGCTTCAAATACCAATTTTGTTATTGGAGGATTTTAACAGACATAGAACTTTGTGGAATTCTGGCATTATAAATTCTCAAGGGCAATAGATCGAAGGATTTATATCCAGTATCTATTGGTATTTGCTCAAATGAAGAGAAAACATATTTCTATAAATTTATATGTAATGTAAACATATTTCTATAAATTTATATGTAATGTAAACATATTTCTATGCATTTATATGTCTTGAATGTGGCCATTTGTTTTCCTGCACTTCTACTTTACCAAAGTTCACTATTGGAAGAGATCTGCCTAACACTAATTTTTTCCCCTTATTTGTCTCCTATTCTGATAATGGTAGTGAGATTCAATATATGCCTAATTTTTATTCTAGTTATTAGAGTAGAACAATTTCTTGCAACTGGTAGATGTCGTATCTTTGGGCTGTATAGGCGATATTATGGAAGCAGTAAAAGATATCATTTATTGTGTAGTAAAATGGCACAAATAATACCATTTTTAAATCATTTCCATGTCTAAACAGTTCTGAAAAAGGGACTGAATTGTTTCAGAAATTGAAAAATTCCTGATTGAAACTGCATGTATGAGAGTCGTAAAAACAAATATTTTAAAGAAGTATCTCTGAACTGAATACCAAATTGTCAGAGCCCTTATTCATCATCATAATCAGATGGAATTTTGGATTACTTTAATTTCTTTTATTACTTCTTCTATTTCAAGGAAACATTTGTCTTACTATTTCAAGACAGCTAATAAAATTTACCATATTTTTCTTTTCCCCTTTTTGACTGTAGGAAGCACAAAATTTAACACCTTTTAAATATTGTCACTGTCCTTAAGTATGCATGAATACACCTGTGCTTTAATACCTACAAGAATATTCACTACAATTTTGAATTCAGAATATTTGAATCGAGAATACATGGCTCCAGTCCCAACTTACTTTGCTTTCAAGACTGCTATTGTTAGTTAACAGAATTTAAACTAATCAGAAGTATTTTCCCAGAAGTTTGAAATTATTGTGATTGTAATCACTAAATCTGGCAAAAATTCATCCAACTCTCTGAAGACTAATTTCTCTGACAAACTTTACCATAGCACTACCACTATTCTTAAGTATAGGATCAATGCTCAATTTATCTTTGACTTAAAGAAACATGAATGCATTTCTTTTGTACAAAGTGGTTTCTGGAAGGGTAAACAATTTTTTTAATAATATGATTATTTTGGAGATTCATATATTCATAATGTATTTGGAGAATTTGCCACATGTTTTTTTTCTCTATTTGGGGGGGGGGGAGAGAGAAAGATATATGGCTATGCATATGGCCATATATGGCTGCTTTCTCAGTTTTTGAAGAAATTTGACAATCCTTTAAAATAACTTTTTTATCTCATCGGACTTTTTGAAAGAAGCGCTATAAGAGAAACTTTTAATCTAATTTTGCTCAAGTTAAGCAAGACAGCATCCTCAATATTACTCTGTTTTTCATCTTATTTGAATCATCAATCTTTTGGTATCATCTGTTCATTGAAATCTTTATATTGACAATTTTCATATCTCATAGGAAATAAATAATATGTATATGAAAATGTTGCAACTATGAAATGCAGTGAGCAAGCCTGAATACTTGAATATCTTCTATCTTTCTATAATGAAAACAATTATTCCATATAAAAAAAAAGTTGGTGTGTCTACTTTTACTGGAAATGAAAGACATATTTGGACTCCCTTATTCATATGTGCACTGTTCTTATTCCTCTTGTAGATGAAACGCAGTTTTGGAGAATTTTTATATTTGCAAAAGAAATGCAAGAGATCTTTATTCTAAAGAATTCTTCAGGAGTAGATTGAATCCTTGCACTTCATTTCTATCAGGCATCATTCCTTTTTAATCTCATTTGTAAATATATAGTGTATGAATCCATTTCTCTAGTGTTTTATGCTAGCTGGTCACCATTCTGCACTTTATCTTACAAATTTGCTCAGGTGCTTTTCAAACATATCTGTTGCCAGCTATCACTTCATTGAAGGCATAAGAAATATCAGCCATATATTTTTTCAGGGCCAAGTTTGTTTTGAAATATTTTAAAGACAAAATAATATTTAGTCTGTAGAACCCTATAGTACATACTCCTCTTGTATTCCCCCTTTCTGTGTGATTTGGATTTTAATGATCTTTCCACTAACATGGTTTCTTATACATTCCTTAGGCTGTTTCCTAGTAACTTCTTCACTTTATTAGTATTTTCTGTCAGTATTCTTTTGTACCAACTTTCACAAATGGCTCAAACCAAGCCATTTGTGATAATTGGTTTCTATGTCACAAATTTTTCCATCTGATATGCAGTGCTGTCTGTTGTTGCTTAATGTCAACTGCTGAGTTGTTAACTATTTTCTTTGCACTTTAGGAAATTCTTGTATTCTACTTGAAATAATTTTAAGACTCATACTCATAGCGTGTGTGCGTTTGAAAATCTTTCCCATTATTATATGAACTTGTGTTGGAAATATTTTTTAAAGCTTTAATATGCCTTTTTTGTCAGGTTCTGAGTCATGAGTATTTCTAGCAATGAAACAATAGATTCTGCTGCAAAATCTGCCTCTTCTTTGCTGTCATAATGTCTTTTTTGCTGTGATGTCCAGAAATTCTTATTTTGCTGTTCTTTTTCTACTTGATATAAAAAATGAGTTCTATAGATCCATAATAAATTGCATTGCATCAAACTTTTGCTTAGTTGGATGTAAAATTAATTCACCTCCATTTAGGGCATGCTCTCTTTTATTCATAGGTATCTCATCTATTCGCACAAGAATGCCTATATGTCATGCTGTTTTTACAGTGAATGGCATTTTAATCTACTGACTTTCTTGTGAATCTTATCATGATCACTGTTTTCATTTATCAGCGTAACCCTTATAAAAATTTGTGAATAAAAAGTACCATCCAAATGCTGACTTTCTTGTGAATCTTATCATGATCACTGTTTTCATTTATCAGTGTTACTCATGTAAAACTTTGTGAATGAAAATTACCATCCAAATGCTTCTAATTTTTCCAAGGCTGTTCATTTTTTTACTTGCATTTAACATTTCTTTAAGCTAAGATTTCATATTTCATGCTCTAATTTTTCTGCAATGTCTTAATTTTGCTAGATAATTATTGAAAGTGATATTGGTTATAAACTTCAATCAGCTTATATATTTTTATCTTATAATCCAGATAATAATATCATGAGCAATGGATAATAACTTACAGGTGTGTGTTCCTTAAACTTTCTTGCATACTCTATAATAAAGGTAAATTTGTGTTTCGGATGCACTTTTTCAAATAACTGAAATCAAAATTTGTTACTGAACTACTATTACAATCACAAAATCATATATCAAATTTGATATATTTAAATTATTATGTCTTTACACTATCATGTTTATATGCTTTTGAAAGTACAGTCTATGGACATTCCTCCCCCCCCCCACTCCCGTTAGATTTGGCTCAAGATTTGATTGGTATCAACAATATAGATGTTAAATCTCTGTACCAAATTTTATCCTAAAAACTCTCCACTTTGTAGTTATTATGTTAACTTACATTCAAACAGCCAAATAGACAGATTTCCTCTGAATAGATTTTGCTCAAAGTTTAATAAAAATCTGTAAATTTAGCTGTAAAGACTATATGCCAAATGTTATCTGTCTAAGTTGAAGTTTTTTTAGTTTTCTTTGTCATGGACAGACATCATACATTTTAAAAAAAATGTTGTTTTTGAACTCGGAGAAATCTAAAATATGGAGATGACTCAAAATATTGAGGTTGAATTTTTTGACAGTTATAATAGTTTCCCTATATTTCTCGTATACAAGAAAATAAAAATTAAAAAAAAATGTTGATTCAATAAATAAACCTAAACACTCTGTTATTTGTAAAAAAAATGAGCTATTTTAAATAAGAAGTTTATGTGTTACTTTTTTTTTAAATAAAAAAGATCATTAATCAAAGTCTTCGAGATGAAGTATTTAAGCTGTATGATTTATTAAGTTGGACAAAACATATTCTTGTTTATTACAGAAGGATGCAGCTATTACTGAAATGAGAAAATCTTTGACAGCCTATGAAGAAAAAATAAAATTATATGAGCATCTTCAAAATGAGGTATTTAAAGTTTATAGAGAATTGTTACTAGATAGTTCCTTATTTTATCTTGAAAATTAACCGATGCATTGTATTTTATTATTTATTATTTACATATATAAACTATTATATCACTGTGGAAAGTTATAAAAAGAATTTTGTTTATTATAGAAAGATGACAAGTTAAGTCAAATGAAAAAAGAATACCTTCTGCAAGAAGAAAAATTAAAAACTAATCTTGCCTTTCAAGATCAGGTATTTTAGTTATTTCATTTATAATTAATATTTGTTTAGAAACTTTAGCTTTGCATAATTAACATAAAATATGGATTTACATAATGGGTTATTATTTACGGATTTTATTTTACATAATTAATATAAGATATGGAGATTTAAAGATATGGAAAGTGGCTTTTTTAAAAATCTTTGTTTGGCAAAAATGAGAATCTTTAATAAATTTGCTGTCAAAAAAAGAACACAAAATAATTATATAAAGCTTTCAAAGGTTTAAGTATTTAAATTTTTGTCTAGGGACAAAAATCAACTATTATTAGTGACCATTGATGCTTGGCTGTTCACCAAGGATATTGGCTATATTTAATTTCTGTTAAATCATTTAGATATAATTTCATATCCTTGAAACTGTCAGATGTTAAAGCCATATGGTTTTAATCTTCTTTTCTATGTTCTGTACATTGATTACGCATACCTTTTCTAATGGAAACCAATCTAATAATACCATAAGTGCTATTAAAAATGTAAATGTCGGGTTAATCCATTTTCTAACTTTCACTTTTTTTAATTTTATTTGTAAACTACACAGATTTAAATTGCTCCTTTTTTAGCTTTCAACAATGGAAAAAAGTCAGGTGATTAAATAGTTCAATGAAATAATGAAAATGGTTTGATTTTCAGGACAACAAAATTATACAACAGGGATTTTATTATTAAAAATTGAGCAAAAAAATGTATGTATATAATATTAAAAATCGCCAAAATTCAAGAAAATTTGTCTGATAATTAAATTGGTGTAATTAAAAATATATAGTAATAAAAACCAAGTTAATAGAAAAAAAGTATCAAAATTAAACCAAATAAAATAAGAATCCGGCATTAAGACTTTCTCAAGTGTCACCCTCAGGCGGATTAAAAAAAAAGGAATTTTTCTGTGAGGAATACAGACAAATGTCCAACTTACTGATTCCTTGTGATATGAAAATCCCCTGAAATTAGGCCTAAGAGATAAACCATTTTTACAGAGAAGAATGGAAACAATAAATTAAAAGAATACGACCACTAATAAGCAAAAATACAGTAACCATATAATAACACTCAAACCAAGTATGAAAACAAAAAGGAAAGAACATTCCAACAGCAGGCAAATTTTTTTAAAACTTAAGCTCACCCATTGTGTTTTCCGTGCCCTAAAATGCTTTAGCTAAAGTCATTCAAGGTAAAAAATGATTGACGGTCTCAGTGCCATCAATTGAGTTATTAATATGCAGTGGAAGGGCTATTTTTAATTTAGGTAAAGGATTAATCCCAAATCATCTCTTTTTTTTAATTAAAAAATTAATATTGCAGTACTTTCTGGAAAATTCATTATTAGTTAAATTTTTAATGAGATTATTTGTTGCTTCAATATAGGAAATTTTGTTATTACAAATTCTTTTAATCCTATTAAATTGTGAGAAAATTAGATTTTTGAAAATTTTAGAGTTTAGATTAGAATGATAATTATAAAGTTTCGTTATTTTAAAGTTGAATTCATCCCTTTTATCGTAGATACCAACTATTGTTTTATCATTAGCTATTTCGATTTTTAAATCCAGAAATGTAGCCTCAAGTTGATTTTTATTTGTTTTTTGTTAGAATTAAATCTTTTGGATAGCAATTAGTCACAATATTGGTATTATCTAAGTTTATCAAAAGTAAGTCATCAATATACCTCCACAATATTGGTGTTATCTAAGTTTATCAAAGGTAAGTCATCAATATACCTCCACCTATTTATTAAATTATATTTATTTTTTTCTCAGAGTAATGTAAAAAAATATTAGCCATAGCACTTGAGAAAGCTGTTCCCATTGGAATGCCCTTTATTTGTTTATAAAAATTAACTCCATTAAAAATGTAATTTTCTGTAATATTACATAATTCTTGCCAGTTATTTTTAGGAATAACATCTTCATTTAAATATTCGTCATATATAAAAGTACAGATATTTATTAATTTTTCATGAGGTAGATTGGTGTATAAATTTTTGAAATCAAAAGTATTAAGTTTATTAATGTTATCTTTAAGAAAATCCAGTACTTTGTTACTATCAATTATAAAGTTATCTTCATCTTTGATTTTGTCTGGGATAATTTTTAAGTATTTAAAGAAATGTTTTCCCATATAGTAATTATATCGGCCAGTGCTACAAGTCACGAATCTGAGTTTTAATAGATTTTTATGAAATTTAACTGTTGGGAATAAATGAGGATAGTTTAGAGAGCAAATCTTAATTTTGGTTGTTTTGCAAAAGCTGGCATTTTTTAAAAAATCTAATTCCTTTTATGTAATTACTAATTTCCTGTAATTAAAATATAAGTTGCAATAGAGTTATATTCATTAATTAATAGTTCTTTATAATAATATTTACAAATTAAATAGAAATTATTTGCTGATTTATCTATTACTGTAATAACATATTTTTCTTTTAAATTTTTTATTTCTTTTTTTTATGTTTTGCTAAAATAAATCTCGCATTCTTTAGATCTGTTAATATCTGTATTCATTTTTATTTTAATTTACTCTAAAATTCTCACTTTCCATTCTCTGAAACCTTCCACAGGCTAATGGTATTTTCTAGATAATTTAGTAATAAAAATATCCAAATCTTTACCAATAGAAATTAATATTTTATTATGGTTTATTTTTTTCTCTTAATTTAAATTTAGTTCCTCTTTCCATTAATTCTCTTAAAGAGCTGGATTCAATTATTTTTAAATTACCTGCAATAATAGGACCTTTATCCACATCTATAAAATCTTTAAAGTTTCCTTTGTTATAGTAACAATCTGTTTTATTTATTTTATCTAAAGTTTTGCTATAGTAATTATAATTACAATTTTTTTTTCTTTCAAAGTGATGTATAACTAAATGCTATTGAAACAGTTGCTTTATCCTATAAAGGAAGAAATATATTATTATTATGTACAATTTTAGGTAATTTTTAGTTTTTTTTATGTAAATATCCAAGAATTTTACTACGCAGAATTCTTTGTAAACATTATTTTTATTATTAAAAAGTAAATCGTTTTTTGCAATATTACGTTTACATTTAATTAGATCAAGAATTATACATTTAGTGTACGAATTTTTTAAATTCTAAGTCTTCGAATTTATTATTTAATAACCATTTAATTTTATTATTTCCAAGACCAAAAATGTATTTCCTAATTTTAGGAATGTTTTCACTATTGTGTTCTAAATTACAATAGTTTTGAAATTCCTCAAATATAATTTGAAAATTGCAACCTTTTCCTTTACCTCTTTTAAATCTTTTAGTATAGCTTTCTATATTTAGAAAATTTTTAAATATATTAAATTTGTAATAAATGCAGTTATTGTTTAAATCTCCTTAACTATCCCCATTTCATTTACTATTGACTTTATAAGGAAATAAAGTTTTAAGGTTACAAATATAAATGTTTTTTAGGTCTACTCTTTTGTTTAAGTCATTAACATTGTCTTCTAGAATGTAGATATTTATATTATTAAAGTTATGGTTTTGAAAGTGTTCTAGTTCAAAGTCAGTAGTCTTATTTTTTTATAAAGTTTTTAATATCAAATCTATGGTTATTAATTCTTAAATTGAGTTTGGTGCTAGTTTGGCCAATATATTTTAAAATACATTCTGAACAATTTAAAAGATAAATCAGGTTTTTGTTTTTACAAAATACTTGTAAATTTGAAGTTTCATTATTGATTTGTTCTTTACTTGCTAATGGACATGTCTTACACTTCCCGTTTCCACAAATTTGATATTTTTTTTATATATTTAAGATTTTTATAACATAACAATTGTGTCAGTAACTTTTTATCCCTGAATACTCCTGACACAAAGCTATCCACAGTGCCTCTTGGTTGAGCACACGACTGGCCATGTGCTATGATAAATTTCTTATTAGCTACTTGCATGATTTTATTTATTTACTAGCCGCCTTTGGCGACCAGCCAGTTCGCCAGTATTACCGCTTGCTACAATTTAAGTAACTGGTCTCTTAATAGATTCTCAAACAAAACAATTTTAATTTTCAAATTTTGATAGTCATACCAAACTTATACTGTTTAGATCGTTTCGTTCAATTTACTATATATATTTTGCTAAATTGTTGTCACTTCAACTTTACTTCATAACGTCACTTCACAAAACTTCAACTTTAATTTAAAGTGGAAATGATGAAATTGCAATTAATATAAAGATATTTTTTAATAAAACCAAGCATTTTATTTTATTTATCATCTTTATTGTTATTTATTTATTATTATTATTATTGAATATGAGTATTGCAAACAGAATCGCTCAGTATATAAGTCTTATGTGAACTACAAAATATTTTTCATAATTTATGTAATATCTCAAAGAATAATTCAGCAAAAATTTCACAGATTCAGCATAAAATTCAGTTTTTAGTTTTGCTTTCAAAAGGATTGAAATGAAATTAATAATCATATTTTGCTCTGGCCTATAAATATATTTCAAAAATTATGAAGTCTAAATTTAATGCAGTAACGTATCATATTCTGAGAAATATTCTGGACACTTCAAATTTTAAATAAATGAATGAGTATTTCTAGTTTCCACGATCAACTAAGACTTATTTATGAAGTTTTGAATTTTAAAAGCTTAGAAAAACTCAACATTTTCATAATCTTAGGTCAATTAATCTTGAGAAACCTGTGCGCTGATTGGCATATTTTCTTTGAAACGATCGATGGAAAATCTAAAATTATCCTTTATTTTATTGAATAGTGATATTCAAATTTTCATAAATCAATCAGTTTAAGTATTTGGTTTAGTTGATTGGAAATTAACTCCTTTTATTTAAAATATTAGTGTTTCAAGAACATTTTGTTAATCGTGATTTCCACAGCAGAAGCTTTATGTAAAATAAAAAATTCGTTATTTATTAGAGCATTTATTGAATCAAGTTACATAAAGTATAATCATTTTCCATTTAGACCATTTTAGCAGATCTGTGTCTAACTAAAGGTTTGAAAATTAGCTGTGTGGCTCTGATTTGAAAGGATATCCTGTTCATATTAAACAAAACTTGCCTTAAACTAAAACTGATTTATTGAATTAATAATATAGAAAGTGTGAAAGATCATAAAATAATTTTTCTTGAATTTATTTTTTAGAAAAAATAATATTTCATATTTGTTTCATTTCCTATAGACACGTGCAGAAAATTATATTTTTGCAGATTTCATTCCCAAAAAGATTTAATTTAATTTTAGTTGGAGCTTTAATCAATATGATGGCAACACTTTGACAAAAGCTAATTTTTTCCCATAAATGTGAAACGTGCTCGTGCAGCTTAAATTTTATTTTTATTTTGTACGAAAAAATTGTTGAAAAATATAGTTAAAATATTTATTTAAAAATTCATTAAAAATAGAAATTTAATTCTAAGGTTAAAACATTGGTTCCATTTAAAAGATAAATTTTTGATCTTTAACTTGATGTAAAAATCTTTTTTGTGCGGTAATATTTTCGGAAGTTATAGCAGAAACACGCCAAAATGTCGCTTAATTTTTAAATAAATAAAATTCTAATTAAAAATTCGAAAAAATAACCCCAAGGTGCACATTCCCGGCCTCTAAGTTATACACGTGCCAAATTTGGTAGCTGTAGGTTGAATGGTCTGGCCTGTAGAGCGCCAACACATACACACATTGAGCTTTCTTATAAGTATAGATTATAATGAAGATATATCTCCCTAATGCAAAAACGTGGAATTCTCGAAAAAGTAAGTCTAGAAGAATAATCCCAAATTTTTTAAAATTTTAAAATTTTTTAAAATTTCTTAAAAAACCTTTTGAAAAAAACTTTTATAAAATGATTTTAAAATTTGTATATATATATATATATATTAAGATGGTTTGAAATTTATTTTTGTGTTGTAATATTTTTGTAATTTATTGTTGAAAAATGCTAAACATTCGACCCTCTGCTTGACCATTTCTGTTTTTGGCTCGAATTTGCCTTAAAATATTAGAATGGAAAAAATTTCCCATTTTTTAAAATTGAAAAAAAAAAAAATGCATATTCAGACATAGATGCATTTGATGAAAATCATTATGTATCTTGGATAATTGTCTTCCAACCACTTTTTCGAATTTCTAGCATCTGATATTCCTTTTCTATCCTTAACTTTTGCATCTAATCAAATGTTTTAGATTTGATGAATATGTGACATCTAGTATAAATCTGTTCCCAAAGTGTTCTTTTTTTGTATATTGTTGAATCATATACAAATCAAGTTTTGTGTCACCATCCATGATTTGTAAAGTGTGCCAACACTTTCTGTCTATACTAATCCTAGGTCAAGAGTCAAATGGACTTCTACATTAATATATTGGTATGCAAAGAAGTAAAAATGAAATTTATTTATTTTTATTATGAAGAATTGCAAACTCATATCTCCTTTCTATAATAAATTAGAATAGTTTTTAAAACATTCTCATTTGGATATTGCGAACATTTACCAAATATTGGATTACTATTGGTTAGTAAGTTCAATTAGTTAGGTTCAGTAAAATTCAGATTTCAACTAAGTTTTTTTAAATATTAAATTAAATTTAATCTGAATTCAGGGTTGCCACTGCACCTGAAAAATTCAGAGAATTTAAAAATCATCTAAAAGGCATCGAGGATACAGAGAAATTTAAAAATTTCTATAAAAAAATACAGGAATTTTAAGTTTCTGAGCTTTCTCCCCCCCCCCCTTTAAAAAAGGCCATCTCTGGACATTGCAAGAATAAAAGATAGCATCCATAGGACCAAAAATGGAACAGCTATGTAATCGCAGGAATTCATCCTGTTTGTACTTGTTCGTACTTTTTTTTTTTCTATATAGATCAGTCTAATTTTGATTTCAGTGACTGTTGTTCTCTTTCTATGAGGTTACTGGATTGCAGCTAATGAGGATGGTAAGGCTGCTATAGCTGCATGAGAGAATAGAGTAAATAATTGGCGGGAATAACACCATTCAATTTGTGGGAAGCATAGCGGGGTGTTTAGTCAATCACACATTACGTAAGTAGGGCTGTGTTGACTTTCGATTTATCGAAAAAAAATCAATGTTTTTGAAAATATTAATTTATTAATATCATTATCGTGAATAATGACTCATGATGAATCGATCACAATAAATCAGTATTCATAATTTGCGTTTTTGATTTCAGGTTAATGCTTATTTTTGTGGCTCTTCAATGTTTTTCACTTTCATACTTAATTTTTGTTAACATTTATAGAAATGCTGTCTATATAAAAATTATATAAATACTTAATAAATATAAAAATATATAAAAATGCTTGTTTTAAGCATATCGTTTTGGAGTAAACTGTTTTCTGCTCCCTAACTGAATGATACCATCAACAAATTTGTATTGAAATATAATAAAAGAATTATATATCTTTTATTTTCATTTATATTTTCTTTCAAGTAAATTTTTTATGCTTTATTCATTCTGAATAGGAAAAATATCTTCCAGAATAACGGTAAAGCAGTTCTGTAATAGTTTTTAATACTTTTAGGAATTCAATTTAAAAATCATACTAATTATTGAATCATACTAATTGTTCAGAAACAGATGCTAAAAATTATTTAATTAAAAAAAATTCTAGCATTTATCCAATTTACTGTCCAATTAAAGTATTCATTATTATTCCATTAAAAAATCATTAATTTAGATTTGAAATCCAGAAAAATATGTTTGATTCGAACATTGCCATTATTTTCCAAGCAGTTTTTTTTGTTTTTGTTTAATTCTTTCTATACAAGTTTTTATAAGTCTAAATTTTGTAATGCATTTCAAAATTTACTTATTTATATACATTGTAAAGCAAAAAACTAAATTTTTGATTTAAGGATTTTTTAAAGTCTGATTTTAATTTACTATAATAATTTTTTAAAAACATTTTTACTGTTAAAATTGATATTTTTTAAATCTTTGTATTATTGTTCTAGGCAGCCAAGGGCACGGAGGTTGCAATTTATTATTTAAATACTCTTATTAAATAAATTTGAAATAAAATGCTTTTTAAAATAAAGGATACAAATATTATATCTTACTGTACAATAATACACTAGTAACAAATAAATATAGCCGAGATATGTACAGTGATTGTTCCACAAGAAAAAAAAAGATAGAAGATAACTTTCAAATTTTATGTTCCATATATAAACAAATATAAAAGCAGTAGTTCAAAATTGGAATTTTCAGGTGTGTATTGGTTAAAATTTTTGTGTAAGTATGAAGCTATATGTGATCCTAAACAATCTGGAGTAATCAAAAATTGCTGATCAAAGAATGCATCATCGTTGAAGTCTTTCAGATCCCCCTGCAATAATATATTTAAGAGAGATTAATATCAGCATTTTTAATGAAAGACGAAATTACAATGTAAAAGCTTAATCATCTGCCTTAAAATGCTTTCTACAGATGCAACATATGTTATACACTTGTCCAAACATAGGTATTTTGCATAAAGGCTTACAATACATGTGAAATGATACTTTTTGTAAGTGTCCTTTTTAAATTGGAATCCCTTACCCTCTGCCTCAAAGGGTACAAGAATCGACAATGGAAAAGAAATCAACGCCTCCTAAAATGATGACCATTAGGACTTTTAGAAATTTCAATTCGTTTCAGAACTAGTTTGAAAAGAGTTTTCTTTTCTTTTTCTTTTTTTGTTCATGTTCTCTTTTTTTATTTTCAAATATATAGTATTTTGAATTAATTTAAAAATTCCTGCATTCAGCTGAATTCTTCGTATGTGAACTATTATTTTTCTCTTTATCGTGTAAATATATTTTATTGGAAATTTTACAATCTTTTAACTGTTTTGTTATGTAATCTTTTTATCAATCCCCCCCTAATTTTAATTTATCATATTTTATTTTATTTTTTTTTTGTTTCCTTTCGAATTTCATAATATGCTAAAATGTTGCCAGAATAATTGGAAATAATTAGCTAGAATTTTTATATTTAGAAACATTGTGTTGTACTTGAATGTTGATTATTTTTTCATTGAGTTTACATTAATGATGATATATTTTTCTTTTATTTGATCATAATTAAGATCTTTTCTAAAAGTTTTAATGTATTACATCATTTGTTCATAAATAAATTTACCAACCGTAATATTTGTTATTAATATTTTAGTCATTTCTGAATTACTATTTTTCATCTCTTTTTTTAAGTTTGAAATGGTATATTGAATTATTAATTTTAATTATTTAATATACCTATTATTAAAATTCTAGTGTATGTTTAAATTAAACCTGCCAATAGTATTATTAAAATATGAATAAAAGTTTGTTATTCATATACAAAATTAATTTTTTAAGACGTCAGATTTTGAATTTGGGTTTTATTAAAACTACTTAATTTTGCTTGTTAAAGGCATTATTATGTCGTCGTCCCCATTTTGTATGAAGAATGAAAGAAGCCGATGTTTTTTTAATCAGCAGTAAAAAAAGTAAAATTTTAATCATAATTAATATCAGTGTTTGTGAAAGTATTCTACAGATTTTTGATTACATAAAGAAATGCATAGATTTCAATTTAAAAAAAAAGAATCTTTTCCTGGATCTTCCATGAGTGATACAATCATAAATATTTGTCAGGATAAATTGCTTCTAAAATTAGCTTCTCTTATATTATTAATATTCTTCAGTCCTTTCTTTAAAAAATTCTGACATCTGCCTTTCTTATATGAAAGTTTTTTTTCATTTTTTTAAAACAGTTACTGAAAAACATTGTTAAAAGAAGTATAATCGAAGAAGCAAAAACATTGGGCACTTATTTTTGATAGAGCTTGATGATCCTAAAAATTTAAGATTGAGAAAAGATACCATTATTAAAATAGTGACTACAAGCTACTTAATTACTAGTGGGACAACTGAAAGTGAAAAAAGTAGTTTTTTTAGGTAGAGTGTTTTATATTTATGAAGAATATTATATAAAAAAAATACTTGAATGCATACCCAAAAATTTTACTATTTTAAAAACTGCATCTTGTTTAAATCCACACTTATTGAAGAATCTTGCTTTTCCATTTAGTAAAACTAAGGAGTACTGTTAACTAACTTATGAGTGGTGTTTGCACATTTCTTCTTATATTCCATATACATAGAGGGAAAACTCTGAATTATTTTTTCCCCCTGATTTCAATGGCAACCTTGTAAATTATTTTATTACTGACATCAAAAACTAATGATAGAGAGAGTTGTTAGTTAAAAATAAATTATATAACTAACTGACTAACATGTTCTTAAAACAAGACTATCAAACTCAAAGTCTAATTTGAGTCTAAAAAAAGTTCTAAATTTTTAAGGTCTTATTGTTTACAGCTAAAAAAAAAAAAAGAATCCTCAATTTTGTTTTGAAGAACTTTGTATAAGAAAAAGTAAATACAGCTATAAAATAATTTCCTTCTAAATATTTGACATTTCTTCTTTGTAGTTATTTCTGATGCGTATTGGAGAGATTTCATTTGCAATGACTTTTTCACTCCTGACTGGAAGTGATTATCTGTAATTTCAAATCCCATCAAAAATTTGTTTCATTTCATTATTGAAAAAACTGCCGAGACTGAGACATCCGAATTTTTAAATATTTCTAACAAATTTATAAAATTTAGGCAACTTTGCAGAAATTAAAATAAAATTGAAATATTTATCATTTTTCTTTATTTTCATAAGAGGTACTAAAACCATGTTTATCAAAAAAATCAAAAGAGGTATGACTAGTTCTCCAACATTTTATAATAATCTGGAATACTTTGGGCATATTAAATTTCAATATAAATATAACTTCCCTAGTGATTAAATGTTATAATCCATTTTTATACTCTTCTACAAAACATTAGCTCAGAATAAGTGACGCCTAATACAAAAAAGGTTACTTGAACCAAAATTTAATTAAACTATACAAAATGGAGAAATATTTGTTAATAGGCAAGATGCTTTTAATTAATGTATAGAATTTTTATTTTTGTTATATTTGCAAGACTAGAAAAAGAAAATTAATTCACTTAAAATTTCTTTAACAGATTTTTTCTTATTAAGGTGTGTAAAAAAAATTTATCTGTGACAGATTATTCATTGTGACTTACTTTCAGCAACAAATTGAGACCACTGTTCTGAAGAAGAAACTAGAGGAAATGAAAGAGAGGCAGAAAGCAAAAGAATGTTACCAGGTAAAGCAATTAAATATACAATTTTTCATCAGATGTTTAAAATTCTGTTTTTAACTTGAATATATGTTTCTTTCAAATCAGTTTTCAGTGATTATTTAATGTTAAAATTAAATTACGTCTTTTGTTGCCCCTTATAGCAACTAGACAGAAATTTTCATTTTAGTTATAGTTTTTATTTTAGCTACAGATGAACAGCTCAGTTGTAAATGAGATGATTCTTTTGAACTTTATCTTTTGGTATTAGTTTACAGCTTTGTTTCAAATGTCTAAATAAATTATTATTAAGTACTTTTAATACATTAATGCCTTAAGCTTGCAATTGGTGACTATTTGAACTGTTACTCAGCTATCACAATTTTTTTCCTACCAATCATATAATTTTTAAAATTATAAAGTTATGCCCTAGTTGGATTATTTTGACATAGTTGCAACTGCAGTACTTTCATTTTTCTTAAAGAAATAATTTATAACTTTTTAAAATTACTATTTTGCATTTTTTTTCTTAAAAAATTATCAAAGAAGGCAGACATATTACCCTGCATATTCTTACATTTTGGAGATTTATTATTAGCTATTGATGACACTGTGTGATATACCATCTGTCTCCCAGGTTTATGGATAGTCTTCTACTGAATCACTAGCTTAATTAATAAATCAAAGATGTTTCGCTTTAAATGTTTGAATCAACAAATGAGTGTGCTAGTGTGCTTTCTTCTAAAAACAAAGATGTCATTTCAGTTGTTGATTTTCTAATACCCAACCTAGAGGTGGATGTAGGATAACTGATATAAAGTTATTATTATCATTAATTTCAAATTCATGGAATGTCATGCTTTTGTACCATGCTCATACCAAACGTAAAGCAGTTGTATTAAGTTATGTTATGATAGGATCACAAGAACTTCAGTAAATACCCATCTGTTATTAATAGGTCATAAAGCTGGACACAAAATTTTAATGGCTTCTGGGGCTGAAAATTTATTGATTTCTCCATTACAAAGCATCTGCAATTTACAATTCTTATTTACATCACATAACACCAAAATCCAAGTGTCTGGAATGATTGATAGGCAGATAGATATTGGTTTTAGAAGATTCTTTCTGTGATCATTCATCATTGCTAAGATAGCATCATTCATAATGGCTTTGACATTTTAATGACTTTTAATCTTCTATAGGATTTAAAAAAAAAAGCAGGAACTGATAAATGCAATGATTTCTTTCTACACCATTGGCACCTTGTTCAAAATTTTCCATCTACACATAATGTGAATGCAACTTCAAATTATAAAAGATATATATCACCAACCCTTCTTTAATTGATAAGTCAGCAGTTTATGGCACAGTCATTTTATTAGCATGTGGCAAAGCAAAGACAATATATGTAAGCATTAGTTTATGTGAAGCAGAATGTAGTTTGAAGACAGTGAAGAGACTTGCTGTTTCGTGACGTCGTTTTATTTCATTTTTAAGAAGCAGGCATATGTACAAGCGATGATCACACAGAACAACACAGAAAAGGATTGAGGAAAAAGCTCTTGGACATTTTATCATTGGTCTTATATAACCTATGATTTTGATAGGGAAAACATTTCTTCATAGTGCTAATATATTACGAGATTTTGATGGGGATTTTTGTTACACGCGCGGAGAAGGCAGTGTAAATACAGGGAGATTTTAAAAAAGAATTTGCCTCATCAGCGGTATTTTGCCTCTTCATGCGGAGTGTGGGAAAGTTAGACTTTTAGCTGATTCAGCAATTCAACAAAGCTTCTCTTGA
>JAPMOR010028655.1:242636-309515 GCA_026543865.1 Argiope aurantia
TATATATATAAATAAGTCACCTTTCATTAAAATCATTAATGATGCTTAAGAAATATCAATGCACATCTGTGGCTACAACTGGAAAAGAACTAAATTTACTTGTTGGTCAAATAATTTATAACATATCTTATTAAGTCCCTAAGATTCACATTTTAAATATGTATATTTCAACTGTAATATACATATTTAAATTTTCACTGAAATATACTGTAAATTTTCCCTGTATATTTCAACTGTAATATACTGTTTAAATATGTATATTTACAGTCTTATTTTTACGAATCTGTGAAATTTCTTGTTAATATGACACATTCTGCTTGCCATAATTCACAAACTATTTGCATTGAAATTGGTAAAGTCTAGGATCTTAGATTTACTCTTATTGACATTTCATGTCAAATATTTTCCATTATGTTTTTAAATTTATCATTCACATCAATCCAGGAATTTACACAAAGTAAATCATTGATCTTATTGGCTATTGTTTGTTTCAATTTAGTTAACTCTCTATATAAAGAAAAGGTGATCATGCTTTCTTCTTCAGATTCTGGACCCAGGTGCACATTTGATACATTATTGTATGAAAGGTGTCAAATATCTCTTACATTGTTGTAGTACAAAACCTAAAAAGGGAAATGCTAGTTGCTATAATCATTGAATTGCTTAATATAATGATTCAAAATTATGAAATTTTATCTAAGTATATCACAGTCTCAAAATGGAGATTTTCATATTAATAGTAAACAATATTAAAAACCATCTTTAGTTCATCATCATTAATTTTGTGTTTAGTTATTTGATCTCTTGAATTATTTTTGTATGTTATGATCTTTTCCCTGTTTTCTGAATTTAGTTATTATCCAATACCTCACACATTTCAATTTCATTTCATTAGATTGAAAAATATTGTAAGTGGTTATTTAAATTTATGTACTTCCTTCAGGTAACTACTGAAAAGGGAGGACATTCTATGGAAACTGTATTACAGAAAACTCAGGTATAGTCTATTTATTTTAAATAGTTTTTAAATCAAAATATAAATCACATTTTAATCTTGCTACATTAATAAAGTAGTTGATACTAATTTAAAACAAGACTCCTAAACTTTTTATCTGTTGATTTCCCTTTTTGTGTACAAAAAGTTTTTGCAACCTCTAGTATTAGTCAAATGCAGCAGATAAATTAAAAACAGTATTATGAACTTTAGATATGTTGATCTCCCACCACTTTTTTTTTTTAAGAAATAAAAAATGCTACATCACTGCACATTCTGTATGGGAGAACTTCATTCATTGTACTTGTTTTGAAAGCTTTTGTTTCATATGAATACTCATGACGCCTAAATGCATCATCAAAAATTGTTTATCCTATTCTCTCTGTTTTGTGAATTGTAAAATAAAAATTTGGTAGAGCCCTCAACCTAGATGAATAGATCGATTTCATCAATTTTGTTGCTGTCAGCTTGAAAGTTTTGCGATTTTGAAGTATAGCTATCTAAATTGTTTTTTACAGTTAATTGCTAACTAACTAATGCTGTTTCATTATTTTGCTAGTACAATTTTACTTAATAATTTTTATTTACTTTTTTAATTGTAATTAAATTTTTATTATATTTTTGTTTTAATCTGATACACTTCATCAAGTTGAATGATTTGGCTAGATCAAAGAGGATTAATATTAATCTTATTAACATTAATCATCTTCTACAATCATATTTTTGGTATAAATGTTGACATAACAACATTTCTTATTAAATGCATATTATTAAAACAATGAATAAAGTATTATATGCTATGATTGTATAATAATAGAACGTCTTATTTATTTAGTTATACTTGCTATACAGTGAAATTAATTGGTGATGCAAAATGACCAAATAATCCTAGTCATTGAGAATGAGTGCTTTGTCTATTTTGAAATCTCTCTCAAAAATCGTGGCAGAGGTAACAGCTGATCCTAATGGCATGTCTTGATTTTCTGAGCTTTCATATGAAATAAAAAGGATCAAAATTGATACATTAGATGTTTTATTTTGAGTTATTGCATGAAAAATCTTCTGAGAATGTACAATGATGTTGTATTTTTGAGATAAATCAATGATGGTGTAAAACAAGAGTCCATCAATAGCATTTCTAAATGTCATTAACATTTATATAAAATGAAAATTCATAAAGTCTATATAAAGGTAGGGTTGGGGGACTGATTCTTTGGCTTTCTAAATTGCTTTACAAAACCAAAGAAAAAACATATAAATGATGGATAATTAAAAAAAATCATATAAATGATGAATCAACATTTAGTACCAATGATGGCTGGTAAAAATTTAAAACTGAGGATAAATATAAAGAAATTTAATTTTAGAAGTTATTTTATAAATTTTCTGAGTTTACTGAAAGAATTATTTTCTAAATCATTTTGCTTTTTTAAAAATATTTGGTGGCATTTTTTTATTTGAGACTTTCTACAGTACCAAGATTCTCTTATAGTTATTTGTGATTATATAATAAATTGAATAGTTTTTGTGGCATTCTTTTCTCACCATCTTTTTAACTTATTTATTTCTTTTATATTATGCTTATATCAATTAGGTTTTTCATGGCTCACATACTACTTGATTTACCATATCAGCTAAGTCAATAATTTATGATAGAGAGATGTTTGTTAACTTACGTTGTAAAAATTCTTAGATGTCATTTCAAGGCGAAGATTAACTCCAATATGTATTGGAAGGTTGTCTTCATGGAAGTTCACTTATTAACTTGCATTTCTATTACATCTGGACGAAAACCAGAAAAACTTTCAACAATTAGTCCACCTGCTATGGGCAGTGCATCGTAATGCTCCATATTGATTTTCTATTTTTTTTTTAATGATCTTGGTTAAGAATATACCTAATGTCAGAACTCATAATCATCTTAAGCTATGTTTCCTGTAAAACCATTAATAGGCATTAAACTTCTTTAAAAAAATAGATAAAATCGTGAAACCAGTATATTAATATGATGTCTTTATAAAAGATTTTATAAAATTTGAGCTATATTTTGCAAATGTTTCTCAGAGTTACCTACAGAAAATCTGATGATATAAATACTCTGAAAAAACTTTAAAACACAAATGCATATACTTTAATTGCTTTTTATGGTTTATTTATTCTTATCTATTATAAAGAATATTTGAAGAAAACAATATAAGGATTAAATCTGTTTGACACACCTGTATTTTTTTCTTCTTCTTAAATCTATATTAAAACTTTTAAAATTCAACTATATTGTTCTATGTCAGCAATGACCATAGTTTTCCTACTTTAAAAGAATGGATAATCGATCAAAATGTTTTATCAGTATTCTAAAGTCATAATTTAAAATCGTAGTTTTTTTGCTTTGATATGATTTACTTTATCAACATTGGTGACCTGATTACATGAATAACATTAAAGTGGTCCCTTAAGCAGGTAATATTAATATGATTGTGTTCAGCTTTGATAAACTATTAATTACATTAAAAATATAATAAAAATATAATGATATAAGTACCATGATATAAGCAAAACCAAACAAAATTTTTGTTTTGTATTATGACTTCAAAATAATAGCAGTTTGTTCTTTTTTTTTTAACTGTATTTCAAAAATATGGCAAAATCTGACCAGATACTAAAAGTTCTATCAAACTTTTATATTCAAGTATATCTTGAGATGAAGAGGAATGGGATATAGATACCTTTGCTGATGTATGGAGAAGGATTATCAGCATACATGTGAAAGAAAAAAATTTGAAATGATTTCCAGATTCTGATGTGGGACTGCTGCTATTTTTAAAATTTTATTTTTAAATATTGGAAAATTATTAGATGTGCCATCAAGTGAAGCAATTATTAATTGGTACTGGAAGCAAGGGTTGATTTATAATCTCAGCTCCTATATCATTTTGTTGCTAAGACAGTACCTGTCAAAATACAATTGCTGTGCTGCTAAGTTCAAGTTAGTGTAATACTGTGTTTGTACAGCAAACGTTTTTATTTTCTCTTAACATTTTTTTCTTCTTTTGTGTTCATTTAATATTTTCTATATATTCAACAAAATACTCAATAATTTAAAAATAATATTAAGCACAAGAAATTAATTTGTTTGATACATTTTAAGTACACATCTCCCTTATAATTTTCTCAAAAATTTTTTTAAAAAGAGAAGGACAGTATTTTTTTATATGTTTCGATAAATATATGAAACTGATTGTCTCAAAAATTTACAAAATTCATTCATACTATATTTTTTTAAAATTTATATCTCTTAAACATTTTTCTTTTTATGCAATAGAGGGGAAAAAAATTGTCGATAAAGACCAATGTTCCACTTTTTTCTCTATTTTATAGGTTAAACATTCAGCCAGCATGCAAGCAATTTTTTACTATAGTGGATATATTAAAAATCAATGCAGTTGTGACATCATTGAAATTTTTTTCTTATTTTGATGTAGTGATTTCATTTGTATTGTATGATTTTTTTTTCTATTAGTAGAATTTTTGTTTGGTTCTGGATTATGTGTTGGTAAAAAGTATGGGTAGGAGAGAACTCACACATGTAATTTCATTCTTAAACACTCTGCTAGTGTGCATATTTTATTATTTTTAACTGCAATATACTTGAATAAATTTGACAAACAGTTCTGAGATATGGACTGTTGGCTAAAAGTTAGTCTAGTTAGGCATGTATCTTCTAGTGTTGGTTAATATGTTTGCAAAAAAGGGGGGGGGGTTACATAATTGTAATTTTTCTGAAATTCAACACATGAAAATACTGTTCATTCTTTTATTTTACTTTGATTTTAGTTAAAAGAGTTTTTTGAAATGCTATTAAGAATATATTGCGCAATAATTAAAAAAAAGAAAACAAAACAAAATCGTTCTGAGGATATTTGTTTCATTTATAAAAAGTCGGTGAAATTTTTTTTGGGGAAAAAAATCCACCTTGAAAAGTCTGGAAAATTCAAACAGCAGAAATGATGGCTACCTTGTACCAAATTCATTAATTTATTCATACTCATACAGAAATAGCACAATTATTTACTGTATTAAAAATTTTTGTGTAATGCCAGCTAAAATCTTAAATATAATTTTGATACAATCCAGCCAATTGTTCATAACGCTTTTTAATTTTGAATGTGCAGTTATTGATTAAGTTACTGAAAAAAGCAAATTATATTTTACCCCATTTGTTATTGATACTTGCAAGTAGTAGTTATTTTTTTGTTATCATTAATTCTGTTTGTATTCGGTGCAAATAATATTCATCTATCAGCTTAGTTTTGTTATCATTCATTGGAAAAATCAAGATTTTTTAAGCAGTTATCGCTTCTTACAATATTGAATGCAAAGTTTAAATCTAAATTGCAACAGGGTTACCACACCACCGGAAAACACAGAGAATTTAAAATCGTCTAAAAAAATTGGGAAAATGTAGAGAAATTTGAAAAATAGGGAAATAATAAAAATAGGGAAATACGAAGAATCTTTTTAGTTATTTTTTTCCATCTAAAAAATATCGATCTCTAAAGATTGCAAGAATAAAAGATTATAGTCATATCTTCTAAAAACAAAATAACACCATTCGTGATTGTGTAATGCTGAAACTCAGCCCTTTTCTTTCCCTTCCCTTTTATCTGTATAGATCATTCCAGTTTCGATTTGCGAGACAGTTATTTTACCATAAGATTCCTAAACTACAGCTTACGAGCATGCATTAGATTTCTGTAACTGCGTGAAAGAATATAATGCATTTCTCTGACGGGATTAGCAACATTCAATATGAAGAAGCAGCGCGGTGGTGTTTAGTCAACTATAATTGAGTTTATATAATGGTTTGTTTGTTATTTGAGAAACTCAGCTTATTCAAAGTAGATTAAATAAAAAAATTTTAAACAATGAGTTACTTTTTACATTATTTTTTATCGAAAATAAAATAATAAATAAAGATACTATAGCTCTTGTCTATGCAATGAAAAGGACAATAAATAGCTTAGATTTAAAATAGATAGGATTGAGAGTCTCAGTAAATTTATCTTTTAAAGAAATTATTCCCAATTATTATTATATAGTAATTTTTTTCATTAAAAATTTTTGTCCTAACCAATTGTACTTTTGTAGGACTTGGTATGTATCATTAGTACTGCAATAAAAAATCTTGACTTTACGGATGAAGATGAAGTGGAGAAATTTTTGGAGTTGAAAACTCGGGTAATTATTGTTTTGAATTTAAATTTAAAATGTACAAATTGATATATCCTTTGTTGCTTGGGATTAAAATCCTTTCATGTATAATATACAAAAGAGAAATTTTAAAAAGTAGTGGTAGATTCTTTACATTGTCCAGTAATGAGTACTTACTATATCATTATTTCAGAATCATCTGTGTTAACCCTTAATGACCTAGAGTATCAATTTTGATACCAATCTTTTAAACCGAATGTTCACATTACTATTAGTTTTTTTCTATAGGTTGGCTGTACGTATTTTACTGTTGTATAATATTCTTTCCAACGAAATTAAAAAAAAAATAAATCAAGTTTTCCCTTCATCTAGACCCTCAAGCAAACACAGTAATATTAAAAATAAATCACTTTCGTAAATCAGGCTACTAAGGGTTAAATTTTCTGAAGAATTAATAACAATTAAAAGGAAAATGATGTCTTTGAAAAGATAAAATTTTCAATTTGATGAAGGTATAAATTTTTTCTGAATAATTTCCTCTATATTTTATATAGAGAAGAGGTAAGATATTGATACTTTTCTTGCCATTGTTTAACATATGCTTGCTTTCTGGCATTATTAAATCACTACTTTGAAATAAATGAAAGTCTGTCAGAAAGATATGCATTAAAATAAAGCAAATAAAAAAGAATAGTGGTAGAGCAGTTCCAAAGTTGCTATTGATTAAGTTGAGTTTAATTTTCAAAAAATGAATAACAATTGTGAGAAATATGATTATGCAGCCATTGAAGTGGTAAATTTTTGAAATTTAATATTTTATTAAAATATTTCTTGCAGGATTATTTACTCTTAAAGTATTGTAGAAAAATAGCAAAATTGAGATTTATTTTTATTTAGTTTAATATTTAATTAACTTTTCCACTTTTAAAAATTTACAATAGTTTTTCTCTTGTCTTAAGGAATAGTTGCATAAAATTAGATGAAATCAGCCCAGTCATTTAAGAAGAGACATCGGGCATACATACATAGCCACAATGACTTTTATTTATATTATGATTAAATTTTTATTCATACATGTTGTATCATTATATAGCTTTCATTCATGCATTTAAAGGTATGCAATTAAATTCTGATTATCTATTTTGTAGAAGATTTGAGGTTTGCTAAGAATTTCGAAATGTTGAGAATAACACCTTCAATTACAAATAATAAAAAAGTTTCATTACAAAAATCATGATAAATTTTTGTGTGTGTGAAGTCAGCATTTCTGCTTAAATGGAATTTTCACTTGAATTTCTTCATGTGCTTTGTAATTTGGAAGAACTACCAGTATCAGATCTTTCATTTCAAAAACAAATTTAATTAGACATTAATTGCATTTACTCACTTTTTTTCAGTAGTTTTCATTTTTTTTTTAAATCTTTGGATTTTAGTTCAAAAATTACTGCTTATAAATTTGTAAAGTTCTTTTGATTATTTTTATCTGTGTTTATTATCTTCAAAATAATTTTCATTTTTGTCCATCTACTAGTACATAAATTAATGATATATGTGTGTGTGTGTGTTATGATATTTAAACTCTAATTTCAATTTAATTAATTTCCAAGGTTTTATCTTAATTTAGCCCATAGTAACTTCATTCTAAAATATTCTCTTATTTTGTGACCCAATTCCACTTTCTCTACTTAATTAATTCAAGATAAGCTTTATAAAATTGCTTGACTAAATGCCGACACATTCACACGCTCCGCGTGAAGGGATAGAAAACTGTCCAGTAAGTACATTCTTTTTAAAAGATCCCTGTGTTTCCTTTACATGTGATTGACATGCATCAGAAATCCCTATGAGAATCTTAATAATATATTAGCACTGTAAAGAAATATTTTACCTATCACAATCTCAGGTTATATAAGATGAGCGATAATTTATTTCTCTTCTTCTTCCCCATTTCTGTTTTTGTGCCGCACTGTGGCGGACGTGCCATGTCCGCACTTTCTTGTAAATAATTATGCTTTCCTGAAATGGATTAAAAAGAATTTAAAAATGTAAGAAGCCTTTTCACTGTCTTAGTATATATACTGTATAGTATAATTTAGTATACTGTCTTTAGTATACATATAGTTTAAACATTTGTCACGAAACATATGAATTTTAGTTTAAACATATGAGTTATAAAGAGTTAAATGAGAACATTAGAAACATATGAGTTTTTAAAAGTTAGGATGTAATTGCAAATCCTGCTTCACATAAAATAATGCTTATATTATTTATTTTCATTTAGATCTTAATATTGTTATTTTTGTGTCAAATTGAAAAATGAACTGATTATTTTGTTTGGTAATTTTTTTTCCTCTTTTATTGTAGCTGCTCATTATTTTTAGTAAAATGGCACGAGCAACTGACCTGATCAACATTTGTGACCGAAATGGATTGCATAAAATAGTTCATTCTGTAATTGAAAAGGATATAGAAGGAAACAGGTAATTCACTTGTGTTAAATTTTTATGTATTTGACCATTTAATTATCATTTTGAAAAAATCATTTGTAACTGCTTAATGTTTTCTTAAAAATATTTTTTGAAATATATTTAAGTATTTTCTGGTTTCAAATATAGTCATGTTGTGTATTCTTCAGGGACCTTGGTGTCCTAGTGGTAAGGCATGTGCTTTGGAACCAGAAGGTTTCAGCTTTGAGGCCCAATTGAGAACTGTCATGTAAGCAGGTCTGGGGCACATTAAATCTGCAAGTGCGAAATGTCCTACTGTTAATATGGTGTAGAAAGTTGGAGGGGGTACCAGTTCAGGTGTCACCCTCATCATTCGACCACAGTTCAAAATTACGAGGTCCATCCCAAAATCGCCGTATTGCTATTTTAAAAGGATACGTTAATATAATTGAATTGAACCAAACTGTTGTGAATTCTTTATGAAAAACTATTGTTTTTCTCTCGCATTTTATCAACTTAAATGGTATGGCATTCAGTTGGAGCTTCTTGATAGGATTCCTTTTACAGTTATTTCCAAACATTTTTTTTTTAATGTAGCATGTGCCAGTCTATTTGAACGTCATTTTTATTAATAATTTATTGTTGCTCTGTAAAAATTAAACTTCCTACTTAATTTAAAGAAACCTTAGAGTTATTTCATTCTACAATTCAAGATAGTTTGAATGGTTCTTTTGTGCATTTGATAATACCTAAGAAAAATAATAAGTAAAAAAAATATCTATTACTATGTTTGCAGAGCTAAGCTACTTTCTTTGGTAAATCCTATTATTTAGAAATTGACACTTTCCTATCAATCCTGAGCATTCCCTTTTCTAAACTGTTTTTTTTTTAAATTTTATTTTTAAATTATTCCTTTTTAGTATGAGATTAAGGGAATTCTCCGTTCTCTTTGCACTTTACTTTTTTTTAAACTCTTTTGTGATAAATCAGTTAGTTAATTTGATTTTTTTTTTATGAAAAAAAGTAAAGATATGCTGGAGCTCATTTTTATCTGATTTCTTTTACATTAATAAAATGAAGCAAATTTAATTAATACAACCACCCTATTCATTCTTTATTAGTATACATATAGTTTAACATTTGTCATGAAACATATGAATTTTAATTTCATAAAAGTTAGGATGTAATTAAAAATTTTTTTTATAGTAATGTACAATATTTTTGAGTTGATGAACCATCATTGATTACCTTAATATTAAAACCTAAAATCTTTTGCGGTTCCCATGGAGTTTTAAAGGTTCATCTTGCTTATTTTAGACTAATATGTTATATGTTGTTTACTTGTATTTGTTGATAATATCTATAAATTTTATTAGTTATTTTTATCATTTTATTAAATCTGAGACATTGAAATCTTGTTTAACAGAATTACACTTCAAACTATTCTTGAAATTCCTATAAATTATTCTCTGTAAATAATCTAAATTAAAAGCTCAATAAATTATTAAATATTTAAAAATAATTGGAATTTAATAACTAGTTACAGAATTTTATCTAGCTCCTGAAAGTTGAAAACATTTCTTAAAAATATACTGACATATGGATTTCGGTATGTCCAAAAATGTGATAATAATTGTATATATTCTTTAGAAAAATAAAAATTAAAAATTCCATCAAAAATGGTTTTATTTCCCAATGAATAAATTATCTTCCAAAGGCCATTTTGTTGAATCTTAAAAATAAATAAATTATTAATAGTATTTTTTGCAAAAGTTTTACAAAAAATTTACTAATTTTTTAAAAACTCGTGAAGATTTTAATAATTAAAATAAGTGTTGGATATTCATTTTTCAAGAGGGTTTTCTTAATTTTTTTATAGAAAACTATTTTGAATAATGTTTTTATGTAATTGGTTACCTATTCTTCAAGAATATTTTTTTACTTGAATGTAGACTAGCTAGATTGAGTTGTACAATTTAAACAATTACCTGTTTGTTTTATTGACTTTTCTTTCTTCTGTTCAGCTGTACTGGACCCACGTCATGTGCTTTTGAAGATAAAGGTATGCTATTTTCATAAATCATTTTGCTTAATTTTAAAGCCTGGATTTTTAGATATGCATAATGATTATAGCAATAGAAACTAAGAAGAAAAAAAAAATTGTATTCTTAAAAAGAGTTATAATTTAAACCAAAAAAACGGTTTAGTAAGAAAGAAATTAAAATTTGAAAGTTTTAAAAGATTGGTTCTAAAAAAATTCATGAAGAAAAAGTTACTATTTGCAATCAATAAAATTTTATTACAAAATGCATTTTTGAGGTTTATATGGAATCTTGTTGGCCTTTTTGTAATAGTATAACCATGCTAACAACCTTCTAAAAAGCAATGTTTTACTTGCATCTAATAGCCATTAATTAAAGACTCAGAGATTGAGGCAGAGAATTTAATGATATTAAGGCTATTTCTTAAATGCTTAATTTGATTTGGTTGATTTTATATTGTTGCATATCTTATTAATTCTTACAAATTGAATCATAATAGTATTTTTGTAAATTTTGCTGTAGGTATTATAATTTTAGAAATTATATCTATTGACATTAAATTAATTTCTTTTCCATAATTCATTTTTTAAATGTTTTGTTTTTTAATTAATAAATATAAAAATTTTGCTGTCTCTTTCCTTCAAAAGCTATGTAAGCTCATAAAATGTTTTCATACTTTCATTTTGACTAATTTCTGCTTTCCCGTTTGGTTAACTGGGCTGTGATCAAAGCCCATATTGTCCAAGAACTTGATGCATGCTTCTTCTTAAATAAAAATAATAATAATAAAGATGAAGAACCATTATAATATAATCTGTTTGGTGATGAAATTCTGTAAAATTTTGGAATCATCAACTACATTTAAAAATGAAAAGACTGGACAGTACTTGTTGGAAGATATTTTTATCAAAGTTCAGTGGAGCTTACCAGGAAAGCAAACCTCTGTGTAATAATAAAAAAGCATCTAAATAAGTGGAAATCAAAAGAGCATAGTCTAACATGTTTTTTGATGCATACATTATTTGATCTTGTCTCCCAATTATCGAGATATAAGGTCTTACAATCTGGCGACATTTTAAAGAAAATCTCCAAATATAGCGACTTTTGGTTTGAAATGGAAGTTTCTGGAAACAGTGATCAGAATGTTGAAATCTTGAATATTAACGAAGTTACAGCGACTGTTCTAAAATATTCCAAATACGAACAAAAAAATGATTAAAGCATAAAAAATTGTGGCACCAAGAACATTTTCTGAACTTAAGTCTAGTACAGCAATTACAATGATCAACCTCCTGCAAAAAACAAAATTACAAAGGTGTTTCAAATAGTTTCATAGGCCGAGTTTGCTATAACCCAAACTTGTACCAAGAATAGGAAATCATGCCGGAGTATTGTGTAGCACTAAACTTTAAATGCATAAGGGATTGAAGTTTGATGATGTTATTGCTTTGAAAAATATGTACTCCTTTCCACGGATTGCAACGAACTAAAGCCTTGGAAAATTATTCTTCGAGTCTTGATCCACTATTTACTACTGCAGAAATAGATGGAGTTATTAACTCCCTTAAGCTTAATAAATCTCCTGGTCCTAATTGCATTCAAAATGAAACTTTGAAACACATTCACTTGATGTTCCCCTGTTTCTTTTCAAAACTTTTTAATGCTTGTTTACAGCTTAGTACCTTTTCGCGGTCCTGGAAGAGAGCAAACATCTTTTTAATTCCGAAAAATAATGACTTTCGTGGTCTATCTGGACAATTTGAGATATATCAGCCTCCTACCAACTATTGGAAAATGTCTGGAAAAGCTGATTGTTAACAGGATTTCCTGGTTTTTGCACAGTAAGAAGCTCTTAAACGAGACCCAGTTCGATTTCACTCCACAAAAATGTTGTGAATATGCTCTCCTTTACCTGAAAGACGTAGTTGATAGAGGCAAGAAGAAAAATCTGTTTACAATCTTAATTTTTGTCGATATCAAAGGAGCTTTTGATCATGCTTGGTGGCCGGCTATTCTCGTTTTGCTCAAAAATTCCGCTATTCCAAGTAACATATTTCATCTGGTCAGAGATTTCTTGAATGATAGGTCTGCTTCTCTTATGCTCGGTCAGGTTTCAGTTTCCCGTTCCTTGCAAAGGGGCTGTCCCCAAGGCTCTGTCTCTGGTCCACTTCTGAGGAATTTAATTATGAACAGCCATCTTGCTAGGTTTTCGAAGATCACAGGATGTGAAACCATAGCCTTCGCGGACGATCTGCTCATTTGCTTTCAGGGAAAATGTCTTGATGATATTTTTGAAATTGCTCAAAGCACATTCGATGATATTTTAAACTGGGCAAGAGATTACAAAATGGAATTCAACCCGAATAAATCGAAGGTTATGGCAATTAAGAAAAAGAACGTGGACTTTTCCAGCAAGCAACTCTTTTTTGAAAACATACGACTTGAAATGGTAAATGAAATCAAATACCTAGGGGTAATGTTTGATGACAAATTCTGTTGGAAAAATCATATTTTATATCTTTCCAAAAAATGTGAAAACATTCTGAAAGGACTTAATCATGTCTCTTGCAACTCCTTTGGATTGAAATCCAATGTTATTGGTATGATCTACAAACAGGGAATTGTTCCTTTTGTCTGCTATGCCTCTAGAGTTTGGGGTAATGCTTTGAAAAAAAAAAAAAAAGATTAACTGCCGAAATCTTCGTACAATTCAAAGAAGAATTTTACTTAGAGTTATACGTGGCTACAGAACTGTAAGCTACGAAGCCTACTTTGTCATTGCGGGGTTTCCTCCAATTGACCTTTTCGTCCTGAAAAATAAAGATTTCAAAGATAATGTTGTAAAAATTAACCAAGATTCCAAAGTGTTTTTTTCCAATCTTCCACATCCTGTTGAACGTGTTCCTATCGAAATTATCGATTGCAAGGACAATGTTCTTAGCAATTTTCCTGTAGTGTGTTTTACTGATGGCAGTAAACTCAACCACCGTGTTGGCCTTGCTTTTGTTGTGTTTCAACAAGATGTAGTTGAAATGGAACACTTTATGTTTAGAATTCCTGATGAGTGTAGTGTGTTCCAAGCAGAATTGCTGTGCCTCAGGAACTCTCTCAAATGGATCATAAACCACTGTACTCTGTCATCTAGGTTCCTTATTTGTACTGATTCTCTCTCATCCGTTTGCTTAGTAATATTTCTTCCTGCAACAAAATTGTAGTAAATTTTCAAATCACTCTTCACCAGCTTAAAGCAAGAGGAATTAGTGTCTGTTTTTCTCATGTCCGAGGTCATTCTGGCATTTTAGGGATTGAAAGAGCCGACTGGCTTGCAAAGCAAGCTACAAAACTAAACATCATTGATCCTGTCAGCATCCCCAAATCTCACATTCATAATGAGAATCACAAAAAGACCATTCTCTTATAGAACGAGCTGTACCAAAATTCGTCAACTGCCTCTTTAACCAAATTATTTTTCCCCACAATTTCTCAAAGGTTGAATAACAAACATTTTTTCAGTGATTTTCACTTAACAAAATTTCTTACTGGACATGGTAATTTCAATTATTATCTCAAGAAATTTGAATTATCAAACACTGATCTGTGCTCTTGCAGCATGGGTGGAGTTCAAAATGTCGAACACTTGCTTTTTGATTGCTCCACACTTACTGAAGGGAGAAGAGATTTTATTGTGGATCTCGATGCCTGTAATATTAAGTTTCCACCTCCGCTTCATGTTTTGGTCGACCACAAAATGGCTTTCTTCTCATTCTGTAAATTTATTGCCTTTACTGCTTCAATTTTTAATTAGCTTTGTTGTTTATTTTTTCCTGTTTTTTTTATCCATATTTTTGTATGTACATATTTTTATCTATGTATGTAGTTGTTTCTACTTACTTCTGTAAGCCTTGTGCTGTACTTTGTGGTGCAGAAGGATTGACTTATTATTATTAAAAAAAAAAAAAAAAGGTTGAATTTGGGAAAGAGCATCTGGTAGAATTTTCTTTAATTGAAATGTTGCAGCTTCAGAGGCACTATTGCATTAAAGCATCTGGTGGTACTAATAATTTACCCAAAGAATTTCTATGAAACAAAGCTACTACTACTTAACTAACTAAACTGTGATCTACTCGTAAAGCCTCAATCTCATTTGTTTTGTATAGTGTTGGCAACTTTTCTACATAGCCTAGTATGGAAGTTTAGAACAGTCGCTGTAACTTTGTTAATATTCAAGATATCGATATTCTAATCAGATTTTTCTATTTTTTGCCAAAAGTCACCAAATTTGGCAATTTTCCTTTAAATGCTGCCAGACTTTAAGATCTTATATCTCGATAATGGGGAAATGAGAGCAAATGAATTATGTGTCAAAAAAAGTTTCATTATGCTTTTTTGATTGCTACTTATTTAAATGTTTTCATTATTACGTAGTTCGTGTAGGATTCAAAATCAAAGAATGAAAAAAAATATATATATTATTACTTTACAAACTGAAGAACCATTACCTTGGTTTCAACTAAAGATATAATTTTTTTAAAAAATGTATTACTGACCCTGTGCTAAACATTATTGTGAATTGTATCATATGTTGTCTCTCTTTAGGGGAGTGCATTGGACATAATATTGCTTCTGCCCATTTTGTCTTGATTTCTGTTCATTGAGCAAACATCCACTAAAATGAATTTTTTTTTTTAATAATTTAACAGTGATGTTAAACAATCAAATCACTGGTATCAAACAATTATATCATCAAGAATTATTTTTTCCACCTTGCAATAATATTGCAAAAATTATATCATTCAAATCTTATTATTGAAAAAAAAAAGTGTTGCAGAAAAAATTATTTGTTCTTCTATTCTATTGCTCTATGTTGCTTTTAACTATTGCATTTTAAATTATTTTGCTGAATTTTTATATAGTAAATATTTCAAATTATGACTAGAGACCAATTATATATTTAAAACTTTTAAATATTTACTAAGCCATTTTACTTCCTCAGAATCTTATGATAGTAAGGGCTGTGCTGTCATATCAAGTTGGCAGAGGGAAGAATCTAATAATTTCAGTTTATCCATATACTAAAAATAATTATTTTTTAAATTCTCAAATGTAAGTTTCACTTTAACTCCCAAGTTGCATGTGTTTTTAGTTTTCATACTCTTCAGTCTGCACAACACAAAGTAAATGCTGATTCTGCTAGAATTCAGGGGAGATTACCTTCAGAAACTATATAAGCTCACAATACGTTTTCACATTCTCTTTTTAGGCTGATTTTTGCTTTCCTGTTCTGTTCATGGTGCTGTGTGGCCACGACTCTTGCAAAAAAATCTTGATAATAGATAAAAATTGGAATTTTTTGCATACCATCATAAAAAGTAAAATATATTGTTAAACTTCATGACTGCTTCTCCTAAAACCAAAAAATGTTTCACATACACTCCTGTTTTCTTTAACAATATAAGTTTATTTTTCATGATGTTATGGAAAGAGTTCAATTTTTATCTCCATTATTGAGATTTCTTTATAAGAGGCATGATTAATGTGAAACACGGTTTAAAGAAGAAGGCAGGATTAAGAAAAGTGATCCTGAAAAGTAATTTCAATTTTTAGAATCTCAAAAGGCAATTCATTGGCATAGCATTTTTGCTTAGCATGTGTTAGTCGATGTGGAAAAATAAAATCCCACACAACTCAGAAATTAAATTAGATTTTGAGTGAGTAGAAAATAAGTATTTTTGGGATATTGTTAAATTGATGTTATTGCATATATATATATATATATATATATATATATATATATATATATATATATATATCTTTATATTTTTATAGATCCAGTATTGGCAATTGCTACAAACGCAGGTGCATCCGAACTTAAAATGTGAGTCAGTTTTCTGGATATTATCATGAAGAAAATGTTGTTGATGTATTTTTTATTTAATCATCTGTTTTTATTTGTTATAATATTTATAACAAATGTTATGTCATTTCTGCTATTTATTTTATTATTTGCCAAACAAAATTCAAATGCTTATTATTTTCTGAAAGTTTTATGATTGTTTTCTTGTTTTATTTAGACCTGATTTTCCTACATCTTCAACTGCTGAAAGTAAGGATATAATAATTTTAAGATTTAATTTTTCAATTTTCAAAAACTTTTTTTGTAGTGTAATTCATTTTTTTTTTTTTTTTCCTTTCAAAAGTTCCACCATTAGCAAATTCAAGAGAAAAAGAGGCTGCAAAGTGAGTTCCCTTTGTATTGCTATAATTTGCATATTCACATCACAGTCCATTGTAATATGCTGAAATTTTCTTTCTGTGATCTTAAATTAAATCATTTTATAAATTAATTAATTTTTATTAGAAGTACTCTAATGTTACTAACATTTAACATAATTTGTCTAAAAATTATGATACTAAATATATGGGACTTTAAAATCAATTGTTGTAAATATGTGTTTAAAATAATATCCATAATCAATAATAAAGTCTTAAAATATCACCAGAGAATCATTAATATTTTAAAAAGATATAATTTTGTTGCTTTCATTGTTGGGTTTTTTTTTATTATTATTCCTTGAAGAAATTTATAAAATAATTTATTATTTCGTTAAGATCTGTAAATAAGTAAAATTCTATATTTCTGTATGAAAATATTTCACTCTCAAGAAACAATCAGAAAAGCCTCACCAATGGAGACAAATTTCGTCTTTATAATTGCAGTAGTAAGATTTGTTATTTTATATATGATTTATAATGATTTTGAATATTTTTTTTCACAAATTATTTCATTTGATTCTTAGTGCATATATCATTTGTCAAAAATTGAATTATTATGCCTGATCAGAATAGAAAATAGTTTCTGTCCTATCTTATTTAAATTTTTGAACTATTAAAAATAATGATACATCTTATATCATTATTTATATCATATCGTATCCTATTTTCTCGTATGTTAATAGAATTTGTTTGTATTTTCAAGTTTAAAAGTCAATATCTGTGTGATACTTGGAATAAAACCTTTACAATTGTTATCCCAATAACAATTATTGTTTTTTGTGAAATTTTTTATTTAGTCTGGTAATTAAAATGGAATTCTAAATAATCTGATTCATAACTATGTTTTTTTCATGATATTTTCCTATCTCAGTTTGTCAAACTTGAAATCCTGTTGTATTAAATTACATAGAATGTATCTTTTGAAAGTATTTATGAATGAATTAAAATGAGGGAAATGTGATGGAGCAGATAAAAATGTTAGCTTGAATGATTATTTAAATACAAGCTATGTACTTCTATATATAAATGTCAGTGTAAAGTCCATTGTTATAACTTTACTTTTATGAAGAATTATATTTTTAGGCTGTTTAATTATTTAATAAGCATGATTTATAGCTATAACTTTCATTGAAATAATCAAGCTTAAATATTTATTTTTATTTCAGTGAAGATGCATCAAAGAAAAGTGCTCAAAGAATTTCTGTTAATAACGCTTTTGAATCAGTATGTAGTAATACATAAATATTTATGTTCTTATTTTATTCAAAAATTTATTTTACTGCTTTGAGTTTATTCAATCTTTAAACTTTTATATATACATGTATAAATGCCTATTATATATATATATATATATATATATATAATATATCACTTGAAATATTAAACTATTGACAAACTTTTCTGATTTTTTAGCAATTGACTACTTGAATATTTAATATTGATTGCAGTTAGTTATTATTTTTTCACAGTTATATTGTTTACTGTGTATTTCTGATTTGGATTTTCAAAACTGCATGAACTGAATAATTTTAAAAAAAAATCTTTTGAATTATTTATGTTATTGAAACAAAATAAGATGAAAACTATTTATTGCAACAAAAGACAGACAGGAAACAAATATGAAAAATGTTTAGAAACCTTTATGGCAACATGAAATTCAAGTTAGAAATTGTCCATTATCTATGCAATCTTTAGGGGAGAGTCAGTTTTAATTCTTTTCCCTTTCTCTCCATTCCAATAGCATTTAAATATTTATTATTTTTATTAGTTTAAATGAAATTATCTAAACTTTTTCAGTTAATGGAAACAATTTTTTTTCCTCATCAACAACTATTTTTTCCTTTTTATTTGCACTTTTGTTATTTGATGATTAAAAAATATGTCATGGTTTACTCTAAACCTTTGGAAAATTATATGACGATTTTTTTTCCCTTCATATTTCTATTTCCTATTTTATAAAGAGTCTGTGCTACTGTCATAGAACAGACTTATTACCTTGTTGAAAAGGATAAGGTAGATGGATAATTCATCATCTGTATTTTTGGTGTTTATTTTTCTGAATTTTTTTATATGGAATTCGTTTCTGTTTTTAATAAGATTGCATGGGTTAACTAATGGTTTTGACTATATTTCTTATCATTCAAGAAGAGATGGAAAGATTATGAATGAAAGCTAAAATATGAACCTTTAACAATTTTTTATTGACCAGCATTTCTTTTAACCCACTTTTTTAATGGAATTATTAGAGATAGAATAATTTTTAAGTAAGATTAATGGAAAAATGTTTAGGAATTAAGCTACATTAAGCAGAATTCTTCAAAATCTGTTTAATGTAGCATCCTTAATTTTTTTAAAAAAATCTCAGTAATTTTTTTTCTCCCATTTTTATTTTCATTTCAAGAATATCCTTATTGTTTATATTTTATTTCCTTATTTTTAATATTTATTATTTCACAAGTGAAAAAGTTATTTATTCTAATGTAATTGTTTCCTTCATGTGATATGAATTGCCTATGATTCATTGTCAGTAAGGAAACTTTATTCATTTTTTTAAAATAGTTTTTTTGTCTTAAAATTTATTTTATTTTGTTCTTTCAATTTTAAGAATGAAATTAAGAATTTACAAAATATGATTTCTTTTGGGATCTTTGATGTGCTAGTTAATGTATTATTCTTATTTGTTTTACACTGGAGAATAGTTTATGTTATAGGGTAAGACATGCAATTTTATTTTTGTCAGCATTGAATGAATGTTGTGCCATCCATGCTGTACATGTGAACAGCAAATGATTTTAAAGTATTACTCATTAATAAAGTAAGGCATGTTATTCTACAGTATTTACTTCTTTATTTGTATGAGAGAGAATGAAAGTCAAGCTTGGATCTGAAAAATTTCATTGAGAAGAGATAATCTTATTATAAAGTATAGTATAATTATTGCTGCTTCACACACAAAAAAAAAAAAAAAAAAACAATAAGCATGAATAAGTAGAGAACAATATTTTGAAGCTTGGGATTTATTCATGTTAGTGATACTTTGAGTATAAAATATTGTCATTGCATAAATTGCTTGATTTTTATATTTGAAAAGTTGCTACCTTTTTCATTAGATTTGAATATTTAAATTATTATATTGGTATAAATTTCTTAATTTTTTTAGAAATAAAAAGGCTCTACTTTTTCTAATACTTTATTATTTTGCTTTTATAACTTATTTTATTAATTATTTTATTTATAATAAGTAGTCATTCTAAAATATTTGTTCCACTTTTTTTTTCATGCGAATGCATTTCCTAAATGATTGATTTATCATGTGTCTGAATATAAAGTAATAGAAATGCTATGCATTTAAAAATAAAAACTAATGACAAAAAGTTACTAATGATGAATTTAATTTTGTAATAATTACATAAATAAAGCACTTCTGCCTGATCTTGAAATATTTTCAATTATCAAATAAAATATCAATAATAAAATATTTTCATTTGTTAATTAAATAACATTGTAATATTAGTGAACTTGCTTTAAGGCATGTTATTTCTTGGCTTCAGATTCAAAAATTATTCTACAGTTTAGTACCCAAATTTGCATTAAACTTCTGCCTATTATCAGTGCAGTTGATATGCCAGTCCTATTTTTTTTTTGTTTACAAATTGATTTAACTATTGTATCTGTAAAGAGTTAGAATATCATTTCCTTCTTTCTGTTTCTATTTTAATCTTGCAGGATATTTCTTAATTCTTTACAGTATTCAACTGTATTAGTTTTCATTAGAAGTTTGCTTGTTTTATCCAAAACTGACTATGCATTTCTTTTATCTCTTTTTTTCTCCCCTTGCTATTTATTTTATGCATTATTATTTACTCCTTACAATAGCTGAAAATTATTGATTTAGAAATTTATATAAGCTATTATTAAAAGAATTTTCAAAAACTTTTTAGGAAGTGTTGAAACGCCAAATCACTGAGCTGCCCAGATTGGATGTTATTAATGAAGCCACAGTCGTATGTATATTTTTTAAATATTTAATTATAAAATGAAGAAACAGTAAAACTTTTACAAGAATTTTCTAATATTTTTTGATGAATAAGTAATTTTTTGTGAGAATTATAAAATGATTTAACTGTATTTAGTAGGAGCATTTTACTCATGTTTTACTTATAATTGTCTTTTTTTCCTTTCCCATAGAAGACATTACTAGTGGATAAGCCTTTGGATACAGAAGATGTAACTGCTATAAACAAATTGACTGAAAAGATCATTAAAAGAAGTTTCAATTTATATGAAATAATTGAGGTATAGATTTTGTTTCTTTGTTAATAAAAACAAAAATGGCATTGGCTTCCCTTTGTGACTTAAAAAATTTTGCAGCGTAAAAAGTTTAAAAGTATATTTTGTGAAATATTTTCTCTCTGTCTCTTTCTTTTTTTAAAAATAAACATTTATTCAAAATGAATTAATGTTAAATAATGGATAAACGATCTTTTCTTAAATAGATCATTTTTTTTTTTGTCATGAAATAAATCATGAAGTTGAAATATTTACAAATTAGAACTTCAACTTGCTGATGCTTTTATAAAAATTAATCTTGCTTTGAAGTATCATTTTTGTGGAAGAATATTAAGTTTAAAAAAAAAAAACTTGAAATGAATATTGCTTTGAAGATAGACCAAAAACATATTGGGGCTATTATTATTAACTTTATAACATACTTTTAGTTATTAAGCTCTATATGAAATGGTTTCTGTTTAGTATCCCTGGAATAGAAGAAATTCGTGGATTCGTAAAGAAGGATTCTAGATAATTAGTGGCTGGGATTCAATAAGCACACTTCGTAGGTGCTTAATGATTATTAACCACCTTTGCTGACAAGCTGGTTTCCCAGGAATATTAATAGTATTTAGTTTTGGTTAAACCTTTTGCACATAACTTCTTATTCATAATTATCGAGTCTAAGTAATTTATAAATTACACTCTGCCTTTTGTAATGACTATGAATTATTATTATTTTCATTCCGTATAAAATATACAGATAACTAGCAAAATCTTTTTACCTTAACTTTCAACAATGAAAGAAAATTGCATGGTTTACTCTTTGATGAAGTAATAGAAATATTCCTGAATTTCTTTGCAACTGTGAAATGTATTATTAAAAATCACACTAAAATATTTTTAAGGAATTGTCAAAATTCAGGAAAAGAAATTGCATGGAAATTCAGTAGATATTATTGAAGAGACAATTTTTAAAATTTTGAATTGATGAAAAAGTTAGTTTTGTGCAGTGATATGTTTGAGAGTTATTGCAATAAAATATCAGTATTTGTGCAATTACTACACAAGTCCATAACACCTGAAAGTTAAAAATGTTATTATTGCATGCACTCACAAATACATGCAGACTATTTTGTTAAAGTTCTTTTAAGCCCTTTAAATTCAAAATAGCATCTGATGTAGCCTGGGAAGTAATACGTACCTTTAGTAAAGTGACTGTGCTTAATTAATTGAGATAGATTAAATTGCTTCTAGTGGCAAAATAAGCAAGTAAAAAATAACTAAAAAAATAAAGATCCCAAAAAGTCAAGTACAAAAATATATACTGTACTGTAACAAAAACATAAGAAATAGTTTCATGGAATTATAAAATTAAAAGAGATATTTGTGATTAAAATTATAAATTTTCCCTAATTTGGGAAAGTTTTGTCCTAGAATTGAAAATTGTATCCTTAGACCACCTCACCCTTCCCAAGTGCGTTTTTTAGAATTTTTAAAATTATTAATCATTTTGTTTACTTTCTTCATTGCTTAAATTTTACTTTGCTGTTGCTTAACTCAAAAAAGTTCTATGATAATATAGAAGTCTTTTTAAATTTTGGGTCAAATTGTTCTTTAAGTCTCAGAAAGTTCCCAATTTTAATCACAAATATTTATCTATCTAATTTTATTGTTAATGCAGAAAATTTTTCCATGGGATTTTATTATTTTATACTGTAGAATATACTAATTGGACTTTTTGCCCAATTCCCTTTATTTGTGAATTATTTTTTGCAACTTCTGTATTTCACTACTATAGGGACACTGCAACTTGTTTCTATGAATTCAGCATAGCCATTTTACTATAGGCACATGTTTTGCTGGATGCTGTTTTGATGCCTAGATGCTGGATGCCTAGATGCTGTTTTGAATTTAAAAGCCTTAAAAGGACTACAGGATCCACAAAAATTGCTAACTTAAAAAGAAATCAATTTTTTTAAAAAATTTTGTAATATGTGAGCAGTTTTATTCCAAGTTTAATTTTCCTTGTTACTCTTCTACTTCCATTGGAACTCATTCATATTAGTAGAAAAATATTTTATTTTAAATTGATCTCTCCTCTTTCTATTTTTTATTTTTTTTTTTATTTTGTTAATGTGAATTCTGTATCAAAATTACCAGTGTGCCTAATGTTATTAAAAGTCCTTAAAAACTTATTTTTTATGGTCCTCATATAAGGGCCTTAAAGGTATTAATTTTTTTATCTAGATGTTTATATTTTTCTTTTGATGGGGGAAAAAATCCAATTTTTCTACACTAGATCTGTCCAATTATAAACTTCTTTTCTTTGCGGTGTTGGATCTTTCAATGTTTAATGGATTTTGATGAATCCTGGAGGTTAGTAGTAAAGGATTGAACTTGATATAGGGCAATACTGATAGAATGGAGAAGATATATCCTTTTACTTGACTCTTTTTTTGTCTCCTTTTGCTTGTTTAGAAAGGAGGGAAGATCTTTGTTTTTATAAATAAATTTATGTATTCATATAAAACCATTAGTGTTCCTTTTTAACAGTGAATCAGTGTTTTTCTGCATGTGATTACTTGTTAGTAGAGAATTTGTTAATTGTATTTCAACATCATTTAATGATTCTCCATTAGTGAATTACTTAAGTATTTTTACTTCAATTAATTCTTATGCAAAAATTTAATACTTTTTAATAATATGCCAGAAATTCCTTCATTGTAGACTTCCAAAAATGAATCATGGAATGATTCAAGGCTTCCAAAAATGGAAGTAAAATAAAATGTTTATAAAGCTTTAAAGTTACTTGTAGGTCATTTGTTACACTTGCCAAAAGATTTCAAAAATAAAAAAGGTGAATAAAATTCCCTTTTTAATTTTTTGGTATATTAACTATTCAGAGAGAGAGAGAAATATAACCACCAAGAAAATCGGGAACTCGAGATTTTGCCCAATCTTTCTGATTCAAGCATTCAATTTTTGCAGTTATCTCTGTCTGTTTGTGAACACAATAACACAAAAAGCTGGAATTTCTTAACATAAAATTTGTAAATTTCTATTAAATTTTGATTGAAAATCATTTATATGAAGAGTCTTTTTTTCCTGTTTATTTGAATATAGGTTAATACCATAACTTGAAAACACCAAGCGCTGCATCAGTAAAATTTGATGCAGTTTTAACGTTTAAAGTATGCATCTAAATCATAAATTTGAACCAATCTGTCGTTTTTTATATTCACATGGGTGTAAACATTGTGACAGAAAAACATAACTTGAGGTAAATGAAATTTGGTAAGGTAACTGTATTTCTAAAATTGTAGCTCTGCTACTATTTGTGGATGTAATTGACTGACCAAAAATTTCCCAGCATACTCGTTTATATATATATATATATATATATATGTATATATATATATATATATATATATAATATACTAGCTGACCTGGCAAACGTTGTTCTGCCTTATAAATTATTTCTCTTGAATAGTTTGGTTGCTAACAAATGCATTGTAAGTGTATGGGGAGGGGATCTATGACAGAAAGAGGAATGGAGCACTGTAGACGATGATCGCCGATAAAAACTAAAAAAAACAACAACCATTCATTTTCTCAATACAATGTATTTCATCAAAGTAACGAACATATACATTGTTTGATATCTTAAAAGTTAAACGTAAAGTGGAAAAAGTAATACGTTTTTTGTCCTAAAGTATAAAAATGAAATAATGAAAATCAATATTCATTTCGGAGAGCAATTGAGTGTACGATATTTTTTCTCAGCCCGTCTTTAGCCAACACAAATAAGCTCGATGTTTTGCCAACGCGAGAACATGCCAAGTGCGAAAAACATGGTGTGCCCAAATCTAAGCCGCAAACAGATATCGTTCGGCCTTGCGACTTATTGATTGTCACTGTGAATGCGAATCTAATAGGAAATTGAACGCGTTTGAATTCGATTGGCACATCTGTGATAAGCATTGGAATTCGTGGCAGCAAAACATTTTCAGCTCGGAATTTACCATTCAAAATGGCGGCTTATCATCAATTTTTAATGACCAGTCGCGTGTCATTGCACAGCCGTGGTGGGTTCAAATTCCGAAGTAAAATCACCGGAGATCCAACTTTCAGTCGTACAAGGTGTGGTGACATGCCTGGCAAATCCAGTCAGTTCAAAAACTCTGTTGGATAATTTACAGCTCGTTGGCATCACAAACTGTATCGATCAATTTGTATGATACCAAGGCATTTGGCAACGACTGCTGTATCTTGAAGTTTAAAGCGTCGACGTCCACATATTTTGTTGCCAAAATGTCTCTTTCTGCCAGCCACGCATGATTTATGTATTTTGTGAGTACATCGGGAAATATGCGGTCAATGAGAGCATTTTGCGAATCAACGATAGTGCAGAAATTAGTGGGTAATTTTATGCATCCAGTATTTTATTAGACAGCAACTTTTCCATCGCCGATATCTAACAATTGGTGCGAGAATGTGTCAGCAGATGGATCTTGTAGCATTTGGACGCGCGTGTTTATTTTTAACTGGACTTTTTCAACATTACGCCACAGTGGCGATGATTTCAAACAAGTGTTGATCTCATCAGCGTACGTTGAACGTGGATAAGAACACCCTAATTACCTAGCATTATGAAATATACATTACGACCTATTCTCATACCTACCAAATACACGTAAAAAATTTCATAAAAATCGATCGGGCCGTTTCGGAGAAGTACGAACACAAATACCGTGACATGAGATTTATATATATATATATGTAAAAAGTCAAGAGTACGCCGATTTTTATTTTTAGAGCCCCAATATATATATATATATTGGGGCTCTAAAAATAAAAATCGGCGTACTCTTGACTTTTACAGCCTTGCGTAAAATTCCTAATTTTTATGCCAGATGGATGGATGATGATTTCTTTCTTGGGGAGTATGCAATGAAATATTGGAGAGACATTTTCAGCTTCTTTTGCATGTGTTGTAGAGTGTATTAAGCCTTTTTTCTTTTTCTTTTTCAAATGTATCAGAGTGATGACCAACTCAGTTGAAATTATTTTTTGAATAAATTACTAATGCAGGTGTAATTTTTCTAGTAATGTTCATTTGATGAGAGAGTGCAGTTATAAGAAGAAACAAATTATTGCAAGGTTTACATTTGTTGAAAGAAACATCTGATAAAATTACTTTTCAAGCCTGTTTGTCAGGAGCTTATTTTGAAAACTATCGAGATATATAATGAATAAATCTCCATTAAAATTTCCATTGGGATGAAATTATATTTCAGCTGGAAATAGGTAAATGTATGGGAGAAGAAACAGAAACATATTCTGTACTTTACTTTCATCAGAATGGATAAAAAAATATTACTCTCATGGAGTTTATAGATTCAGGCCCAAATCATCTTTACCTGATTTTGGCAATTTTAATGTCAGGAAAATGAGATTGGATTGACTATTTTTATCCTATATTTGAAGATTATAAATTTACAAAAAAATGTGGAGAATTTTTTTCATTTTTTATCATTTTGTGAACAAGCAAGTTGAAAGTGGAATCAGCATTAGTAAAAATACTGAAGATGAAAATTTTGTTTAATAATATCATGCTTCACAATATGTAGTCTATGACCACATAAACCAGTCTACTCAGAATGAGGAAATATTGCTAAAAGAAATGTGAATTTTAGAAATCTCAATCCATTCAAAATATCACTTATTTTTGTTGAAACAGATGGCATAAGGTTAGAATCTGATTTCTTGATATCTTTACAGAAAAAGAAATTTCTCTTAGTAAAGGAAATGTCTGAAATTGAATATAAAGCTAATGCACTTGTTCAGGAAGCTATAAACCTTTCACTACTAACAAAATGATTTAATGAGTTAGGAAAATTTACTCAAGGTATTTGAACTAATTGAAAGGGTTTAGAAAAATCTTAAAAGGAAGCAATAACTTATTTACATTACAATACAATTACAATTTATTTACAATGTAGTAAAGTTAGCATGATTTTTATATTCAAAATTTGTTTACTTATATTATTAATCTTTTTTCCTTCGAGGAATTGGAATGTTAATAAAGTAGAAGTGTAACTTTAAAAAAAATTATATTACTGATTGTTATGTTATTAAATAATTTAAGATATGTATGAAAGTCTTTTAATAAGATTTTTCAAGGAAAACTATCATAAAAAAGGCAAAAATAAATAAATTATTAATTTAAGTTTCAACATTGGTGAAAAATATTCAGTAATACTTGATGGTATTCTGGTATTCTATGTTCATATTTATATAAAATTGAAAGCTTATTTAGTTAATACCTAACTTAATCTATTTCATTGAACTCGCAGTTCTAAAATAAAAAATTTAAAAATAACTATGTTAAATTTGGTTTTTATTTTTTCACTAACGGTATTTAAAAAGTACTTTTTTTAAAGTTAAAATTAATCTATGCACCCTGATTACTGTGTAATTTAATTTTATATAAAATATTCTGGAAAATATTTTAAGTTATTGTAATTCACTTATTTCCTTATTTCATGTCATCATATATCAAACTTTAGTTTCAAATTTTACTCCAGGTAGATGATTCTTCCTCAGATTCTGGATCAGATGCAAGTGAAATTTCAGAATGTTCTACATCTTTAAAAAAAGATTTGCAGTCTGTGGTAATAATTTCCATATATGTTTTTGTTAAAAGTGTAAAGTTAGTTATATTATCAGGATGTCCAAATTTTTTGCATTTTAAAAAGAAAAAAATGTGATTCAGTTTTCTTTTTCTTTAAATATTTGACTAGTACAATATGTGTAAACCATATTTTAATTGAAGCATATAAAAAAAGAGTGCTTTAAGAAACATTTTTTCTTTGTAACAGCATTCCACAGAGCTTACCCTCCTACTATTAATTAGGATAATTGGAATTCTTCGTTATTATGAGCCATCCTTATATCTTGCCAACATCAAAAAAGTTATGGAATAAAATTGTTTAAACCTAAAAATTAAATTTAAGGTATCTATAAAATGAGAGGGAAAGAAAGACTGGTATGAAATGCACAAAATATTTTGTAAATCCTGTCATAGTTTATTTTGAAAACATTTTAAAATTGAACTAGGGTAATTGCAAAATATGTTGCATTATTGCATTTGTCTTGGACATTTAAAAGATTCATTTTAAATTTTATATTATACAATGAGTTTTTTTTTAAATTTATGCTGTGATTTCCATATTTTACTGCTAAAATTTATCAAATATTGCCTGTAACATTAAAAATGTTGTAGCTTTTGTAATTACTTTTTGAGGTATTTTTAGTATTCTAGTTTTGCTGGTTATGAATTTGTTTCTGAAGATTTTATTACATTTTCAGAAAATTTCTGCATCATTTTTTTTAATGATACATCCCAAATTATTATCTATAATTTATCCTTAAAAGGGAAATAACGTATTGCTTTAAAAGCTCATAACAACTTGAGATGAACCTCTCTTTCATTCATAATTCTCTGATTTCAAATTCTCATTTATTAAATGTTGATACTAAATTTTCATTAAGTTCATTTTCAACATGAATAGTATTATGGGACTATAAACTTTAAAGAAATTAAGTAAGATGGTCAGATTCTGAGATTGATTTAATCTTTCAAAAGATAAGGAATTGAAATCTTCTGAAATGACATGATTTCTTTAAAGAAAACCTTATCATATGAATGCAGTGTATGATACTGGACCAAATGATGTTTGTGAGATTGTTAAATTTGTTTTCTTATAAACATAGATACTTTTATTTATTTTTTAAGATATTTATTTTTAGCATTTATTATATAATTGTGTAGTAACTCTATAAAATACTTTGTAAGATTTGCATTTTTAAAGACGACTCATGAGCATATCTGAATATCTTGAAAAGTGTTTTGGGGAGGTACAATTTCACAAAAATCTCTTATTGATTTTTAAACAAAGTTTTCGAAAATGCGAAGTGTACCATTTTTACAATAATTCAAGTAAAATGAGTGACTCTATGCATATTTTTGACTGATATACCATAATTAAATTCATATTGTTAAACAAAGATTTTTGAGTTTTTCAAATATTTATTAAAATATTAACATCAAGTTTTTAATGTGACTTTCTAAACATGGACACCAATAAAAAAAGATTCTCGCTCATTAAATTATCCTTATATATGCTCTAGAGATTTATTGATGTAAAATATTCTTAAAACCTCAAAATAAATTTTTGATGTGTTCAGTTATCATTTCCGAAGTTAGAAAAAGGATACTTAGAATGTAATTTTTTAAAAAAATATATGTTTTAAATTTATATTTTAGATTAATTTTTTACAGTTAATGTAATTATATTCTAAAGTCACCTCATTTTTTATTTTTGTTTATTTATAGCTCATATGAACTTTTTAACATATTCAGATATCTTAATTTCAAATAGTATATGTCCTTTTTAGAAAGTAGGGAAAGTAAAATAAATTTTTTCAGTATATAAACATTATAAACCTTTACATTTTTAATGGAGGTTTCATATTAAATGTGCTATTACAGGGCAGAATAATGCAAGCTTTATCATGTCTCTCTAATCAGACTATTTTGGAGCAAATAATTGTGGTAAGAACTTTTTTATAATTTTCTCTTTGGAGTAGTGTGAATCATGAACAGTTTATTTTGCTATCTCAGTTTTTTTTCCCTCGCCTTCTTACTATCTATTGATAGAATTATGAAAAGAAGTTTTCTTTTTTCTAATATGCTTTCATCATGCTACATTTAATTTTGCTTGTTTAGACTGAAAATGAAGAGGACAAAAATCTGATACGTAGGAATGATTGGCATGTAAGTTTCAGATTTCTTCTTTTTTTTAGCATTTTTTTTCTTAATGTGTCAAAATAATATTTCATTAATCAGGTTTTTTTTCCCCTGATAAAGAAAATATTCATTACTATGGCAAATATTTTTTTTGTATGTGTAAATAAAGGAAAGTCAAAATTTCATTTCAATATATTTAGGAATTACTGCAAAAATGTGCATTGCGTTATCAAATAGAAATTTTGTTCGAGCACATTGAAAAGCAGAAGGAAGGCATCAAAAAGGTATTGTGCTAAAATTTTATATTTATTCTTCTTTTATAAGAACTTAATGAATGCATGAATAAACAATATTTTCAGTCATTACAAATTAATATTTTGATTATTATTAAATTAATATGAATTCAGCTATGAAGTTTTAAAAGCTAATGAATTGTAATTTGTTCTGTGTGATATTCTTTTTTAATTTTTAACATTTTAAATCTTTCATTTTATGTCTTACTGCTGAAGGTTGCTGCAATACAAAGTGATTATTAATGAGCATTTTATTTTTATTCAATATAAATGAATAGAAAATGTTGATAAGAAAGTTGGTACTTTAAAGATTTATTAAAAATCTTCTCATTAAAAATAAGTCATGTTATCGATGAAAGAATTTTTTTGCTAACTTTCATCTCCTCCTTCTTACCATATGTTGATATCTTTAGTTTTAATCTTAGAGGGTACTATAGATACAAGAAATCTGTGCATATATTTCACTTTTTAAGAGTCTAAGACAAGAAAATGGAACAACTGTACTTTGTCTCAGATGCCATTTACCCTAGTTATACTACAACCCCCCCTTCCAATTGTTTTACTTTTTGTGTGTTCATGGTGGCCTATTCATGTACACATTTTTTACCATTTAATTTTTAAGGTTTCTGAGAAGATTTGCGATTTACTCACGAAGTGTATGGTATTGAATGATGAAGTGTCTGACTCAAAAGCTGTACGTGAAAAATTGCAGGCTGTTATAGATAAGAAAGACATGCTTATTGAAAGAGTAAGATTGCCAAGAATATTTTAATTTGTTTGAAAAACTTTTCTTTCTCATTTTTGTATATTACATTTCTAGAAAGTGTCTAATTCCCTTCAATTAAGGTAGTAATTTGACAAACAAGTTGCAATTATAATTTGAAGAAGAAAGCAAAAAAAAAAAAAAAAAAATCTATTTTTCTAAAATTATTTTGTAACTTATTTCCTATGTTGAGATTTACAAGTAAATGGCATTACTTATAACTTATGTAAATGGATTATATAAATAACAACAAAAAAAATCAAACCAATTATCCGATTTCTTCATTAATCCTTTTCTATACACTTCTTGTTAAAATACATTTATTATTCAAGATATTTAAATCTGACAATGTGTTGCAATTTTGATATAGAAAAACTGCTTTTGTATTAACAATTATACTTATATTTTTTGTATTACATATTAACAATTGTACTTATATTTGTTGGTTTATTTTCTTTTGAAAAATGAAGACTCAAATTCAAAATATTGTTCTTCTGAATCTTCTGTTAAGTCTTTCAATGTTTTAATATGTTCCAGTGAAAATAGTGAATAATCAAATTCATTCAGATCAGTTCCAAGACATTTTGCATTTTAAAGGAATTTACATTTAAAAGGAATAGTCATTTGCAGGAGTATGCCAATCTTTTATTTAGGGGGGACCTTACGGAAGGGAGGGGACCTAATGTCATCAGTTTTTCTGTACTCTATAGATTCCCATCTTGCTAATATTGTGGGGAGATTGAAAAGAGAAATCTGTTCTAGTTGTTATTTTTGTCATTTAACAAACAAGGCATGATTTGTCTCAAAATGGCAGTTTCCTAAATGCAGCTTTATCAGGGATGCAAATCTATCTAAACTAAACATTAACCTACACGCTTATTCCTTACACTTTGTTTCAACACTTATTCAAAGTTCCTTACTCTTATTCAAGGAAGTGCATCGGACTTCACTGATGCTATTTTTCTTAACAAAACATAAATAAAATAATATTTATACTTTAAAAATGCAAAAGAATACTTTTCAGATAAATATTAGTTTTAAAATTCCATATGAAAAATGTTTTAGATATGAAGACTTTTTTAAGTTATTTTAAGGAATATTGATTTTCAAAAATTTAAAAATGCAAGGTTTGCAATGAAGTTATTATTTATTTATGACAAGAAATTTATATTACTAAATTCAAAATTAAACAAGCCTTTGAGCCTCAGATACTTGATGACACACTTATAAGTTAACATTACCAATAAAAAAAAGAAGAAAATAAATATAGCAGAAACATTAAGTAGGGATGGCTTTTTAAACTTTAAGAAAATATATAAAGATTAGGGTGAGTTGATAAATTTAAGTTTTTATTGGATTTCATTACTTTATATATCAGCACCAACAATCAAAGTACTTTCTTTTACTTGGGAATTTGAAAAGTTTCTTAAATCTGAGTTACTATCATTTATATTTGTTCTGAATGTTGATAATTTTGCAATTAATACAGTCTTTTCACTATCTTATGTCTCCTCCGTGTTATAAGTTCACTACTCTTCAAAATTAGAATCTATATATATATATATATATACTCTACTAATTTAAATAGTAAATTTATGAAGTTCAATTCGTTTTGTTCCATGCCTGTGCCATATCTATATATAAAAATAAATAATAAGTAATAATATGCTAAGCAATATTTACACAAAATTATTATAAAGATAATACAACAAGGATATGATTGCAAATTCTATTTGTTAAACTTCTAAAACATGCATTATTTAAAAGAAATATAGTTTTCCTTTTTGAATTCAGTGTTCATTATCTCTCTTTCTGTCCCCCCCCCCCATATTGATTTTTCTCTTTGTCAGTATTTTTACATGTTGCTTTAAAATGTCTGGTATTTTGATAATATAAATGCAATGTGTTGTACAAAGTATAATTATCTTGACAAATTAGTAGAACAGTAACAATCGGAATATTGTGTATTCAAAAAGAAGCAACTATCTTCTAGGAATTTTTTAAAAAAAAATGCATCAAAACAACATGGCTACTTTTTTTGCTGTAGCCAGATTCTGATCTTGCATTGAACCAGTAATTATGGTCCTTGCTCTGATATACCAAATCCAGGCTTATAGACTAAAACCTATATGCATTAAATGCAAAGGTCCATTCTTAAATGTTGCAAAGTTATTAATGAATTTCATCTTAACATTAATGAATTTTCATTTGATATTTTATTAAATTTAATAAATTTTTAAAATACTGTATTTTAAAATACGGTTTACAAAAATTCTGTATTATAAGAATTTTTATAAACTATCAATTATAAGTGTGGCTATCCAAGAGTTAAGAAATTGAATTCTTTTAAAATTTTTGCTTTTTGTTCAATATCTTTACTTGCTATTAATTTTTGTTGTACAATGGAACAATGTTTTACCTTTTCCCCTATCTTTTTTTATAGCTGAAAGGAGAAATTGAATTGAAAAATAATGACCTCCTTCACTTTTGTAATCAAAAGGTAAATAATTATATATTCTGAAATGCTTAATATTATATTTAGTTAAAATATTTGCAACTATTCTTCTAATATATATGCTAAGAATATGATTTTTTTTTCTAAAAAAATGTTTTTTTCAGATAAGGATCATGTAGATTTACCAAAAAATTATTTAAGATAATTTTTTTAATTCATTATTAAAATCTTAGTTGAGCTTTAAACTTTTTTAATGATTAAATAAAAATTTTTAATTAATTTTTAATAATTCTGCTTATTAGTATCAATTTTATTTTACAATGCATTATAGGAAGTACTGGCATACCGAATGGAACTTGCTGAAAGAACCATTGAAGAGTTTCATGCTCGTATTGTAGAAGCTTCTAATTTATATAAACAGCAATATAAAGAAATCGAGAGGCTGTCCAAAAAATTAAGAAAGTATAAATCGGTGAAAGATAAGGTAAGATTTATACTATTTAATATTTATTCATTTATATATTTTTGCATATAGACTCTTTTTAGGGTATTTTGTTATAAAATAAGTTTAATGTTGTATATTTGTGATTCTTTTGCTGTTAATTATTAAGGTTTTTGTTAGTGTTTCTTTTATAAGTAATGTCAGCTAAATACAAAATTACAAGTTTCATTCAACTACCATTCTATATTATACAGTTTTAACATTTTATTAATGACTGATATAAAATTTGTACATGCATTATTTTTTTCTTTGCTTCTGGAGTAGTATAATTGCAGTATTACTTATCAATTAGTATTTTATATCTTCCATGTTGAACTTGTTAATCATTTAAGTAACAGTCTGGCATGCTTATGCACTATTGCCCTATTAAGAACATTTTATGTACAATGTTTAAATTACAATATATTTCTTATACAAGTAGTATTAGTAGCTGAAGATAATTTCAAATAATCAAGTCATATTTTCAAATAATTTTGGAAAAAGAGATAGCTCTCCTCTTTTTTTTATACAAACTTTTTCATTTAGAGAATGTTTTCCATTTCTTCTAACAAATAATTTTTAGATTAACTTTTACAGTTTTAAAAAATTATGTAATTTATGAAAGAAAAATAGATTCTAAATTTCTTTTATTATCTTGCTGTTATTTATTTAGCTACTATATTTAGTATAAAAGAATCAATACCACTAAAATTATTTACTGTAAACATGCATGCTTTACTGTTCTTAATGTAAAAAGCTAAAAAGAAGTAAACTGCATTTATAAACTGTTTACTCAATTTCTTATTTTATTAAATTTAATGTCTTATTTTATTAAATTTAATGTCTTCTTACTGTCTATCTTTAACATTTAGTTGATTTACCAGAAGTATTAGTTGTGAATTTCATTAAAATCTGATATGTAGCTTGATATTCATTGGTTCTTCCAAGAAAGTATTTTAAAGCTTCGAACTCTAATAATCATTGAACCAAATTATTTTATAGTCATGGATGGCAGTTTTGGTTTCTAATAATAATAACAAACTGATTTAAAGATGGTAAGTTTTGAATTATCATACTACTGCTTATTACATCGGAATTTATTTTGTCACTCTTTCCCAGCTACCACAAAGGGCTTCTTTTTATTTTTCTTTAAAAATATATTCTTTTTCAAGGATTATAGTATATAAACTATTTTAACAACTTGATACCTTCAATTTGAAAGCAATACTTAATCATTCTATTCTTATTTTTATCGGGATATGAACTTTTATAAAAACAAAGAACATGAGGATGAAATACCAAAGATTTAGAAATGCATTTCAAAAGACTATTGTAAAGGTCACATTTCTTTTTTTAAAAAAATATTCATTTCAATTATTTTTTTCAAAATGTTTATGCAATGTGAAAGTGTCTAATTTGAGCAATAACATATGGTAGTGGAGCTTTTATCTAAAATTTAAGAAATTGGAAATTGTTTTTAATTACAAAAGCAAATTTTGATTTAATTAAATTAAAGCTCTTCAAAACTCTCACATTCAGTTGACTGCAGTTAACTCTATCGATCCTCCACACTTACAAACAGGTTTGCCTCAATTCTGGGAAAACATAGAGAATTTAAAAATTATCTGTAAAACATTGAATTTTAAAATTTTCCTTAAAAAATGGGAAAGTACAGGGAATTATTTTTTTCAATCTAAAAAATGCCAACCATTTTAAACATTGCATAAACTAACAACTAAACAATGGCATTTGTGACTGTTAAACCACGGAAGCTCATTCCTTTTCTACTCACCCTGCTTTTCTTATGTTTAGATCAGTCTATTTCTAAGAAGAAAATACTGATATTAAATGGTAACTACAGCTACTTAAGTAGATTACTGAAAAAGAACGCTTTTTTTTTGAGTACTTTATAAAGAATACCAAAAAGAAAAATATTTGAATGCAAATCCAAAAATGTTGATATTTTAACCCATATTGAATTGTTGTCCTATTTACAGAGTAGTTGAATTAAATTTGAATAAAATAAAGGAAGCAATTAAAATGTACATAAAAATTTTCTTAAATTATTATAAATAGACTAAATCTAATAAATTAATGGGGAAAATGGAATTAAAAATAATTAATTAAAAGAAATTGCTTTAAATTCACTTCTAAAATAATGTCAAAGTTTATTATTATTTTTATTATTATTTTTCTTAAACAAACATATATAGTTTTTTAGTAGATTGTCATTGTTGTTCAAAACATTAAAAATATCCATTTGTTTTCCTGCTGTCCTATAAATAGGACAACAATCCGATACCCATTTTTTTAAAATTTTTAAATTGCCCATATCTCTAGATCGCATTCCTTGAATTCAGAGAACAATATATGTTTTTATTTTTTCATACTAGGGGACAGGGATTCACAAAATGTCGGAATTTTCCTTGGTATCAGTCCCCTTTGTCAAACAAGTTCTTTTATGTATGCTATATCACATATGCTTGTGAAACTTGTTTTTAGTATTTTCTTTCTTTCCATTAGTTCAGTTGTTGCTTTATTTTGTAGTTGCAAATTTGCTGACCATTTTTGTTGCTGTAAAATAGTCAGGAAATTTCTAACGCTGGAGGAAGCTCTTGAATATATGAATTCTTTATCCAATGAAGAGTTCGATGATCCTAAAATTACAATTATTCCACCAGAACCATATGCTGACAAAGAAGAAATAGACAGTCTTTCACAAATTGTAATGCAGATGAAGCATGTGGTAATCTTTGAATTTGAGATACTGCTAGAACTGTAGAGGTGTTTGTCAAATATCTGTGAAGAAATTAGGTTTGATGCAGAACCACCAAAATGGAATAAATGGGAACCAGAATTTTTACTTTTACCATGTTCTTTTTCTTCTCAAAATCGTCAACATATTGTAACATATTGCAGATACAATATTAGGAAAAAATGCTATTGAAATTTTTCTCATGATGGCTAATGATATGATATTATATACAAATACAGAAATGAATCTGTATAAGTGCCGAAAAAAGATCATTCTATTGAAGTCAACCAAAGTGTCATTGAAAAGTTTATAGACAATCTTTTTTACAGAGATTATCGTATTTTATCACATGAAAAAAATGTATTGGGAAAATTCTCCGAATACTGCTACAACCTTATTATACAATTATAGCCTGCACATGAATGCTGTTTTTGCATTTTTTATATTGTATATACACAAGGAATATTTTTTCCAGATTTGAGGGGCAACCCTGTACAAATAATGGGTCTATAATCTAGTACTTTACACACACATTAAGATACAAATATTTTTTTGAAAATCAACCATGAATGATTCAAAATACTGCCTTTATATCCAAAACCTTCATTTTTTTTAATAAAAAGAATCAATCATCACCTTCAGATTCTTTCTCAATATTACTTTTTTTTCTTTGATATTAGTTTTGTTTGTTTGTTTTCTTCCATATTTAACTATCTAACAATCAGTTTTAAATTTTGAGAAATAAATAAAGCATATAATTGAAAATATTGCAAGATGAATCATTTCCCAATTTCCCAACAATTACACTACAGTTCTTTTCATTAGCTAGATTTTTTTTAATTAATTGCACTTTTCTTTAATAAAGCTTCATTAAGCTTCATTTTTGAGAGCATATATGGTATAAATTCTTTCAAGATTGTCTTAAGGAATAAATAACAAAAAGTTGTAATATAAATAGATTGGGCAGAGGAAAATGAAAACTGTTTTTTTTTTGAAGAAGTTAATTATTATATATTTTTTTATGTAATGAATCAATGCATTTACAAGTTAATTTAATAATTGTTATGCAAATGGTATTTTCTGTTGAAATTAATATTATTCAGATTGTTGAATTTCATTTTTCATGATGTTAAAAGGGTATATAGATACTGAAACTCCCAAGATACAAAAGTAACAAGTGTGCACAGTTTATAGTAGATACTTAATGGCATAAGTTAAAAAAAGTCACAAAATCCTACTTAAATAGATAGAATATTTTCATTGACATGGAATAGAAAATAATAAGCATTTGCATGAAGATCCTTCTTTTGATTCTCATTTTGATTTGCAAAAAAGGAATATTGCATTGAATATTTTTATTTTCTATTAGCTTCCTTCTCATTCACTACTATATTTATTTATCTGTTTCTGATTAATACTTTTATTTTGCTTCTCAGCAGATGAAATCTTCTGAAGGAAAATCCTCTCAGTCTTTATGTGAGAGCTCAAAGAGTAAGTACGGACTAAATAATTTAAAATCTGTACTTTAAATTATTTACATCTCATTCCTAGATCATATAACGAAGAAGTCATAGAATTATAGAATTTATAAGTCTTAGAACTTAAAATATTTATATTTTAAACTGATCTTCTTGTGATGCATTATCAAAAACTGTTTTGCACTAAGTAATATAATTTTGTTTTTAGTTTGGAAAATATTCTACTGCAAAATTATTTAAAATCATAGAATATATAAGCTCTAATTGCGTTTTTGATTATTTATAGAACAATATAGCAAACTAAAAATAAATGTTTTGAAACTAGTAGATTTAGATTGACATCATTATAAAATTAGAAAAAATCAAATAGAAAGCAACTATCAAACAGGCAACAGCTGAAGAGACATATGGAATTATAAAATAGTTTTGTGTCTTAAATTGCTTCTGATGATGTATATGAAGGAAGTTTCTGCAAATGAGATAAGAGTGTGGTGTTCTAGGTATTTCGAAATTGTTGTAAAAGCTACACATTTAAAGAATGATCTATATAAATATATTTTAAATATATATATATTACTAGTTAACTTTTAATGCACCTGAAGCAACTAAGGTTGTGTTTTTTTTTATGTAAAACTGTTGCTGTTTTAAACAACTAAAAGACCAAGATTAAGATACATATATTTTTTACCAATTTGAATTTTACAGCCACATCTTCCTTTGAAGTGATGAAAAAGGATTCAGTACAAAATATCAATGATTCTGATACTGGTGAACACATGTTTGAAAAAACTTCATTAATTTCAAATGAGGTATGAAATTTGAAATTCTAGTATTTAAAAACACAATTTTGAATTTTATTTATATCATATACTTTTTAATAGCTATTTTCCCCCTCTCTTCAATCTTGTGGAATATTTTTGAAAATTCAGTAATTTTTGCTGAATTGCAAAAACATATATAATATGCTTTAACTATGTGGTGCATCAAGTTTTTTTTTTTTTAATGTTAACATTGCAGTGTTTTCTATATACTTTTTGATTACTTGTCCTGAGTAAAAAGAAAGGTTTACTTTTTGCTAGTATTATTGAAATTTAAAGCTTATAAGAATGTAATTAGTTTTTTAATAAGTAAACATCTGTATACAAAGAGTAATTAAACATATAAAGAACTAAACTAGCCAAAACCTATTCTTGTTTTTCAATCTTTTTTTTCACTGTGAAATGTATTAAAAATTATAGAAATCATTTTATTTATACTTTTCGATTTGGTAGTATACACAGATTACCAACTTCTTAATTCTAGGTTACAGGTTTCTCTAGCATGTTTTTTAAAGCATTTTTTCCCACATATTCTACATTTTGTAGGGTTTGTATGCATTTACTGGGTATTGTTCATGTTTACAGGAAAAGGACTCAAAAGCATCAGTTTTCTTTCATATAGATGCAGAAAGATCAATGTCTTTTGAATGCTTCAACAAAATAAAATTACAATGTTATATGTTTTTATATCCAGTTGTCTCTTAGTAAATTATTAAAGCATTTATCGTAGGCAAGTCAAAAAAGAATCTAAATTGACCAATGGCTAAATGTGGATTTCATTGAATATTTTCTGGTCATCTGGTTAAAAGCATCAACTCCATATTTGGCCAAATTTTAAAAATTCACTAATTTAATTTTTTTATTAGATATTATTTTCAATGTCTATATTATTGAGCTTAAATATTATCTCTCAGTTTTTTTGTTTTTTTTTTACTGAAAAGGTATTTTTTTTCTTTGAATGATTTATTGTGCCAACACAAATTATTTCTGTGGCCTCATTTGTTTTACTGATTCTTGTGAAATGTCAGGTTCTTCTACTAGTAAATTACGCCAAATGAAAAATTCTATGTTTGCCTATTATTTCACCAGTTGGCCTTGTTTCATCTTTATTCAAATAAAGATATCTGTTCTGTAAATAATTTGATCATGCATCTGTAGCAATCCAAAATTTAATTAAGAATTTATCAAGTTTTTAAAGATATACTGAATAAATCAGCATTATTGGTAATACTTTTTCCCCCACTACTATAATTACACCAGATTTATAATATATTAAACAATTTTCTATAATTATATTCTAAACATCTGAAATACAAGCAAATAGATCTGTCTGCCGTTTTTAGGACCGTTTTGACTTCATGTCAAAGCACAAATATTCTATAAATTCTAAAATCTTACTTAATTATTGTCCCAGTAAAGAATGTTGAATCCTTGGATTTTGATCATAAATTTATATATAAAGAGTTTTTGCATTAAAACATATAGTAGTGAAATGAAAGCATTTAAGGTTTAGTGACAAACACCTTTTGAGATTTCTTATGCGCTTCTTCTTCTGTACATAGTTGAAATGAGATGCAATAGTTTTTTTGTTGATAAGCTTTAGGGGATTGAGATGCGTGAGAATACAACCAGGCAACTTGTGGTTCGCAGTCCAGTAACATGACCATGATACCAAAGCAATTGCTCGTGCAGCATGGGTGTTAACTGGCTTATAAGCTTTCACCACAGATTCTCCCTCCAGTGAGTTGGAGGTAAGACGAACGATATGACTGTTGAATGATGATGTATTAGCTGTTTATTCTAATGCGTTTGTACCCCTTTGAGTAGCGCCACGCATTATGGCGAGCGTGTGTGGGTGAGTAGTTGCTGCGTCAAGTGAGTCTGACGACTTTGGTAGCGGGTAGATGCTCCATAACAGTTGTATGAAAGTTCATTGTCCAAGGTCACCAATTTGGTGGAATTGAGATGTGCGAGGATAGAACCTGGGACCTTGTGGTTCGCAGTCCAGTAACATGACCACAATACAAAAGCATATGCTCATGCAGCGTAGGTGTTAACTGGCTTATAAGCTTTCAACACAAAGCTATATCCATACACAGCTTCTGTTGTCTTTTTTCATTTTTTACATAGGAAACTAATTTATTCCTTCTTTTTTTTGCTGCAGATTTTTTTCTGCAAGACATGACAAAATATTTCTAAATTAAACCATAATTTGCTGCTTCTTCATAACTTTCTTTTTCCATACTTCGTATTCTTTCTTTTTTTTTTTTTTTTACAGTTCTATTTGATCACTCTTGACTACTTTTCTATCCCATCTACTTAATTATTACCCCAAATTTCACTTCTGGAAATTGAATATTTTTTTATCTAAATATTTACTTTCATTTATCATTTCATAAACAAAACCATCATAAGAGAAATCAGATTTCTTGTTGTAATCATAGAAATACTCTATTCTTCATCAGAAAAGTTTGATATACTTTTGGCATGAAATTCTTCATTGGATTTAATTCCTGCACTTGTATTATCATTAGAAGGACTCAAAAACATTTAGCATCTTTATTTGATAGGTCTTTTTTTTTTCTTCTTCTTTTACTAATGTTTGTCTATGATATGGTGTACATGTGTCACAAAATAGGAATTAAAAACAAAATGAAGTATAGCTACATATGTTGAAGATAACATCTCTAACACAAAGAAAATATGCAATCAGATAGCACACAAAATATTATTTAAAAAAAGTGTTTTACTCCCCCTCTCTTCTCTTCATCTCCTCATTGGTAACCATCCTTTCTATGAAATACATAAACCATTCTCATGGCAGGTGGGCTTGATTATCAGCATATGGAAATAAATAAGAAAGCCGTAAAAATGTTAAAATGAATTTATTTTGTATACAGTCAAAATGATCAGTACTTGTAATTGTCAATATACATGGTAATATTGGTAAAGAATAATGAATAAAAGTAAATGTATGTTGCAAATAATTTAATAAAACGTTAATAAATATATGTAAAAATATTCTTATTTTCAAAAGTTTTTAGGAAAAATAAAAAAAATATTGAAATTATAAATAAGGAAATAAAGAAGTTCAATTATGTTTAATTGGATTTCAAGACAGTATTACTACTACCTTATTTCTAGTTTTAAATTAAACTTATGTGTCAAATATATTAAATATAAAAGTATTATTTCAAGAAAAAAAAAATGCTGATTTTTATTGGTTTAAAATCAAGTAGAATAATAACTTCTTTTTATGTATGTAAATGTAGTGCCATTTTAGCATTATTATTTCTTTGCAGATGTAGTCACTCTCTGAATAAAACAAATTCTCTTAAAAAAATTGAGAGTTGAAAGAATTGGATAATTAAATGATAAAGTAATTAAAACCTTTTTTAAGGCTCATTCATACCTTCTGGAAGAAAAATTATTTTGCTTTGAAACATCTAAGCAGTCTGTCCGTAATTATTAAATTTGAAAATATTAATAATTATTAATAGCTTTTTTTCAAAGCAATGATTAAAAGTTTCTATTATCTAATTCAAGTACAGACACAGAGAGGGAAGAAATTCTTTTAAAAAGAGAATGAGGAACACCAAGTATCTGATTATATGAATCCTTTAATTCTTCATTGGGCTTTCATTTGTAGAATGAAAGTTTTTTACTGTCATTATATTCTTTTGTAAAATATAAAATTCTGTCTGTTGCTCTGACATTGATGAAAAATAGTGCTGCTTTGTTTCAGGGATTGAAATTTTTATGCTGAAATAAAATAATCTGATTAATGCCCATTGTGAATGTAAGGAAAACATTATTATTTTTTAATGCTTTAATTATTCACATACTGAAATTTAAAACTGGTATTTTCAAAGAGAGAAAAATAGAAAATTATAATTTTGTTTATTTCAGTATTCATTCATTAATCAACAGCATTTCAAATACATTAATAATTAAATTATTTCCAGTGAGAGATTAATTAACATTTATTTCACTTGTACACCATGCAGATCAATATTCAGTTGTAGCTCATCACTGAAACACTTATTCTTTCATAATTTCCAGATTGCAATGAAAATACAATTAAAAATGTGGAAATTTTATATTATTTATTGTGGTTAGTAGAAGTTTAACATTGAAACTATATAACAAATGTGATTCTTATAAAATTTCAACAAACTTTTAAGAGACATTGATCTTGAAATTCTTTAAGAGATTTATTTGAAGAAAATTGATCTTTTTGTTTCTTATATGAATATTCTTTATATGTTGCTTATTTTGTGTAGAAAAACCATGATTCAAAATCTAGTTCTATGGGCCATGCTACAATTCAGTCTGTTGCGGATATTTTAAATGACAAAGGTATTAATTTATTCTTATATAATTCTTTTGTATATGCATCATGACAAATGTAATTTATCATTCATAACAATATTATATTAATGAATTTATGATAATATAATATGTAATGTAAATATGAAAACACTATAGTGTTTTTACAGGGGAAAATGCTGTGTAATAGTGTTTTTAAAATAATTAAATTGAAAGTAAAAATATCATTAAATATATTTTTTTCTGACAAGGAATAATTTTAATAGAGCATGGAACAATATTAGTAATAACATACAATTATGTTATTAATTCATTTCATCTTGTACTTTATGTTATGTATTATGGTAGTGACAGAATTGAAAAAGCTGGAAAAATGTGAGGACATTTTGCCAATCTGAAAAAATCGGGGGGAAATGCTGATGAGAGCATTTCGCACCAAGTATGCATGCAATCAGTGATTTTGCAAAACTCTTTATGTGCATCCGAAGCCTAATGTTGCCAACACAATTGTAGCATCGACAGCCTTGGGCAGCTTTCTTTCAAGATTATGGTGACTTTTTGGAATATCATTAGGATAGGAAGAGCTCTAAACTAATGAATATGGCTAACAACAAACTTAATGAAACTTTTGGAAAGCTCAGTTTACACTTTTCAAAGAACAAGAGAGGGTTAATAATTTTGGCTTAATCTGCACTTGCAGGCTAAACCTTATAATGATGGTATATCATTATTAAAAACGATACTTTATCATAGCAACAGTAATATACAGAGAGAATTTTCAATCAATAAAGATTGTCTATGGGAGAATATGATAAATCAAACACTCATTGCAAGAAGAATGGTTTATTACAACATTCAAGCAAATGGTTGAATAATTAATTTTAAATGTTAAAACAATTGATTTTCAGTGCAAAAAATTTACAAGCAAAATATGAAGATAATTAAAGAAACGAAATGGATGGAAAGGAATTAAGTGAATATTTGAAAAGAAAAAGGCAAGCTGAGTATGTAATTTTGTAAAAGAAGCTTTTAAATTCTTTTAATTTGCTTAAAGCAGTACAAGTTTATATATATATATCACCGGAAAGACTGATTTACAATCATCTTATTCGATGCTCCTCGGGTGCCGAACCAGTGAACCCAGAGCTTGGTGACCATTTGGCGACAAAATAGATAGTGCTGGAAACCGAAAATTTTAACGATTTGTCCATTAGGAACCGAGATACGCCTGATTGACCTTGAAGGTTTTCGGCCCGCCTCCCGGGAACTATAAAAGGACGGCAGTCTCAAGCTGCGAGTAGTCGTAGTTGGTGTCGTAATCAAGTGTCGAGTCTTCGAGAGGAAAGCGAAGCAACGGCAGAGTGCCAGCGTTGTGTGGAACCAAGTTATTGCTGAGCTGAGGCCTGTTGTCTACGTGGAAGCAGCGTCATGTCGTGTGTGGAGTAGCCAGTCCTTTAGTAGTGAATCGGCAGTTGGATACAGCTAAAGCGTGGAGACAGTGAGAACTTCAACAGTTTGGAGAGATCGTAGAGCGAAGCTCCGAAGAGCCCCTCTCCTGCTAGATTCTGTCTGGCTGCTTTGTGTTCTGTGATCGATTACTACTTGTGGACTACTGTTTCCTGCTGTATGCTGTGCTGTCCTGTCCCGTATGTCTTGGCTGCATATAGTTGTCATCTTTGTATTCGTCGTCTGTGTCTTTGTGTTTAATAAACGTCGTTGTTGTTTTCTACTGAGGCCTGCTGATTGTGTTTTCACACCATACACCCACTACAGGCGAAACCGGTGATTCGTAACAATATATATATATATATATATATATATATATATATATATATATATATAATATGCAGGCAGTGTAATTTATATTATTCTAGCTCTTGGAACTTTATTGGCTGCAAATAGAATTTACTTTTATTTCATTGAATGTAGAAATGCTTTCTGATATTTTTTTCTACCACCTCAGAAAATACATTAAAAAAAACGATTCCATTGTGAATCTAATTTCAAATTTTTTAAAATTATGTTTGGATATTAATAAATATGTTTAATCCATTCTTAAATGTCAGCACCACCAAATATATATGTAAATATCATATTTATTCTTAAAGAATGATATTAGTTAGATTTTATATTTTGAAATAGATACTTTAATATCTATTATTTGTTATGATAATACAGCTTATGTTTTGTATTTTTTTATTTACAGTTACCACAGTACTAGAAACGAGTCATTAAGATTTATAGAGAAAATTTAAAACTAAGCATTGCAGTGGTTAATCTATAAAATGTTCTTTTTTTACTTGTTTTTCCTACTGCTGCTAATCATTTATATACAAATGAAGTGATATATCATAAAACATAGTGTAGCCTTTTAAAAATCTTTTTCATTAGGTTTTCAGTCGATTATCCAGAAAAGTATTTACTAAATACAAAATCTAAATGGCATGAACATTTCTCTTTTCCTTCATGCTACTGTGTATTAGATTAAACTATTGATTGACTTTGTATCTCATTTATTTGTTCCTTGTAATATGGAATCCCCACATAGATTTTGAAAACTCTATTAATAATAAAGATGAATGTATGTGTTTGTGTTGGTGCTCTACAGGCCAGGCTATTTGACCTACAGATTCAAAATTTTACTCATATATACTTTGGAGAGTGTGAATGTGCACCTTAGAACAGTTTTTTTCATTTTCTTTTGAAATGTTAATTAAAAATTAAGTTGAATTTTGATATCTTCCACGATTTTTCGAAAATATTATGGCACAAAAATGAATATTATACCATTTTAAAATTTAATAAATTATTTTTTAAATGATCCAATTTAGTAACCAATAAAATATTTTTTAAAAAAATTTTGACAGTTTTTTTAAATTTATTTTTTAATAATTTCCAAGTAGATTACAGTATGAAAATAGCATTGAATAAATTAACAATAAGAAAATAGCATTGAATAGTTAAAAGAATATGTTATATTTAAACAAATTATAATTTTTTCAGGTAATGAGATAAACTAAATTTTATGTATAAGGTGTGGTTATATGTAGTAACTGTTAGAATTTTTTAACTACACTGCTAGAATCATTATTAGTAGATTATATTGTTGCTCAGAAATTTAAACCATTATCATTATTTCATTAAATATTTAATTGCTTGATTTTATTCCAGTGTTGAAAGCTAATGAAGAAGGATTTTGTTTATGTGTTGTTTACAAAAGGGTTTAAAAAAAGTATTACAATGTTGTAAAATTTATTAGATAGATAATCTGCAGATGTATGTTTTAATAGCGCTATAATATCATGGCACTAGTCTCCTTAGGAAAGATCCATATGCAGAATCAACATAACATATGAAATACAATTTAAGTATCTGACAATTTGTGGGAATCATGTACATGGGGTTGAATTGAAGCAATTAATAGATATTAAATATTAATCAATATTCCCAGTAAACATTTACTTCAGCGGACTACTACAGATTAAATTATCTGGATAACTGTAGTTATGTATCTTTTAATAGTTTTCATTATAAAAGAATGTCACACATTTTCTTTCTATTCCATTGTATTATGCTGTTTTCTCTTCATTTATTATGTACTTGTTGAATGAGATTCTTGATCGTTTGTGGAATGAAAGCTGCATTGCTTTCTGTTTTAATTTCTGAAGATTGTATATATGAATCAATGTGTATTGAATTATGAATGGATGAGAGAATTTACTTATTATTTAGTATTTTATTTTTATTATTTTGACAGCAGATGAACCCATGTTTGATGCATGTACTGCAACACACAGCATGAAACATAAAGTATGTATATGAAATGTATTGCATTCAATGCACTGTGTTATAGAAAAAGTCTGTGTTATGATTTTTTAAAATTTTCTTTTATGATATAATTTTTTCCAGATTCTTCTTTTTATATTCTGTATCTCTTCCCTCTATGTAGTTTAATTTGAGTATTGTTTAAAAGATTTTTCTCGTTTGTTTTACATTTTTTCTATTAAAGAATTTTGTTTTTGAATAAAATTTTAAATGCAATATTGATAAAAAAATAAATATATTTAAAAATTATACTTAAAAATATATTTATTTGGTTTATGTTTTATTATTTATAATTTGCTAAACATTGAACAAAACAACATTTAGAAACAGTATCAGATTTTTTTTTTTTTAATGCATGGTGAACATTTCAAATTTAGCAATCTATCATTATAGAAAAATATTTTATTACACTTTTCTAAGAACTTCCTTTTATTGATAATGTTGAATAGATGCTGTTATATATTTGGTGAAATTTTATTGGTAATGCGTACCAATAAATGCACAATCAGATCATTTATCTTTTAATTTTATCAATCAGTACATGGATTATGAATTTAAGAACAAGAAATAATATAAATTTTTGTTTTTTATTTTAATTAATTTGATAGTTAATAATCTCTACAATTCCATTTAGAAAATTCAGACACAGATATTTAAATACTGGGTTAAAACCAACTGTTAAAAGGCCATTTGGCTCTGGTGTGGTTTATTGCGGCATGTATAAAAATCAAAATTTGTGGTCAAATATTTGGTAATTCATTTGCTTCTATATCAATATCGACATTTACAAAAATAATGTATCCATCCAAATTAACTAGTAATTTGTTAACTTTAAGAAATGTGGTAAAAGATCCCAAATTTTTATTGTTAATCTTATAAAAGTTGACAATTTTTTGTTAATGATAGGTTCTCTCTCTCTCCCCTCCCCCATTTTATGTTTTCTGTTCAAATCAAAAATTTGTTATATAATGAAGACATTGTGCTTCTGCGGTGTTGCAGAAATAAATATTAAAATTTAAAATTAATTTCAAAAATACACATTTAAATTTAAGCATTTTTCAATAAAAATAATGTGTTATTATAAATTAAGCTATATTTAGGAAATACTCAGTTTTATGTATGCATGATGTAAAAAAGTGCTTAATTTGTTGCCTAAGGTGCTTAAAAAGTGCTTAATTTTAGCAACAATTCCTTACTCTAATTGGGAAATTGCAATAAAAATTTCTATCACAGAATCTCAAAGTGTAGAGCTTTTTATTTAATGCTGTTCACCTTTTGTAACAGTGGGTTTGGAAAAAGAAAATAGCATTGAATAGTTAAAAAAATATGTTATATTTAAACAAATCTATAATTTTTTCAGGTAATGAAATAAATTAAATTTTATGTATAAGGTGTGGTTATATGCAGTAACTGTTAGAATTTTTTAACTACACTGCTAGAATCATTATTAGTCAGCCTAAAGAATTAATTCTCATTATATACTACTATTAAAGTACAGGAAAATGTATGAAGACTTATTTGCATATATGATGTTTAATTTTGATTTTATTATTATTTTTATTGTACAGCATCCTAACAATTCTGTACAAGGAACCGAAACACAAAACTCAAACAAAGAGTTAAAGACTCCCACTGAAAATTGTTCTGGTCGCCTCAGCACATTTGATGGTAATTTTTTGCATTTTCTTTTATCAGTAGTTACTTTTAAAGATCTTATATGTGTAATTATATTTTTAATCAAAGCATATCAAAATGTTAAGAGAATTACTGAATCAGTGTGTATAGTGTCTTTGCAAATCCTTAAGAACTGCTTATTTTTAATGGTTTTTTACATAAAACCATAATTCTCTCTTTCTTTTTTCAGATGTTTTTTAAAGAAAAATACTGAATATAAAAAAAAAGTTTTAAAAGTTTTACTTTGTTACAAAATTATGTTAGATCTGCCTATTTATATGATTACATTTTCTTCGTGATGTCTGATTTTTCATCTTTCGATGAGACTCAATGAATCTGAAAGTTTGCAGAAAATGATTTATTTCAGTTAAGGGCAATACTGATAATATGGGGGAAATATATTTTCTTCATTTACTTGATTCTTCTTTCACCTTATTAACCTCTAGCTTACGAACTAACTGTTGAACGAGATTATTTTTTACCTTTCCTTACGAACTCGGTACAACTGCTGTACCAGCAACGAGTTTGAATTTCGTTCCCCATTTGAACTTTCCAGCTGAACCCTAATTGCCATGTAAAATCCCCCTCCCTTTTGTATCGCACCCCTTAGTATCAGGAGATTTCGTCCATCAGATGTTATAAACATTGTTGGCGCTAGTAAGTTTTGTAAATCCTGCTTTGGCGGATTTTTTTTTTTAAATGCAACATTCCTATGAAGTAGGGAATGAGTTTGCATAATTTAATTTGTGAGTAGTACTGGATTGAAAACTCTCGTCTTTCCCCCTATTTCTTAATTTTTAACTTTATAAATTTCTTAATATTTTCACTTAATATAATTTTGTAACTTTATAATAATATATGTTTATAGTTGGGCCAATTGTCTAAATATTTGAATACTGGGTTATATATTATATATATAGACAATGTTTATAGTCTGATGGAATGGTATTATGAAGATAATCAGCACCCTAGTCAAATTGTTACTTCTTCGCTCCCATTCGACACAAATGATGCAGAAAAACTAAATTGAACCTCGGTCTCCCCCCTCTTTGTCATTATATTTTACATTGAAAAGTGACAAAACACTCCGTTTTGTTTTCATGCTTACTCCCCCCCCCCCACTGGAGCTTGGATATATATACTTCCCAGTCACTAATGTATTAGTCTAATACAGTATTAAAGAATCCACAACTTTCAATTTTTTTCAGCTTTAAATTTTAATGCTGGAACTGGATATATTCCTGCAAAAAAATACGTTTTTGTTTTGAGTTTTAAGTAAGCTATCGGTTTCACCATTATTTTTCATAATTTATGAAAATGATTGATTTAATAATTTATAATTAATCATTCATTAAAAGTTATAATTCCAATTTTAAAATATTGAAGGAGGTTGTTAAAATCTACCAAAAATAATAATTAGTAATTTTTCTATATCAGAAGAGAAATATTAAAATCTTTATATATCTTTATCTTCATTTCAATCTACTGAGAAGTTACTAGACAGCTAAATTATTCCAGAAATATTTGTATTGAAATAAAATAAAGTAGCTGCAAAAAAAAAAAAAAAAGTCAGGAATTCTAGATTTAATTTTAAGCATTTCTGAAACATGATTTAAATCGGCTGCTAGTAAAAATACTTATATTTAATAATGAATGCTGATCGTTTAGAATGCCATATATATTTTTTAAAGTTTTTTGCGAACTGCTTTTCAGCTTAATATTATCGCAGTGTAATCTTACGAATTGAATTCTAAGTAAACCATATCTAATCTTACTTTTTAAAAATTGTCTTAAATCTGGTAATTAACCTATGTATTAGTAAATTTTTCTGCAGAAAAATAATTTTTTGTTATAATTCAGTTATTGATTGTCTACAAAATTGAGCATATTTTTCAAAAATACTACACTGCAATGAGTAATTGAAATGCTCAGAAAAAAAATGATTATAAATTGTAAGAATCAACAATAGAATAGGAAAACGTTACTAGTAATTATATTAAAAACCGTTCGAACTATGTTAGAAATAAAAGTTATATTCGATTTCTGTGTGCGCAATATATTAATATTAAAACATTCAAAGATATTTTAATCTACAAAACAGCCGATGATTGTTATCTTTGTTATGTACAAAGAAATGGGAATATTTTTAAAAAGGAAATATAAACAATTATTATCTTTATGCATGATATATAAATCGTCACATTTTATCAAAATTGATGAGTTAGGAAAATAACAACAATAATAATAATAATTTCACAATGATGTGTTCAAGCTTTATAAGAATTAAATTTACAGCTTCAGTAATGCTTGATAAATTTATTTAATTACAAATATGATTGAAAAATTGACACTATCTTGTTTAATGTACTAAATAATTATGCAGCAGTTATCCTAATTGCAATTTATTTAATGTCATATTATTTAATTCAATACTTTCTCCTACAGAATTAGTAAACTAATGTTTCAGAAAAGAAGAAAAAAAAAAAAAACTGCAATAAAAAGCTTTCTCTAGGGTTCAGACGTGGTAAAACTGCAAAAAAGCGACCTGGTTATGATGGAGAGGACAGATGACCAATTACCACTATGGGTGGTCGAAATCGGAAAGATTATTTCCAACAATCGCCTTTAAAAGAAGGAGAAAGCATCTTCTAGATTTCTCACTGAATGCCTGTATTCAAAGTAACTTTTCTGAGTTTGGGTTCCTGAAGCTTAAAGGTTAAATGGGGGGGGATTTATTTCTTTCTGAAGATAATTTTATGCTTTTATTTAACATATTGTTAGTTTTTAAAGTAACTTCAGCTTATCATTGAGTTTTTTTTTTTTTTTTTTTTTTTTTTTTTTTTTTTTTTTTTTTTTTTACTGGAGTATTTTTTATATTTATATTTCAACCTTATTTAGTCAATCACAAATAGTAATTTAAAAAAAAAAATTTATTTTAAGCATTTCTATACAGAAAAGTTTTTGAACTTTTTAACACTGTATCGAGAAAATGTGTGTTTAATTCACTGTGGACTTCTGAAAATGAATACTTTGAAAAAAAAAAAAATCATAAAATAAAATGTTCATCCTGTTTCAAAGTTACTTGTAGATCATTTAATATTTTTGTCTAAGATATCAAAAACAAATTAATATCAATAAAATTCCTTTTTTTTTTTTTTTTTACTTACATGTATATAAAATATTCTGAGAGACAATTTTAAATGTAAAAAGATTCGAACTTTTTCTAATTTTGCCCTCTCTCCATTATTCAAACATCTAAAAAATGAAAAATTTTAAAATTATGTGCTGTCTGTGAACACAAGATAACTAAAAAAACAATGTGAACTAGAGAGAAGAAATTTGGACTAAATTTGTAGATTTCTGCCTGTTTTGAAATCCATTCGTAAGAAATCTGTCTGATGACCCGAATATAAATGAGCATGCTAACTATAATATGCGAGTTAGATTAATAAAATTTGATACACAGATGTAACATTTAAAGTGTGACTCAATATTAGTTTTTAAACCACATCCTTCAAGGAGTTGATCCTTTTACAATTTGTACATTCGCATGCAAGTAAATGCAATAGTTCAAAGTACAACTCATATAAATGAAATTTAATTTGTGATCTTATTACTAAAATAATTCCGTGCCAAGACAAATTTTAGTTTGACTTACTCAAAAAAATGCATCCAAGATATATATTATTTTACTTTAATGTAAATCTCAAAATTGTTGTTGGAAGGATTATAAAATAAAAATTTTCATGCCCTTGCTCAGTGTCTCTAATTTTTATATGAGATGGAGAGATAATACAATTTCATTGGGGAGGGTGTAAGAATATTTTGTGGAAACTACTGTTGCTGCTTTCACATGCATTGCAAAATATATTCAGTCATTTCTTCAAATAAATCGGAGTGATTACCCACTTTTACCTGTTTATACATTTGATATTCGTAAGCTAATAAAGCAGTGATTTATTTTTTTAAAAGTTTTCAAAGAATTTCTTTTGTGAAATTATTTCTTCACTACATTGTTATTGCCAGTTTTTTTATTCTATTATATCATATTCTGTAATTGCTAAAAGTGTATATAATTGTAAGAGGGAAGAAATTCGTGAACGCTTTATGTTCCTCTAAAGAAATGTCTGATAAAGTTAGATACTTTTGCCACCTTTGGCGACAAGTTTGTTCACCTTAATTATTAATATGGATGCATTTCTTTAAAAAACATTTTACCTTGGAATTTGATATGACTAAATCACATGAATTTAATTAAAGTAATTTACTGCAAATTACAAAGCGTATATATTATGAAATAAAGACGGAAGTGAAAATCCTACTACTGATTTAATGATTGCAAAAGCACGTACTTGAATGTTTTGATGGAGAGTTTGAATTCCATCATAGCATTTAAAAACATGATTACAAATTGTGTATCAAATTGAATTAAAAATATTATAAAAGTTAAATGAAAACACATATGAAAAGGAAATTTATGTAACTAAAAAGGTATTTATTTATTTGTTTTTAGTTTTAAGGTTATACAAAAAACATTTTTATAAGGTAATTATTTTAAAAGATATGAGTACCAATTTCTGTAGGAAAGGCATAATGATGACGGTTAAGATTAATATAAAGGTGACAAAATTGAAACTTTTGGAGCTATTTCTCACCATATATAATTGCAACATTTTTTTTTGCAATTTTAAAAGCTGTTTGTTGACATTTCTGGTATACATTTAGGATTGTAGACCTTGAAAGCTTTTGGATGGGTATGATTTTGATGTGCTTAGTGAGGAATTGTACATTAATCTTAAGCCTTACCATGTGTACTTATCTCGCAGCAGTTAAACCTATATTTGGGCTTGACTGAATTCTTTGTTTGAAACCTATTTCTTAATTTCTTTTATATCTTCTATGCTCTGACTGAATGCCTAATTTGATGTCATGATGAACTATCTCCAGAACAACTGAAATTTGTTCAATAAATGAGTGGATGGTTCAAAATTCATATATTGTTTTGCTTATATTGGACTGTTGCTATTCGAGTATTCGTAATAAGCTCAATTTCTGTGCCACATGCATTAGCATTATATATATAGATTGTTGTCAGTAGTTTCTTTTGTGATGTCTATTGGCTTTTTATCTGGTCATCACTCCATGAACTCTTCACTTTGTTGTTCCTCTTCAATTGAACTTTAAAAACCTAAACATGGACTGAATCGCATCAGCGAAACTGCTCTATAACTGCTAACTGAGTGAAATGTCAGTTTGTTGTAGATGAAATTTCTTGCTCTCTACATCTAAGATAACAGGGGATAATAGCCATTGTTGTATAAAATCCCTACCTCTTACTTCTTTGAAGCTCAAGTTCAAGCTTGTTTTAAAAATTGTTAGAATTTATAATGAAAAAATGTCCAGTAAACTATGCATCAATAAAAAATTTTTGAAAGAGAAATAACTGTGAGAAAGGAAAAAAGGGGGCATGTTCTGTGTTGTTATTACTTCAGAAAAACTAAAAAGACGATCTGTGTAATGTTACCTTCTTCATATCTATAGATTTATTTAATGGAATTTATAAATGATAGTAAAATTATTTTTATTCTATGTCAAGAATTTTAATTCCAGGGATATTAAATTGGATGAGGGTTTTTTTTCATCTTTTTAATTTCTCATAGAGAAGCATTAAACTATCATTGAAGTGGTAAATTTGATTGAAATGTCATGTTTCACAATATTAATCTATTTACATGTAAGGCAGTCTGGTGAAATCCACTCAAAAAATGCTACCAAAGAACTGAAAATATCACCAACATCAGCCTTTTTAAAATGTTACCTAATTTTGGCAAGTTGATGGCCAAAGAAATAGCTTTCAATTATGTGCAGGAACTTAGAATCTGATTTCTTGATCTCTTAATGGAAATTTTTTTTCTCGTAGATGAAATAATTGCTGAAATTAAATATTAAACTACTGCATTTGTTTATCAAATCAGAGACTTTTAATTACAAACAAATCTAATGGAGAAGAAAATTGAACAAATTAAAAGAATTTGGCGAAAATTACAAAAAAAAAAAAAAAAGCAAAATTTTATTTACATGTTCTAGTATATGAGCATGATTTTTATATTCAAGCTTTATTTAATTTGTTTATAATCTTTCAATTGAAATGTTCTTGAAGTAGTGGTATAAAGTTTTTCTTAATGTTACCAACTATGGTGTGATAAAATGATTATGCAAGATAATTCTATAAAAATTTACAGTTATTCAATAATAGTGACTTAATAAGATTTTTTTAATGAAACTATCATAAATTTTTTTTAAATAACTTAACTACAATGTTGGTGAAAAATATTTAACAATTACTGGTAATATTTTATATTTTATAAAATTGGATATATTATTATAGTTCTATAGTCAAAAGTACTGGTATTGGTTTTTATTTTTTGCTAAAAATGCTTGAAATATGCTTATTTTTTAAAAAATAAAATTTGAGTATACACCTTGTTTGATCATGAACAAAACATTTCTGTATGTTCTACTTTACAAAGAATGATAATTAATTTATACTATATATATGCTATATATATATATATATATATATATATATATATAATTTATACTATATATTATATACTATATATAATATATTCTTCTCTATATACACCAAGTAATGCAAACTGACTAAAATATGTAATAATAATTGAAAGATAACTTGAGGGGGCAGGAGACCGACATACTGAGGCTTGCAAGAAAGATTCAAGAGCATACAGAATATACTCTAGAAGAGGAAGTCTCACGATTTTTCAAAGTCGTGTTAAATATAGCTTTTTTTTTTCCTCACATTTTCACTCAACCACACGGTTGTTCCAAATTAGAGCTGTTATGAATGCACTTGTGTAAGTTTTTAACAATTTATGCTAAATAACTTCAATTTGGATTACCTGAATTGCTAAAGATTTGATTTAGCTGAGATTTGGTTTATAAAGCAGGTTTTTGTAATGCATAACTTTTCCCACAATAAGCATTTTAATACCATTATTTTGATTTTCTTTCACGCCATCCTAGTGCTTGAATCATGATAGCCTGAACTAATTTATTCTTACACATTTACATCTTGACTTTAGCCGTTTGTATTGTATAAATACAATGAAATTTTTTATATGAATTTCAGTTCTGTGATAAATGATGAAAATATTTTTTTTTTATCAATACCTTTGTATGCTTGTGATATAATTAAATATTGGCTATTAGTTTATTGCTAATGCTTTTAAAAAGGCTATTGGACACAATTTTATTAATTATCATTTTGTAGTAAGGAATATTTCATTTTAATTTGCTTTTCTTTGATCTCTTTTTGGTTAGAGATTCTAACCTTAAATCGTCGCAATTAATGTGTATTCTTTAATATATATATAAACATACATATATAAATCTATATTTGTCCTTGATGCTTTAATCACATTTAATCACATTTTCTTTAATTACAAAACGAATGAAGTATTCTAAAAAATCCTTTTTTTTTTTTTTTTTTTTTTTTTAGATTTCCTGCCTTCAATCTATGAGTCTAAAAATGAAAATTTGGCTGCCCAGACAACTGCCAGGAATACTGAAACTGTTGAAGGCAAATCAAATCATGCTTCACTTTTCTCAGATTTTGCATCATATGAACATTTTCAAGAAGTAATTAAAGGAATTTTTGCAAATATTAAAAATCCTGCAACATCAAGGTGAGTAAAAATTCTGTTTGACTTTTTTTTTTAATTTCAATACATCGTTGTTGACAAAATACATATAAAGAAGCCTTTGTGTGTGTGTGTGTGTGTGTGTGTGTAGCAGTTTGGGTTTGGAGATTAATAGTGTTAGTGGAAAAAAGCAAGAAATACTGAGGAAACAAAAAGTTCTTTATTTGCATAATATTTTTATAACAGATGATATACTAGTGGCATAGCTTAAATAAAAAAGAATTTTGGGGGAGAAATATATTGAATAGTTTTGGAGTTCTATTTAGTTTGTATTATCAAATCATCTTCAAAACAATTGTATTGATTCTGAATGGTATTATTACATGATTTTCAAACAATTCTTGTTAGAGAATATTTTTGCATAATGGAGCCATTTACACTCTCTGAGAAAACAGACATGCATCTTATGTATGGAACTGTGAATTGGAATGGAAGCAAGGCATTGAGGTTGTAACACGAATGCTTTCCCAGTGCAACAAAACTGGATCACAAAATTTTTCTGCATCTGCACCGCGAGTTTTGCAAGAGAAGTTCATTTCATGTCAAGAAACTGTATGCACCCTCAGGATTGCATTGCATTTCCTACCCCATATTCCAATGCACAAAAATGCTTCTTTGTATGTATTTTATATAGTTTTAAAGTTTTGTCCATGAATTCAGGACACTTTGTATATATAAGATTGATGACTAATGTTCAGATTATTTAAAACTAATATATCAGATTTATTCAGCTTCAATCATCAGTACAATCGTTTAAAAGGAAGTAGATAAGTACATGTTTGAATTTTTAAAATTATTCTTAATTATGATTAGTTATTAACATTTTATTATTATTTACTGGATTATTTTTTCCCTGGATAGCTGACATTTGGATTATCAAATAAATATTCTTATGTATGATTTTGCTAAAAATTATTTATTATATATTTATATCATTATATTATATATTTATAATTTCTACCTTCTGTATCCACTATAGTCTGTGTAATTTTTGTAGGCGTTTCAAGTGCACTCATTTTCCTTACTTTTCACTCTTTCTACTTCTCCATTACCATGGTCTCGTCAAAGCTTGTTTTTTTTCCACGCCAATAGGTTTTGGGAATACCTTACCTTCAGAATACCTTAACAGCTGTATAAAAAAAAGAGTGGCACTGTTATCTACCTCAGCTTTGCGAAGCAGACAACCATTTATGAAGTAGAAAATGTAACCTTGAACTGCCTACAAAAAATACACAGACTAATGTAATGTTGATTGTGTTGTTGTTTACAGTGACATAAAATCTCATTGTGATATTTCCTGATGATTGAAATTTTGTACCCTTAATCATTTGTCATTGAAAATGACTTCTGCATTGTCCTTGTAAATACATACATTTTATTTTGATTAGTTTCGTAAGCATTTTTAATCCTTTTTTTCCCCCTTTCTTTCAATTTAGCAATTTTTTCTTAATATATATTATAGCAAAAGTATTGCACTAGGAATTATATTTCAAAATAAAATAATTTTAAATTAATTAAAGGCTTAAGTTTTAAAACAAGGATAATAATCAAGGTCTCATTAAAAAAAAATATTTGGAAATATTGGCAAAAAAAAAAAAAAATGTTTTTAATGCAAAATTATTATTTTTTGTTTGTTGATTATAAAACTGGTTTATTATTAACTCTTAAAATAAATGTGACTGTTTGATTTTGTGATAATGAGCTGAGTTTTCCTGTGGAAAATAGTAGGTTATAATGTTTTTTGTTGAAGCTGTGAAATTAGTTAATGTGATTCAGGCAGTTAAAATTAAGATCATTATTAAAGGATGGTAAAAATTGGGGAAAAGAAGAATAATTAATTTGTGTAGCTATTTTAATTTCATCATATTAAATTATCACAATCTTTGTAGTGATTGGATTTTGAAGCGTTTGGCAAATAAACGTTCATAGATGGCGCTAGACAACTAGCGCGAGTGTAATTAAAAGAGTGAGGTCATTCGAGTGTTTGCTCTTGGAGAAGAAGGAGTTACTGAGCAGAGTAACTCGAATGAATCTGCAATAAATTTGTTGTTAAGTTTTCTATTTGTCTATTTATTCAAAGCACTCACGAACCAGCCACAACAATCTTATTAGAGATATTTTATTTAGTAATACTTTTACCAAAAAATAAGTTATATTTTGAATATTATAACTTATTATGCACCTTTTTTAGTTTCTTATCTATGAGGCATAGGAAAAGTATTGTATCCATCAAAAATTTGACTTCAAGATTTTAACAAATCTCCATGTTGCAGACTTTTCTGAATTCAAAAAACACATTTTTGACATTTTATCTGCCTGTTTATGAACACATATGTATAAAATGCTTAGAGCTAGAAAAATGAAATTTGGCATATGGACTTAAGAACAAATTTGTAGAATTCTATCAAATTGTTAATGAAATCCATTTGGAGGATGTCTATATTGCTAACTCTTCAGATGAAGATAAATTCAAAATGTAAAGAGTTAGATGAATGAAATTTGGCACTGAGATTTAAAGTCTAAAAGGTAGATTCTAAACAAATTTCGAACCATATTAGTCGATTGTACATCTGTCATTCTGTACTTTCATTGGCATGTAAACACAATGGCTTAAATCAATTAAATATGGTATATTCTTAAGATTACAATGGTAATTCTGTGACAGATTTTGGCTACAGTCAGTTAGATAAAAAAATGCATATTTGTGCAAATAGATTTAGTAAAAATTCTATATGCCGGCATTCTGGTCTAAGGTTGATCTGGGCATCCTGGTTTGGGCATGGTTGTTCTTTACCCTGTGTTTTATCTGTGAGGGGTGTGAAAAAGCCTTCCCACCCCTGTAAAAAGGAGTTGTGCAAGCAAGTGTGTGTGTCATTTTCATATGAACTAGAAGTCAGACTTCTGCCCTCAGGTGCTGGACCTTTACCCCGAGAAGCTAATGCACAAACTCAGCTTAAATCGCGTCATGGCAAGTGCCATAAGTAACAACAACAACAAATATTCATGCCTAAGAACTGTATTTCCTAATTATTATTCACCAATGTCATTGACGGCTTTGTCTAATGTATCACAATTTTGTACAAGAGGGAAAAAATGGGGCTTTTATTGAAGAATTTGCAAGGCTGTTTCATGGAAACTGTTTCCACTAATTTGTATATAAAAAATATGTACTGGGTTGAATTGATTATTATAGGTCTTAATTAATTATAACAAAAATTTAATTTTAATTTTTTTATTTGTATTCAAAATTAAGTACATTACAAAATAGCTACTCATTAAAAAGTGATAGTATAAATAACTTCATATTTGTGCATGTGTATGTAAATGAAAAATATTTCAATGATCTTTTTATTTTATTTCAGAAAAGTTTTTATAATACAATCTTCTTTATTTCACTTAAAAAATTATTTACAAATTTTCTCAATTATGCCAGAGAATAGTCATGAATTCAGTGAGCATTATAAAACAACTTATGTTTTAGTTTTTGAAATTATTAAATGAGAATTGTGTAAAATATGTTGCATATTGTGAAATGTAAATAATCTTTTTTATTTTAGCTAAGCAACCTTTACATTTATTTTTGAATAGCATTACCACATATTGGTTAAAGTTGCATATTATAGGAAATAATTTATTAGCTAAGAAAGAGTATAATAAGTATATAGAGTAAATAACTGTCCATTATATAGAGTAAAATAACTGTCCCATATCAAATCACTCTAGGACACATTCTACTGTTTCAAATAAAACAAAAATTATTACTATTGATAAACCTAACATATTTGATATATATTGAAAATAAAATTTTAGGACCATATTTTACACCAAAGCCATATTTTACACCCCTAAATACATGTTTGCTAGAATATTTAAAAGCAGTGTTATCTTTCTATTTTAACACAGCAACATTTGTTAGGAAATATAGCTTTTCAGCATGAAGCTACCGTTTTTACTGAATATATTGTGCAAATATGTACTTTTGACTTCTTTTTTTTTCTCAACCGGTTGTAGCCAAAATTTGATGCTGTATTACAATTGTCTGACCTTGTATTGAGTTTGTCTTTTAGGAAACCCCTTAACAAATATTGTGTTGGGTGATATGAGAAAAAATTATTGGAAATTGTGAATCTATGAAATACTATCTTGTAATTTTGTGCAAATAAGATGAGAATGAGGGATATCCATATATTTTGAAGTCACTGGAAGAAAATTCTTCAGCATGTGATGAAACAAATTCATATTCAACTGCAATTATCTTTTGAATAAAAGAAAATATAGATGTAAATCTGTACCAGATTAATACTTTTTCAGTTCGCATAGCTTCTTCATGAGGCTTTTTTCCCCTATGTCAGATAATTTTATGAAGAGCTATATGTGAACTTCATTAGTCTGCATAATGCACCTTGACCAGATGATGTTAACTTTTACTGCTATTTGATCTAGGGGCTCAAGTGCAAAGTGTTTTATGAATTGGTAAAGATGCTTTATTTTGTAAAGAAAAGTTTTTAATGATTGCACTGTGAAATATAGCACACCCTTGCATTGCTTTATGGTGAATGACTACTGATTTTCATAACCACTGTAACCATATCTTTCATGAAGGAGAATAGTTTCTTTACTGTTTTACTGTTTTCTAAATGCCAAAATATCAAGCTCTTTCAAATCACTTCTTAATGTTGTGTAGATAAAGATATAGGACCTCTTCATGAAGTCGTCTTCTTGTATAATTCTTTTAGAGCTGCAACAGAATTTTCTTGGCTCTGATAAAATTATTCACCTCTTTTTGTAATGTCAGGATGATATCCAGTTAGTTAAATAATGCTCATTCATAACTTAACAACTTCCTTTTATTCAATAAATAATTATTTTGCTGTATCATAAACGATATATTATTTGTTAAACGATAAATAACTATCATTCGTGTCACACAGTCATCTTTTGTTAAATTTGGATTATAAAAATTTTTATTTAACAGATGTCAAGTCAAATCTGAAAGCACTGTTTATAAAAATTTATTGTACTTGTAATTGTAGGGCACATTCCAGAGGCCTCTGATATTTAAATGTTATTTCCCTATAATGTATATATCTGTTAAAATTCACATCAACTTATGACAATTGAATTTGGCATAAGTGATTTGTGAGGGCTATCCTTCCTTTTGATTTGGCTGTTCATTTCTAATCTAATTATCTTCTCCTCCTTAGGAATTCACTGGAATGTTCGATCTCTTGCTATGTTTGTAACGAGATGTTTTTTGTGGGCCCTGATGGTTCTGTGGATCTGATAAATCATCTTGAAAGTGAACACATGATGAAAACATGTCCATTTTGTGGTCAGCTATTTGAAGAAGCAGTTCCTCCAAAATATTTTCATATCCACGTTGAGCAGCATTTTGAAACTGAATAAAAATTCTGTGTCTTTTTTTTATATATCATTGTATTAGTTTTTAATAAAAATATTTAAAAAAAATCAGCTTATTGCATTTACAAGAACTATTTGACATTGAAGTAATTCTTCCATCAAACTGTTGTATTTTGAAAACTGTAGCTTTGCCAGTAATTTGAGTGAAGAATGTAGATTTGCATGTAGCCTGTAAACTTGCAAAGTTAGATGAAGTATTGAAACAAGTAATGAAATTTTTCATGAAACAATTATTGTTAATTAAAGTGTGTTAAAAAAAAATTTAGTTTTTTTTTTTTTTTTAAATTCAAAAAGAATAAATAGTATTGACCCAAAAACTACCGTGTTGGCAAGATGCTCTCCAAATAGATTTTTTACATCTTTTTAAAAAATGAAGACAAACTGTTTTATTATTATGTTCCAATGAGTATATTAACAAATGAAATCCAATCTTGTTATTTTAATATTGTCCATTATAAATAATTAAAGAAATATGTTGTTCCCTAAGAAGTCAATTGTCATAATCAGTTTTAGCAAAGATGTTATTATGTGTATTTATATTAAGTGATTCTGGAGAGGGGCATTCAAATATTTAATTGTTATTATTATTTTGTGCATGTGTGTGAATAAATGATGTTTAGAAGGTATATTTATCTAATGTTTCATTAAAAAAATTATCCAATTAGCGAAATCTGTCAATCGTTTTGTGCTTTTAAAATTAAAGATATTTAGATTTAAAAGGAATGGCAGCTGCATTTTTTTCTATTTATCTAGGTGTGCCAAGTCCTCTTGATATGTAAGTAATGTGTAAATAATTTGGAGATTAAAATTTAGAATTGGTTAATATGTCAAAAGTATCATAATTTACTGTACAATTAATCTGTACTTTTATGAGTCTGAAAATGTTGTTTAAAGAATTGTAGTGTTTTTTATTTAATAAAAACAAATCTAAACAGTGAAAAAGTTTGTTCTCTGTCGATATTTAGCATCAATTAATTGAACACAGGAACATTTTTAGATAACATATGATTGTAAAGAAAAAGTTATCTTACCTTTTTAAATTGACAGTAGGCTTGGGTTTTTCTCACTCTACAAAATCTTTTACTTGACAGAAATTTACTACCGAGATTCTATCTTCGAATTCACTGAAAAGTGATTTTTGAAAATGAAAAATGTTCTTTATTTTTTTATTAGTATTATATATTTGCCAGTCATAAACATTAGCAATTATTATGTAACATAATATTGTCTAATGTTAATGTTCGCCCTTATCCAGTTACATTAGAATCGATAACGTTGTTTCATATTTTCCTTCCTTATAAAATATCATGGTGCATTTGAACAAATATTCATTAGGCGAGTTGACTTTAAGTTAAGGTAAGTTAAGACTTTAACTTAAAGTTAAGAAATGGTAAATAAAAAATGATTTTCCGAATTACAGAAAGATAATATTGCTTCCATACTATAGTACAAAGATAGCTAATGGGCTGCTGGAGCCAATAGCGCACGAATACAGATGTCCCATCGCGACTGGTGTCTCGCTCAAAGCATCCGAGAGAGGACAAGGAAAGATGTTTGTTTGGCCTTGCGATATGACGAAAAGAAATTGCCTCATGTAAAGACCAGCGAGAGTCAAACTTTTTACTAGTTTATTGCGGAATTTCCTTGTTATTTTTTAATCTTTCAAGTCCCCTTTTTTAAAGTCAAGCGTTACACGTCGAACACAATACAAATGGTTGCGTAGTGAATTTTTCAAAAGATAATTTTAAAGCGAATAATCTTTCATTTTTATTAGATAAAAAATAACACATCGACCGCGCCCAGATGAAGATTTGAACTGACGTATGTACGCATCGAACACACTTAACTGGTTAATGAAAAGAATAAAGCCCAAAAATTTGACATGACTCGAGTGTCGTTCCACACGCTTAGACTGCTTCCTAAAACATTGGTAAAGGTGTGAAAGTTCGCTGTGATCAACCTACGGAAATAATATTCTATGGATGTAAAAAGATGTTACCTGTCAATCAGCAGAATTACTCTTTAGGAGCATGATGTTACGCACTTAAATATGGTCATAGAGACTCGTCTGTCGTGTTGATCACTGTGTTTATATCGATGGCTGTTCAGTTTGCGCCTCTTTGTTACATTGTTGTAAGGAACCCGGAGGATGAATTCGCCAACTAGTCTTGTGTCCGTGGCTGAAGCGATTCTGCTGTAGAGTGAAGTGGAAGCACGGTTTCATTCCAATAAAGTCAGGAAAAAGGATCGTTATTGGCATGTGTGGAAGAATGATAGCACTGTGTTCAAATCATCAACTGCTGTTTTGTGACTACTATCGGTAAATTCGCTTATCTATGCGGTTCGAGACTGCTTTAAATTCCAATGATGCTAATTCACATCGAACTCTTGCAGTGGAATTGTTGGAAAGAGAGGCCACTCGAATAAATTGATAAGTGCCCTCTCTTGATTTAAATTCCTTAGAGCACGAAGCAAAATGCTTCGGTAAAACGCATTTTGGAACCAGTATCCACCTGAAAGTGTTCAGTAACTGCAGCAGGTGAGTACTGAGAAATGATCAATCCTTCCTGAATATGTGATGGATCATCTGAGGCGCTTCAACTGTATATACTGAGACGGCTACGCAATCTGATATTGAAACTTTGCTGTCGAGAGAAATCGCCCTAGCCTGCAGGATGCAATGCACTATGTCCAAGAAACAATTCAAAGTATCTTACTTTCTAAAGAACAAAAGGTGCTAATAAAAACCAGAAGTTGGGTGAATACAGATCGGATGGTTTGATTATTACTCGCACAGTTCGAAAGCAAGAATTTTACAGAAAAACTTTTAAAAGCGTCCAGTGAAACATTGTTGCTTGCGCACATACGATTAAGGCATTCACAGCTCTGAATATAGAGGAAGGAAGAAAAGGAATCACAAACATTCTAAGAAAAACGGAATTTTTAGCATCGTACTGTACGAAAGTCTTAAATTTCCGATTGATTGGCAGCTGAACCCTAAGAAATCAATTGACCTCGAACAGTTGCATAACAAAGTACTTTTCAGAGCTGAAAGCCTTCCTTTTGTTAAAATAACAATACTGATAAAATTCTGATTAATCCTATCTTATCACCCGGAGCTTGGAAGAAGTGTCACTTTTCCATAGTTACCCCTATCAGCCGGTTTCTTCTTTCGAAGTAATAGCAGAACCATTTTCTGCCGACCAGTCTGGGTGCGTTTGGCGGAAAGCAGGTGGGATGGAGCCTCCGAAGAAGAACATTTCCATTGGCGAAGGTAATACGTAAGAAAATTCAGTTTTGATCCGTTCCTCTTGATTCCATGCTCTGCTGTGGAATAGACATTGTAGTGCGGAATTTCCGATTTTAAAAACCGTTATCACGTGCGAATGAATCCTTTTAAATCCGTCACTTCAGATGAGAAATATTTATCCGAAATGTTTTGTAAAATGTGATGTTGCACTCATTTTCAATAAGAAACCTATCTGAAAAGGAATTTGTTTTCACCGCCATTTGGAATCCTTGAATTTGTTTTCATTTTTCTCTTGCTATTCGTTTTCGTCCAAAACTTTTTAAAGGACTTTATAAAGAAAGAATAAAATTTGATTTAAAAAAAAAGCAAAACTTAATAAAAAAATTGTTTAAATAACTTCCATTTTCTGGAAATATTTTATAAATTTCGATGAATATTTTAAATTGGGTGTCTCATTCGTGACAAACCTTTCTAATGCAAAAAAAAAAAAAAAAAAAAAGGTTCTGTTTACAGCTAAGAAAAAATTGTTCGATTCCCGAATATGTATATAAGATGAATTAAGAAGTATTCATTGTCAAAAAAGAAATATTGAATTAAAAAAAAACCTTCTAACTTGTAATATTCGGAAAACTAATGAAATGCTACACGAAAGCAATTTTCTGAAGTGTTTTCCCTTGCCAGAATTGAATGTTCTGGTAGGAATATACGATATCAATATTTTAGTTACTCTGACTTTCATTCCCATTGGCAGTTGAATCCATCCTTTAAGAAGCCCAACTTTAAATCGAAATAACTCTGAATATATTTGGCGACCAGTTTGCTTTCCTACTTTATTGGGTTTTTAATCTGTTAATATTAATATGGAATTAATATCTTTAAAAAAACATTTTCCCTTGGCATTTGATACGTGAATTCAATTAAAGTAGCTAACTGCAAATTACAAAGCATATATATTTCAAAATAAAAAGGGAAGTGAATGATTGGCAAAAGCACGTGCTTGAATGTTTTGATAGAGAGTTTGAATCCCGTAAGAACATTGTTTCAGATCGAATTAAAACTATTATCAAAGTTAAATGGAAAAAAAATGCACAAAAAGGAAATTTAAATAATTAAAAAGGTAATTTTTTCAGTTTTAAGATAATACAAAAAAGTATTTTTATATGATAATTGTTTTAAAAGATATACCGCAGGCAAGTCGTAACGATTACTGCTAGACTTCCTCTTTGGCCAATCAGTCTTGAGAAACTATGCGTTGATCGGGTATCACATTTGATGAAGTGGTCTGAAATCCAATATGTTGAATAGTGACATTCAAATTTTCGCGAATCAGTCATTTTTAATGACTGATTGAACTGCAGCTCTTTTTATTTAAAATATTAGTGTCTCAGGAATATTCTGTTAAATATGTTTCACAGTGCAGAGGATCTATATAAAAGTTAAACATTCCTAATTTATTAGAGCATTCATTGACTTAAGTTATCTATCTATATCTATATCTATACTTATAATAAAGCTCAATGTGTGTGTGTGTGTGTGTGTGTGTGTGTGTGTTGGCGCTCTACAGA
>JAPMOR010028655.1:309525-363583 GCA_026543865.1 Argiope aurantia
TACTTAAAATATTTAATTGAAAATTGTAGCGAGCGGTAATACTGGCGAACCAGCTGGTCGCCAAAGGCGGCTAGTTTAAAATAAATCACTTAACAAACCTAATGTAGTCATAAAAATACACTAAATCCCACACTTAAAAATCTAGTATTCACGTTTATATGAAACTTTGTGTAAAGTTTACCTTTTCATACATAAATATAAACGGAAGATCTTGACTATAAAATTGTATATGATATACAAGATCTATACATATATTTTTTTAAAGAATAAAGACATGCAAGACTGATGGAGCAATAAAATCCATGAAATTTTGTCTTCCTCTGAGGATAATTTACGTTAGGTATAACATTATTTGTGTGCAAACAAATCCTTATTTGTTTTGCGGTTGGACTGAATGGCGCATTTCTTCTTTCCAAATGCAGTTGTGCTAAATTTATATTGTGCAATGGTCTATCTTATAAAACAGACCGACCAAATCGATGGAGTTTCTATGAAAAATTGTGAAAACAGAATTAATTAAGCCTTTTTTTAATAGGTTTGTTTTTAATTAATTTTCGGTTGCTAGAAATAAACTTTTAAAGGTTTTAAATCTATATCTTAGTTAAAATAGGTACACTTATATACTAATTAAAGGTTTCCCAAGTATATATTATGCAAATTAAAATTTATTTGCTCATGAGCAATCAACGTTAAATAAAAGATTATTCTATATTGAAAGAAATGCATTAAATATTAAATAATCTTTATGTATCATTGCTTTTACATGCACTATAAACTGGCTTTATTTTAATTTACTCCATTTTGTATCTTCATAAAAAAAAAGAGGGAAAGCCTTTTTTTACGCAAGTGATATTTAGTATTAATATATTAGTTACAAAATAAATGAATGCTGAACAATGATAAAGGTATTTTTATCCTTTAAATATTTTGAACATTCTTTGTGAGTGGTTACGTTAATAGTAATTTTAAAACATAAATGTTATGAAAAAATAATTAAAAAAGTAGCATTAAATCGCTAACGTTTTGTTAAATATTCCTTCAAATTTTATAAAAAGGGAAGGGTTGTACCGTGGACGGTGATAGCCCTTAGGACTCAACAACAGTTAACGACAATGTTACTGTGGCGGCGGTCCTTTCATTCAGTACTTACTATCCGTGTGCGTTCGGGCGGGTCGGAGACTTACTACTTAGAGCATTTCAAGAATTGCTTTTGCAACTATTCTCTCCTTATAAATCATTCCAATACCACTAACATTATTTAATTGTACTTCAAACTTAAGAAACAACATTTTTAAGTGCCTATATTTAAAAATCATATATTTCAGTGTTCGAACTTATTGAATTAAACAAACGAATCGAGAAGCAATAAAGCAAAATCTGATGAAACCAAAACCCTTTCGTTTAATGAAGACCATTGTATTTATGTAATGCATTTACTATCTAAAATCTAGAAGAGATAATTACTGTTTCAAAGCGGATACAGCATTTGCATGAGAAGAAATATCATTCGTCCTTGATTTTTATCATACATTTTTGAATAAATTCATTGAAAAGCAATTTATCTTTCATAAAAGAAAAAGTGGAAAGTACTCAGATTGCATGAAAAACGCATGGAATTGTGTTAAAGAACATATCAAAATCGTGAAAAATGGTTGAGATAATATAATCTGTATCTATACATACTTACAAGTTTATAAATCATCAGATAGTATGAATTCCCGAACTTCTTTCTCGTAGACGCACGGTAAATGGGTGATGCAAGATACAATGGCTTCGCGAAAGAATTTTATGGAAACAAGCATTATTGACAATTGCGTCAACAGAATTGATTCCGTAGGATGAAAAAAAAAAAAAAAAAAAAGCCCACTTGACGTGATTCGAAAGCTCGTTGTTCTGCTGATTCTATACCTTACCTCATTCAGCTTTTACTATTCTTATCATTCGGATCCTGGGGGATATTTGGGCGAAAACCTTAATGTATCCAATTTCCACCAATTAAGTAGCCGAAATAGGTATATTCGGAATTATGTTTGTCTATCTCTTTGGCCGTCACAGTGAACACAATAATTATTAATATTTAACTTTGTGCTTTGAACTAGATGAATGAAATTTGACTTGTGAAACTAGATGAATCAAAGTATATTCAGAGGAAGTCTGTCTGGTTATCCGAGTATAAGTGACACGAAAATTAAAAAAAAATCTATAATAAGCTTGATAAATGAAATTTAGCACACAGTATTAGCATCTGAAGTATAGATTGTTAAAACTTTTGAACTAAATTCGTCAAGATCTTGTTTGTTTGTCAGTCTGTACTTCAACAAGTTTGTAAGCTTATAACTCGAAAATGCAACTACTTAAACAAATGAAAGTTTGAGATTGTTGTAAAATTTTGAGCTAAATCTTTTGCACGGTTAGCTATGCGTCCACCTGAATGTTCGCACCTGTTTAAATGCGAAAAAAAAAAAAGAAATTGCAACAATGTAGAAAAAGTAACGTAAATAAAGTACACATATTTATTTTTTTCCTACATTCCATTCATTCTGGGATTTAGTACATTATATCTTGTGCCTTCGAAATGTATTCACACTTTAAATAAAAATTATATAAAAAGTTAATAACATATTTCAAAGTTTTACTATTTGTTTAATAAATACAAATCTTACCAGATATGAAAAGTATTGTGATTTTAATTCATTTAAGTAATATTTTTTTTTTGCAGCTATAAATTTTTACATTAAAACGACTCTTCTTTTATGAATGATGACTAAATCAGTTATTATAATTACAGTTATTCGGCAATTCATAATTCTTATCTGAGAGTTGAACATTCAGGACTGGATGAAGAACCGTAGGGGGCCTTTGGGAAATGCGAGTTTACAACGGAAGTTTCCTTGCAATGTCACGTCTCGCATCCAAGGACAGTCCTAATTTCTTTAACTGACGGCACAGCTACAAGAATTGCAGAAATGAACTTCTTTTCCAAGTTCTTTATTAACATGAAAAGTGTTAGTTTTAGCATTTTTCTGTCTTTCGTCAGCTAGGTACACATTAACATTTTTTCAGCGCTTTTGCTCTTTCTCTCGAATAAAAGCGTATACCTACCTCTCCAGCAATTGAGTTGCAATCTCCTGTGCAACACAAGCTGTTCTTCAGACTGGATTAAGACTTGCAGCGGCCCATAGACAAAGGGGCCCACCTTCCCTTCCCCAACTCTTAAAATCTCGATCGATTTATATTTCTTATCTGAAACTGCATATAGGGGAGACCGGGCAAGATGCAGAATGACTCAATTTGTTAACTTAAGTCTGACTTCGAGGACTTGTAGAGCTCCATAGTCCTCACGAGGACTTGTAGAGCTCCATACTAAAAATTCGCACAGTGACGTCACTGTCGCCATTTCGGTTAATGTACACGAGAGGGGAATGAAAAAACCAACTTTTGATTTTTAATTTGCAATAGCACGGAGTAGTTGCGTTTTGGTGTAGATGAGATAAATTACAAATAGGAAAAATATTGGAGTACGTCTCGAGGTGCCGCAAGGACGTTAAAGTTTCATAAAATTGAAATGTTTGCTACATTTTAAAGATTTTTTAAAAGAAATAATCAGCTTTTGATTTTTAATTCGTAATAGCGCCAAAAAGTTGCCTTTTGATGTAGATAAGATAAATGAAAAATATTAAAAATATTGGAGTATATTGAGGTGCCGCAAGGATGTTAAAGTTTCATAAAAACACACTTTTTGGAACTTTTCAAAGATCTTTGCATGTATCTTTTATGAAATAAAAAGATTTAAATAGGCATTATAATATGCATAGAAATATAAAAACAACTTTACTATTGCGTTGGCACGGCATCCAGGACTCTGAGTCATTGCTGGAGTGGATATTATTGAGGGGAGGCGGAGATTTGTTTGCGTGTGGTGACCAGTACAGAGCTGGTGTCAGGTCGGCAACTTTGATGAGTTCAATTGAGTTGGCATCTCCTCTCCGTTATTGTGTAACTGATTAAAATAAGTGATTTGTTAGCTTGTGTCTTTGTGTGCCTTGTTGTGAGTAAAAATGATGCAGACTAAATTAGTAAAGACAAGACAAACGTCCAATTTTTTGGGAAATTTAGTTATTTACTTGAAGTTGAACTGCTTACTTAAGAATCTGTTAGGAAGTGCTACTGTTTTACTAGACATAACCTCAAAATTGTTTCAGTGAAGAGTCCTTCTGTAAGTAAAATACATAACACTTTAATTACCAAAATAGAACAGATATGGCCAAGAGTTTCTGTTCCCATTGTTTCTAGCAAAAGAATTTTACAAGTGATAAAACCTTATCATGCTAAATACAGAAATTTATTAAAGTCTAAAAGTAGAAAAGGGTCAGATCAGTTTGATTCCAGTCTCACAAAATCTAGAGAAGCTAAACGTTTATTTGATAATACTGCCTGTAAGTGTGTAAACTTTAATACTTGTACTTGTATAAATGAAAAAAAAAGAACCATTGATTTAATAAGAGTTTCTAAACGATCAACGCTCTAACAGGAAAATGCTTATAGGTAATACTGATAAAGTTACCATAAGCGCTTTGAAGAAGAAAGAAGCAAGAAAAAATAAAGAACCACAGAGAAAGGTTGAGTTTAATCATGAACGGACAAAAAATACTAGTGTGATTGAAACGGTTACTGGCGACAATGACAGAGCTGAAAATCAACAGTTTTTTTTTTTGTTTTTTTTAAATAAAAACAGGCAAACCAACCAGATCCTACAAATATATCTTAAGACTCTGGTTGGTTTACATTGTGAAAGTGTATATGCTAGTATGGTTTAATATTAAGTTAAAACCTTCATGTGCTTATGGTTCCAAACAACCGTTTTACCTTATCTCATATTTATGCTATCTCTCTGAGGATCTCAAGAACGTTATACACCTGATTATTCAAAGAAATGGATAAATTGCTGCTTCAGAAAATATCCTTTGGTCCATGCTAAGTGATGAACGTAAAATCAAAAGAGAACTTAGTTTACGACGTGTTTTAAAAGCAAGAGCAGAAAGTAGAAGTGAAGTCAGGCAGTTTAAAGTTCCAAAGATAAACTTCGATGCAAAGGATTATATCGACATGATCTAACGTAACTGGGTCCCCCTCTTTGTTAAAATACGTCGCCAGTGACTCTTTCAAAGACTTTATAGGAAATGCATCTGAAGCTAAGCCAAATAGTATAGTGGACCAGGCTATCAACTTTCACCGGCTTCCTTGTCAAGCGCAAGCAATGTAAAGAGCTGAGAAAGTGGAGACCAAATCGGCTCAAAATGTCTGTGGTTCAATCATAAGAGAAGGATACATAAGAGCAAAAATTGACTCATGGGTGAATATACCGCAATTTCATGCAAAAAACAGTTTAATGTGGTAGAAATGTGCATTGTAATGAAGTCGAAACAAACATTTTGCAGCTGCAACATTTGTAATCATTAAGGATACAGAAGTAAGAAACACAAAATTTGACATTAAAGCATATTTTATTACTATTATTGTATTTTGCAATTCATATTTTTTTATTTATAATACTTTTATATACATTTAAAACCTTCTTTTGTAACATTATAGTACGAAGCATTCATATAACATATTTTATCAAAGTTTATAATTTTTTAATTCATTTTTACAAGCTTTACGCTCGTTACGGTAGCTCAAGAGGGTTGTTGTAATTCAACTAATTTTTTTAATTCTTTTTTTTTAACCTAAAAGGCAATCTTTCCCCAGTATTACCAAACCTAAAATCTGAAAAAAAAAAAAATTTTTTTTAAGGCTATTTTCGTTCCACTTTAATGTACGCGTATTTTCTCTGACGTTTTGCAATTTCAGAATCTTCAGCTTGACATTTTTTTGATTTTTCAGAAAAGATATTTGGTTATTTTTTGCTGTGCCTGATTGCCCTGAGCAACACACTTTTCCCAATCTTTATTTATTGATATCATACTCTAGTTCATTTCACCAAAGAACTTTTAATGTTTACAGTCGCAACAAAATGCTTAGAGTAATTTGCCGATCTCATAGTCTTGCCGCACGTGTATTTTTCTATTTTCTATTTGACATTTATCTTTATATATTTTATTATTTTGTGCGATATTCCTGATCTGCGTGATCGATAAACTGTTTCGTATCGTATATTGCATAGATTTACAGCTTGTAAGATGATAGAACAGACGAATAAGACCCAAGAACATTTACAGCTGAGACGCTCCGAGCGAAAGAAAAAAGGAACTCTTGCAAAGAGACTGAAATTAGTATCCAGGGAAGCAAACTAAGAAGACCGCCACTTATGACACAAACTAAAACTTTCAAAGAAAGGACAAAAGCAGTTTTTTTTCTAAGCAGTCTATTTTTAAAACAGTCCATTTTGATCTTTCGACAGGACCCAGGGATAAAATGCTGCAGAAACTGCACGTAGCGGCACGAGGAATACTCAAAGTTAGAAAAAGAAAAAAAATCGTGTTTCATTTCTTTAATAATAAAAACATCAATTGTGAAATGCATTCATTTTCTATAACTTAGAATGTTAAATGCAATAATTGTTTTCAGTACATACTATTGAAGATAAAGGAAATTAACATTCTATAAATTTAAAACGCTAATTTACGTGAAGAAATCAATCTTTTGACAGTCGAATGGCAATAATCAAAAGTAAACAAATCGCCGCTCTCCGTCGATGGTTTTCACATTTGAATTGGATTAGTCCTTTCCCTTGACTAGTTATTGGAATTGCATTATTAAAAATGTTGGAGAAGGGCTGTCATATCAACGAAACCTCCATTCAGTCAGAGAAAGAAAAATGCAAAAGAATTGAAAACGACAGAAATAGATGTCAAACAGAAGATTTGATTGGACAGAAAGTGGGCTGAACCGTTGTCAAATAGGTAATTGCAAAGACTTATCTCTGGAAATGGATGTTCATATCAACCTAAACCATTCTCTCCCAAAAATAATTTTTTTGTTGTATTAAAACTCAAGAAATTACTTTTTTAACGATATCCATTCCATTCCCATATATTTTTTTCTTGCAGCAAATTTTTAAAATTTAATTGGATACATAATCTGTAACAATGCTTTTAATGGTGTGATGAACTTCAAACTCCTCCGCCAGAATATTCAGTCGCAGGCTTTTACCAATGTTAAAATTAAGATTTAAAAAATATTGCTTTCCTTTTACATTAACTCTGAAATGGAATCCTCTCTCCTGCTTTTATTTATGCGTGCAGTTCTGATTCAATTTGTACTTTTCAGTCTTGTCAAATAACGAGATGAAATTTAAGAAAAATGCATTCTATGCTAATAATTAAACAACCTAAGAAGTCAATATTCTGGGTTGATTGCTGCAGGTGTCTAATCAATCATATATCTTCTAAGAATAAAAATGTATTCCACTTATATCAGGGTTGTCATTCTATCATGAGATCATCATGTCCCAATACAGGGACGACTTTGATATTAACATTTTAAAAGTGCAAAATAATACTGATTATATTTAGATGAAAATGTATGCAATCAGGTTCAAAAAAATTGATAATTATAATATTACATTCATAAAAAACAGTTTGCCTCAAGAACTGAATGTATCAAAAATGGTCAACTGTTAACATTGTTCTCTTTCTCCGGTATCCTCTACTATCTATATTTACTATATTTTATATTATATAATTTACTTTATTAAAATACTTACATATAAATATATAATATATATATTTGGCTAGTATGTTAAATAAATATAACATATTTGGCTTACATAAATATAAGCCAAGAGCTAATATTGTGGGAATTGAGATCATGGAGCATTTTATTCATTGATATTTTTTAGAATCGATTTCTATTCCTTGCTTATGAAAAAAATTGAATTTAAATTTAAAAATAATTTTAAACAAAATGGCAAAAGAATTATAGCACTATTTTTAGTATAATTTAAAGAATAATAAAAATTTTAACTTTTTAGCCAATGAGCCATTTGCAAAAATTTGGGCTCACTGATCCGCAAGCGACTTTGAATACATTGGGAAAAAATCCTAAGAATAATATTCAAAAAATTAAAGATGTATGATTTTATTTGAATAAGTTCCAGTATGCAACTATTGTAAATCAAATGATTTATTCTAAAAATGCAACAAAAAATCTAAGTCTTATGGCACCGATGTTTTGGCAGTTTCCTTTTTGATAATCTGGCCCTGGTTATTCCAAAACTCTATGAAGGTAAAATTTCTACAAATGCTTGACCCGTCTATGTAGAACATTAATTCAAATTCTAGGTGTTGTTTTAAGTATTTAAAACATTTTTCTTAGGGGAACAAATGTCTTTTATGCATTCCAAACTATCACATTCGTAACAAGTAACTAGTGTCCATTCTTGATGTTCCAAAGTATTTTTATTTTTTTTTGCTGGGAAGGGGGGCGATAAAATTCGTTGCGAGTTCCAGCTGTTAAATTCAAAGATTTATTTATTTCTTCCGTTTTTAGTAGGTCCCCTTTTACGCATACATTGGACTGACTCTTCGTATTTATGCCCCAAACGCTTTCGAAAGCATCCAGCTTTCCTGCCAACTTCCTCTGATGGTAACGGAATCACGCCAGCATTCAAGGAAACGGCCCTTTGTGCTCGGGAAGTGTTCTTTTCACGATTTGACGCGCAATTAACAAATCAAATGTGCAATTCTGATATCCAATCTTCGGAGAAGTTCCTCACTTCGAAATAAAAGCTGTTACTGTCAGCTATTTTCCGATATTGAGAAAAAAGTTTTCGGAATCTTTCGGCGCTCATCCCAAACCTTCTGAAACACATTCATAATCTTGAACAGATTCATCTGTTATTAATTTCAGGAAACCTCTAAAATATTGATTTTTCAATTTTAGTTTAATACTTCAGCGATTATAGAAATGGATAAGTTGCATGGGTTTGAAAAGCTCGTATATTATCCTTTAACAATAACTATGACAAAAGTTCCTATGATTAAAAACTGGAGTTTTTCTTAAAACATGGGGTTTTTCTAAGCTTTCCGTATGATTAGAATGTATTCTATTCATTACAATAATATGTAATTTTATACAACAGCATTTTCAAACATTATGCATTTCTTAAACTTATTTCTGCACGATAGTATTAATCTTTAGAGGCTATTTATCATGTAAAATACAACATAATTTTTTAGATTTTCATGTGACGTTCTTTATTTGTTTGAAATTTTCATTTTTAGCATTTTTCAATGACAGCTTCACTGTATTTAGTGAGTCTATGATATTATGTAGAGATTTTACTCAGAATTATTTTATTTTTGAGCTTATCGATTTATTATAAACTTGAAAACTATTGCATCACGGCTCATAATGGATTTTACAATAAAAGGCAAATATTTTCTTCTTTTTCATAATTAAAATAAATCATTTGTTCTATATGCACTAAATTTGCTATCAGATATTACATTTCACTTGTGAAAAAAATTCTCTATTTACAGCTAAAATTTCGCCAATTTTCATGGTCGAGAAAGTTCCAGTTCCTTTATCTTCGAAGAAAGCCCATAAAATGCGTAATACTTTATTTTTGGAAATTTTAAATAGACTCGCATATCGATTAATAGCATTCTCCTTCGAATTAAAATCAAGGTTCAATTTCTTGAGCTCTTACTTAGAAAAACAAGTCATTTATCATAAATAAAGCCATTATAATAATAAAAAAGCAAAAAGTCATAAATAATAAAGAAATGAAGTGTAAAACCATTATATAAGGGAAACAAGTGATTTATCAATGCGCCATTTATTCATTTATACTATCGATATTCTGAATTACAACTCGTGATATCAGATTTCCTAACACATTGTCTTAAGGCCGCGGTGGCCTGGTGGTAAGGTCTAGGCTTCGGAACCAGAGGGTTTCAGGTTCGAGACCCGATTCCACCGAAGAACCGTCGTGTAAGGGGGTCTGTTGCACGTTAAATCCGTCATGACCAAATGTCCTCCCGCTGGTGTGGTGTGGTGTGGTGAGGGGGGTGCCAGCTCAGGTGTCGTTCTCGTCATCTGACCGCGGTTCAAAATTACGAGGTCCGTCCCAAAATAGCCCTAGTGTTGTTTCAAACGGGGCGTTAATATAACTAAACTAAACACATTTTCTTTTTCATCACAACTCTTTCTTTCCCGGCAAGAAGTGTTTATCACTCATTTGCATTTTATTGTTGAGAAGCCGCTGTTCTGCGAGGAATATTTTTTGTACTTTATTGCCTCAAGATTTGATGAAACCACAGATATCTAAACAATTGAAATAAAATTATTTCAATCGCTTAGATGTCTGTGATTTCGTCAAATCTTGAGGCAATAAAGTTGTGTAATTTTTAATATCTTACATGCTTTTTGTTCAGTGTGTACAGGAGCCTTTCAAACGGAAACCAAACCCATGGTACCACAGAGCTATTAAAAATGTAAATGTGCGATTCATCTACCTGTTAAGTTTAGCTGCATTGTAACTACACTTTTTTATTCGTCTCATGAACTACACAAACATATGTAAAGCAGAATTCTTCGTCTTTAGCTTTCAATATTGATAGAAAAATCATATGATTAATCACTTGACGAAACAATGAAACAATTTCGAATTTCAGGGAAACAATGTAATTAATTGCTGGAAATGAGAAAAAATAATATTTATTAAAAAACTGTCAAAATTCAATAAAAAAATTATACGACTACTGCATTTATATCATTAAAAAGGCATTTTTTACAAATTTTGAAACGGCATAAAATTTTCGTTTTTGTGCATTAATATTTTCGGAAGTCATTACAGAATAAAAGCAAAATTTTGCTTAATATTTAATTAACTAAAATTCTAATAGAAATTTAAGAAACATATGTACATTTGCATCCTCCAAGGTATATATATATATGACAAATTTGATAAATTTAGGTCAAACGGTCTGGTATGCCAACACAAACGCATTCCTTTTTATTATTAATAGAGATTATGTTGGAAAATAATTCCCGGGTAAACATCAGATCATACCTTATTCTTCTTAAAACGTTGTCCTTTATTGCTATTATTTAGAAATAATCAAGTATAGCTATTATATGCCTTATTTTATAGCTAATTTCTGTAATTTTTTTTCTTTAGTAATTCCTTTTCCCCTTAGCACTCTTAAAAAGATACAAAAACATAAACACACTATGAAAAGCAAAGTTGGAACAAAAAAGCAAGAATTTGCACTTATAGGCCATTGTTGACTGCTTTTTAGTTTAGCAATTTCCTTTAAATATTCGTTCACCCTGAATAAATTCATATTAATGACTGGTTAAAAATAATCAAAGTTTCGTTAAGCTGTCGGTTTCATTAGAGTCCGGTAATCGGGTAGTAAAATCCAAACGTGTCATGGACCTGAAATAAACAAAAATCTTATTATCCAATTATGATAAAAAGATTTCTTTCATATCTTGTGCCGTGTCTCGAATTGCGCGCAATATTTTAATCACTTGCAGGAAAAATAAGGTAAATATTTACATAAATTTACATCAAGCTACTTTAAAACCAACCTCATCTTCGTATCTTTGGGTACATTCTATTTTCTTTTTAACAGAAGCTGATAGTGCCTGTATTTAATATTTAACGATTAATAAAAGTTTCCTTTCGTTCATTCGAGCTCATTACATCAGACTGAATAATACATTGAATTCCCCCCCCCCCCACTTTATTGGTTACAATCGTGACAAAGATAAAAAATTACATTCGTATCAGGCCAGAGCTTCAAGCAACTGAACCTGAGCATTGCAAATAAATGCGGATGCGGCGGAGCTTTACTTGCCATCGCGCCATTACTTGCCCTCTTTCACCTGAGAAAACCAGCACCGGATTTAGAAACTATCTGCTGTGTTTTGACAATAGACGAAAATCTGCTCATTAAAGAAGTTTGAGAGCATGAAGAGCTCTTCAGCTGTGATATCAACATCTGTTGTCACTTTCTCCGGCTGGATGGCCAACTTCACCAAAAGTAAATCCTGAAGGACTATCACCACCTGTCTTATTTTTACAAAGAACTTTTGTGTATATATTTCCATATTTAGATACATTTTTGAATCGTATGCCTGACACTTTGCACTTGCATGAAAACTTTTCCATGAATTTTTCTACATCGAAATTTACAAAATGTTATTAGCACTATTCCTGATTTATATCGATGTCTATGGTTGTTTCTTTGTTTGGCCGTATTTCTGTTTTTTGACCATGTTTTTTAATTTTATTTTTTACTAGTCACCACTTGCGACAAATTGATTCGCCGAAATGAATGATTGCTAAGTTACAATGAAATACTCTGTATAACCTGATCTTGATGCAAAATATTGTTAATCAAATTTTGATAGAAATATTAGGGTGTCCCAAAAGTTTCTTTCTCATCGCTAAAAAGGATCCGTTTTTAAAGAGGCTTGTCACTGGAGACGAAATTTGGATTTTATATGAAAATGCGCACAGAAAACGCTCTTGGTGTAAGGCCTTCAACTATCGCAAAGCCGGGACTACACACCCAAAAAAATTCTTTTGTCCATATGGTGGAATTGAAAAGGCGTCATTTTCTACGAGCTCCTTCCTCAAGGTAAAACAATAAATTCTACGAAATACTGTCATCAACTGGATCAACTGAAAGCTGCCATAGAAAAAAAAATGGTCAGAATTAATGAATCGACGAGGCGTTGTTTTTCATCATGACAACGCGAGACCACATATTGCATTAGTTGTAAGAAAGAAGCTCTTACAGTTTGATTGGGATGTTTTACCGCATCCTGCAACATACTCTCCAGATCTCACTCCATCTGCTCATTACTCCGTTCTGTCTTTAAAGAATTCTCTTCACGATAAGTGAGGGCCGCGGTGGCCTGGTGGTAAGGTCTCGGCTTCGGAACCGGAGGGTTTCAGGTTCGAGACCCGATTCCACCGAAGAACCGTCGTGTAAGGGGGTCTGTTGCACGTTAAATCCGTCCTGACCAAACGTCCTCCCGCTGGTGTGGTGTGGAGAGGGGGGTGTCGTCCTCGTCATCTGACCGCGGTTCAAAATTACGAGGTTCGTCCCAAAATAGCCCTAGTGTTGCTGCAAACGGAACGTTAATATAACTAAACTAAACGATAAGTGAAATAAAATCGCACCTCAAAGATTATTTCTTATTCAAAATACAACAATTTCGGAAAGAAGACATAATGAGGTTTCCTGAAAGATGGAAGAAGGTAATAGAGCAAAAGGGTTCTTATATAACAAAATAAATAATATCTTAAACAGTAAATATTGTGTATTCATTTCATATTTGAAATAGAAAAGAAACCTATGGGACACCCTAATATATTGTACTATTTTAAAAACTTACCACATTCTGTTTATTTTGGTATGTATTTCGTTAATTTTCTGACTCTATTTTTATATACTCAATAATTTTCACCTTTCTTAATTCTGAACCTTAAATGTAAATACAAAAAAATATATATTTTTATTGAAAGCATGTCTTACATTGAAGCAAGTCAATATGAAAAAATAAGTTTCATCTTTATATCTTGATCATAGGCGAAGAAAAAAAAAATGCCAGGATACAATAGCAGTATAAACAATGAAAGAAATTTTGCTTTCACTCCAACCGTGAAAAATATTGTTGTAAAATGCGCTTAAAACATTTTTTAAAATTAATTAAAAACAGAAAATAAATTATGCAGCAAAAAATTGTAATGTTGATATATTTTTTTGTTTTGAATTTCAGGAAGATTAAAAATTATTTTTATGCTTTCATATTTTTGGAAGTTATCGTCAAAAATATCTCTCAATTTTTATTTAATCAACATTCGAAGTGCACAATTCCTCCTTCTAAAGTATATATGGCCCAAATGGGAATTCTAGATCAAAGGGATCTGGTCGTAGAGCGCCAACACACACACACAATTTAATTCATTTTTCTTATTAGTAATATTTTAATTCCTATTTTATATCCGAGCTCATTTTGTAACAAAGGCTTTTCTTTTGGCTCTGTACATACATACAAGCCCTGTATGTACATGTATATTCAGGATTGTTATAGTTAAAGTACGTCAGAAGGATTTAGAGTCGGTTCTATGTCTCCCTACAAGGCGTAATTTGACTAGCATGTAATGCATTATTCGTATATATTACATGTAATGTATTATTCGTAATGTATTATTGAGAATACCGCAGAAAAAAAAAAGGTGAGCTACAATATCAAAAGTGATTTTTTTTTTAAAATTTGAGGAATGAAAAAAAGTTAAAAGAAACATTTCTCATTTTTTTCACAGAAAAAAAAAAGCCAAATTTAAAATTTGCCAACTTAAAAAAGAGACAGATGTATGGCTCAATACGATAAGAAAAAGACGAGAATGTCTTGTGATGCAATTTAGGTAAAAAAGCAAAAAAAAAAAAAAAAAGCCTATTGTTTGCAGTAACAATTCAACAAAAACCATATGAACCAACCGAATGCCTGATAATACCCGTCTTAAGAATTCTCGATGAGCTACGTTGCTGATGATATGATGACAAAATAATTTAGGGCGGACGGCATTTTCTTTTAAGAGTTGACATTTTCCCCGAAGCCCAGAGTCTCAATGCATTTGTGCAACAATAAACTTGTTCGGTTCGAAGGAATCACAGGCCTGATAATATAAAGCTCACTTACGGCCTTCGAAATAGCGACATCGATGCCGCGACTGAGTTCTTTAAAGATCAGAATAAGTGATCAGAAATAAGTGATAATTCTTCAAAGATTTTAATGCAATTAAAAAAGACTCCAGGAAACGCAGGAGATTTACGAAATCAAACGTGAAATAGCATCGGAGAATAAGCTAATTTCTTTATTAATTTCAATAATTATTTGATGGTATTTTGCTTAAAAGTATTAGTGTTTTTATATTATTTTATTGTAGAATGTTTTAAAGCTAGGTCTTCTTTTTCATTATTATTACTTAAATACATCGTTTTCAACTCAGTAGAAGCCATCTGTCTTTGGAAAAAAAAACTGGTAGTTGCGTATTTAATTCAATCCTGTACCATCATATATGGAAGTCACTGTTTCCAACGAGTCTTTTCCATTATTTTGAACAACCCCTGTATCTTATAATTAATTCCATACATTTACAAAAACGGTAGAATAAAATGTTTTCCCTTTTTTGCTAGTATAAAAATGCACATTTCTCCCTTTGCATTTAAATAAAAGATTGAAACTTTCAAATAAAATTTTAAAATAATAAATTTCACTCTACCTAAATGCTGAAATGAATTCATTTTTCCGAATATAAGAATTTCTTTTGATATAAGCAAATTATTTTATTATAAAATAACACTCGAATAAGATTCATTTTTAATTTATGACTTTTTTAAAGATTCGCTACTTACAGAGAAGATAAAAAATTATAAATAATTAAAAAAATAATTATGGTTATTTTTTATTTGCTCAATTAAATGAACAATCGTGACTTGTGAAATAAATCTGTTACGAATTGCAGTTCTTACTTTTGAAAAGAATTTTACGAAAAAATTCAAATATTAAACCTATATCTATTCTCTGCTTTATGTATTTGTTATTATTAGATCTGCTTTCAAACATTTTTTCATATCTGAAGAATAATAATGTATGATGAATCAATAGCTTCATTGTCTGAAAAATGCTGCAATAACGGAATTTAAAGACATGCAGAATAATTAGTGAACATTTAAAGTGATGAGCGGGTTTTGTGATTTGCATTCCATGCTTGTAACACGCACACCTGCCTTTATAAAATGAAACATTTCGCATCAAAAGGCATTTCTATAAAATTTGCATCATTTATATTCATTATTGAATGAAACACGTAACTTTTTTTATACGTTTAAAAATAAAGTAATTCAGAATTTTTTTTTATCTATTTACGGGTAGCAAGTAAAGATATGAGGGAAAGTGGTTTATACTCATAAAGAAATGCAAAAATAAAGCGAAAAAAAAAGGATTAAAAATCAATTAAAGGTTTCTACCAATGTTCTCTCCGTTACATAATAATTTTGACGTTAAAATTACTATTTCTTTCAAGCAATAAAATATCTATTAAATTTTATTTCTTTCCCTTCTGCAAAAGAAAACAAAAAAACTTATTCTGACATTTTGAGCATAATGATAATTCAGGTTCAGATACGATTTAGATAAAACTTTCAGTGTTTTTGATTTTTTTTTTTCTGAAAAGAGTCAAATTTCTATTCGGAATTTTTGCTGTCATTATTTGGTCATTAATGAAGCAACAATTGATTGTTACATTTAGATTATAACTTTAAAGATGCTTTTAAACTATCATAAAGATGAAAATACGCTTACCGAAGTCTAGAGTATTGTTACGAATTTCTGCCGGGGTTCGTTTGGATAGTGGAAATGATATGGTGTGTAGAACGTTCAATCAGCAGACGGTAGTAGAAAATAAAACAACGACGTTTATTTACACGAAGAGACACAGGACAGCACAAAAGTGACAACTATATACAGCACAGAAGACGATTATCTTCACCTGAGACGTGTAGCATACAACAGCACACACAGCAGCATACAACCAGAATCTACTGCAGACAGTAGCGCACAGCTCAGTTCAGCACTAGCTTGACTCCGTCGCTTCCGACTACTCTGTCTTCGACTTTTCCTACTCGGACTCCTACTGACTCCTTCGCTGCTCTCGAACTCGGACTCCTACTGACTTCGCTGCTCTCGAACTCCCCTGTCGTCTACCTTCCTCTGGCAGCTGCGGCTGCTTCCTTTTATAGGTCTCGGGAGATGGGGCTAGAAGCCTCTCAACCAATCAGGAACGTTCGAGGCGTATCTCGGTTCCTACTGGACGGATCGGGAAAATTCTCGAAGTTTCGGGTATAATCTATTTTGGCACCAAAGTCGCCAAATAATGGCCAAGTTTGTCGCCAAGCTCTGGTACCGACGCGCCACACGGACTCCGTCCATTCAGATGACTGTAAAACTTTCTTTCTGTTGATGGAACAAATTATGCTGGGAAGGCGAATTGCTGGTTTGTAACAGTATAATATCTAATTCGTTTACATCTAAACAAGGAAACGATCGCTTAACAAAATAACTCCCACCTTGTAATCATGAATATTAACACAACATTCGTTATTCATAACCAACTTTTGTTTATTCGAAAAATTTTTTTAACATAAGAAATTTTTAAGTTTGTATACGCAGACAACCCCTTACAAGCATTTTAGGCGCAGAATATTCTAGTACGCATGATTGTATTTTAAATGGTGATTTTAATTTCCATATACGATATAAAATAAAATTGGGTGACTCTTTTTTCTGCGACTGTAGTTAGTTATATATTGCTGCTGAATGCGTAGTGGGGTTCACATTGCATTGCAGAAAGCGTGTTCCTGACGTCCCGAAATCATTGGATACGTAATGCCTGTATCGGGGACCAACAGGATTTTGATGATCACCTTCTTCCATCAACATCAGCAGTCGCGGGTGATTTTCTTTTGCTATAGATAAAATAGAAATGAATCGCTGTGGTTTTTAAATCAAAAATTTAACTAACACATGATGTATGCTAATCAGTAAAAGAATGTTTCCGTTTTCAGAAAGATGATGTGTTGAAGGGAACGTGACGAGTCATTAATAAAAAGTTCTTGCCTGGGTAAAACCGCCGAATTACAAAATAATTGTTAGTATCTAACCAGTTTCTTTAGATTTGTGTTTTACTATGTACATGATTAAAAAGTAGCTGTCTTTCACAAACACACACAGTTTGGTTTAATTTCATTAACGTCCCGTTTTAAAGCAACACGAGCGCTGTTTTGGAATGGACCTCGTACATTTGAACCGTGGTCAGATGACAAGGACGACACCTGAGTTCCCAATCCCCCCTCTCCAAACTTCCTCACCGCACCAGCGGGAGGACGTTTGACCCCGACGGATTTAGCGTGCACCAGGCCCGCTTACACGACGGTTCTTTGGTGGAATCGGCTGTATGACTTTTGCGTACCAGTCATAAATCTGTCAATCAATAGTCTCGTTTACAATGCGGTTGTGTTACCGATAAGGGTCAATTCTAGAAGAGATTACAACATTTTAAACGTTATCTAAAAGTGTCATATTTGGTAAGAGTTAGCATGATGTTTGACACAATTTCGAATACTTAACGATACGTTCATTAATACAATTTCATGCGTTTTAATACTATATGAATAATTTCCACTTTGCTTTTTATGAAAGATGGATTGCTTTTCAATGCATTTATTCAAAAATGTGTTATAAAAATCATTGAGGAATGATATTTCTTCTCATATAAATACTGTATCCACTTTGAAATAGTAATCATTTCTTCTAGATATTAGATATAAATGCATTACTTTACATAAATATAACATTTTGCATTAAACGCTTTTGCTTTATTTCTTCTTGCTTCGTTTATTTAATTCAATAATTTTGAACATTAAAATATATGTTATTTAAATATAGGCATTTAAAAAAAGTTGTTTCTTGAATTTAAATTGCAATTAAATGAGGTTAGTGGTATTGGAATGATTTGTAAAGAGGGAAAAGATGCAAAAGCAATTCTTGAAATGCTCTAAGTAGTAAGTCTCCGACCCGCCCGAAGGCACACGGATAGTAAGTACTGAATGAAAGGACCGCCGCCACAGTAACATTGTCGTTAACTGTTGTTGAGTCCTAAGGGCTATCACCGGCCACGGTACAACCCTTCCCTTTTTATTAAATTTGAAGGAATATTTAACAAAACGTTAGCGATTTAATGCTAATTTTTTAATTATTTTTTCATAACATTTATGTTTTAAAATTACTATTAACGTAACCACTCACAAAGAAAGAATTCAAATACCGTAAGTAGAAAGAAAAGCCTCCAACTACGGATGTTCAGTTTCCATGCTATATCAGTTTTTTTTTTAATCAGTTTCCAGTGTAGGACGACATTACACATTGAAACTTTTATGTTTATCATCGTAGATTTAATTTAAATGTTGTTGCATTTTTTTAAAAATATGTACTCTGATAACGATAAATTATTTGATCATTATATGACTTTTCATTTTGCATATGAAATATTGTAAGTATACGGTGCATAAAATAAGCAGCTTACTAAATCAGAAGTATATTCATATTTTGCTAACTAATCATTTGTATCTGCGAAAATTTGTAGGAGATATTAGCTGAATTTGAATTTAATTTTCTTCTAGTTATACTATTTATTAAACCATAATCCAAATCTACTGTTAAAAAATAAAATAGAATTAAGAAAAATGATTTTTACATTAATATATGTAGTATATGTTCTTCAGAAACTTTAATTTTATTGAAGATCGTCTTATATGTACAATGAATCATTAAAAAATAGTGTTGAATGAAGTTCTGGTAATACACTGTTCAACAATATACATCTACACATTTATTGAAATGTTTATTGATGCGTTTTTTTCTATATTTTAAACAATGTAATTATTTGTAATTTCAGAAGAATTCATGGCCATTTTAAATATTCCAGGGGCTCTGAGATAATGCAAATCTCAAAGCCCCTTTTTCTCTCCAATTTTTTTTTATTGATTTTAATTTAATTTTTATTCTGCAATTTTAAGTAGTAAATTTTGAAAATTGAAGTCGCAAGTCCCTTTCTAAAAAGTCCATTTCAATATTGTACAAATAAAAAAAAGTGCACAATGAAAACGTAAAATTAATTTAAAACAAAATATCGAAACAAAACTTTCGATAACTTTCTATAACACTCTTAACAATACTGTACAAGGAGGGAATATGTTTTTTTTTAATTGTAAAGCTCCAAATTTTTTAGAATTATAAAATAGCATAACGAATAACTTGTAAATGGTAATTAGGAATATTACTAGAATAAAGTTCCAAAATTAATTTAATCAATACTTGATTATGACTTGAATAAATTTGACTGCAAGACCGTCTGTCATTAAATGAAAGTATAAAACTAAATACCTTTCTACAACTACTAAAAGTTATCAAGAGCTGAGGGTATTTTTCTTTGTTGCTTTTTTTAACTAATCACTCTTTGTTAAGATTTATCATTTAATCAGACTCGTCATATTTAAATACTTCTTCATCCAACTAGAATATTATGTTAACTTGCCTGAATATGCATTTTGCGATTAATGTTTATCATAAGTATTCTTTATAAGCTTCTTATACATTCTACTTTCAAAATTTACATCATGAATGGACAAATAAGACAATACAGCGTTTCAAAATTATCTAAATTTGTGACAATATCGCAAAAGATCACACTGAGAATATTTTTAAATAATATTCAATACATTGCGATATTATAAAAATCAAATAAATAGTAAATGCGGGATAAGTTAAAAAAATAGTAAAAAAATGCTTTCTTACGTATTAATATTCCACTTTCAGTTGTATTGTTCCATTAAAATATCCGGAATTTTATTTTTAATTCATAGAATAAATAATGACTGTTTTTGGAACTTAAATAACAAAATATCTGATAACATATGCACAGACACACACAAAGGAGGAGGAAGGGGAGGGAAGGGAAAAAATTGACTTTTAACACGGAAGCATATACTTTAAATTTCACAGATATCTACAAATTTTTCGTTTAAAACTATTCAAAAATTAAATTGTGGAACATTCAGATTTTAATCCAAAAGTCTTAATTAACAAAATAAGATTTTCTTCCAAGAATAAAAGTGAATGTATATGTATGCATCTACCAGTCTATTTAAAATATCGACCATTGCACGTAGATATACTAAATTTAACACACCTATGTTTGGGAGAACGAAATATGCAATTCAGTGCATTTAAAAATATTAATACAAAAAATAAAGTTATCTCCAACGTAAATTATCTAAAAATTTTAAAAAATTCATTCATTTTATTCGTTTATCAGTCTTTGTGTATTTTTATTCTGTAAAAAGAATACAGATCTTAGATATCATGTATGTTTTATAATCAAGATCTTCCGTTTATATTTACGTATGAGAATATAAAGTTTTCATATAAACAAGAATACTAGATTTTTAAATATAAGATAAGATGTATATTTATAACTATATCAGGCTTCTTATTTATTTCATGTGTATATGAATTATTTATTTAATTACCAGATTTATCAAAAGCTTTGACAGATTTAATTCAGATTTAATTTCAAATAGTAGGAAATTTATCAACTGTTAAATTCTCTTATTGACTTGTGTGTTATTCATTAGCTGAAATGCACATTAAAATAATCCACTTATCTTAAAACAATTGGAATCGTTTGTGATGGTAATAGTTAAGTTCAGGTGTAAATTTTTAGAATGGAAATTTCTATTTGAAATTTTCTTTTAAAGTTTATTGATTTTCATTTGAGAACTATATTTAGCATACTTTGACTGTGAATGAATAATGCAGAGAATTGATATGATTTGAAAGTAAAAGCTATTTTTTACTGTAAATTTTTAGAAAGTTATCAAGGAAAAAAGTCAATATTTCTCTTAATTTTTGATAAATTAAAATTATAATTAAAAATCACTTTCTTACCATCCAAAGTATATATTTGCCAAATTTGATAGGCAGACGGCCTGGTGTGTACAGAGCCAGTATATACATAAAGAGACAAAAGTTTTTCCCTTGTGTTTAAATATAAAAATACCAATACATTTTCTGGCCAAATACTCTTGGCAACAAATAACATATGTTTTATCAAACTTAAACTAATCACTCCCTATCTCCTTTTTTTCAAAGATCTACATATAATTTATTGGCCTTTTATGACCCATACGCAAATGTCCCACTACCAGTGGAATCAGGCCTCGAACCTAAAGCCTTCCTGGTCCAAAACAGAGACTTTACCACCAGGCCGCAACGCCTCCCTCTCCCACGCACAGAGAATCATCTTTATGATAGCAAACTTTATTACGTGTTTTTTTTTCTAATTTTCAGACATCTCCAGCTAATACACACGTGCCAATTAGTGCTTATCTGTGAAAGTATGGCTCACGAAATGAATCATATTGCTAAGATGCGGGAAGCGAGTACGATACGGAAACTCTCAATTGGCTGATCATTTTTGAGACGAGCAAACAATCCAGTATTTTAAGGGAAGGCATCTATTGTGGAAATCACAAAATAATTTCTTCAGAATAAAGTGAAACATCTTTATTTCTCAGTTGCATTCCTTGTGTTGTTCGATTTCACTGTGGGCCAAACTAATAAGACTTGTTCCCACTTTTTGATGTAGGTTTCCTCCACTATGTTGAACAGCTCTAATGGTATTAAAGGATGAAGGATGGGATGCATTTATTTAAAAAACAACAGAATTTCCATTCTCAGTTTTGTCATAGCGAACTGAATAAAGACATACTTTAAGCTTTTCAAAAATTTCGTTTCTCAAAATATAAATGGGTCGATTATGTTGATATGACTTGATAGTTGAATTTTGTGATTAAAAAAAGGATTTTTTGCGCGATGACATTTAAAAATTCAGTGATTTATCAAATCCAAAAAGTATGTAGGATCGAATTTGAGTTTCCCTTTAGTTTGTCCTGGTCATAACTAACTCCAACAGCTCGCGAGAGAATTTAAAAATAAAGCAGTCTGCATTTTTCCAGACGCATCCGAGTGTTAAGAAAACAAGCTATGATGCACACAGACCTTTTAATAGATGTTCATAGGTTGAAATGACTTCGTATGCGTAAGTTGAGGTAAGGCAGATGCAGAGAGCGCAAAACTCAGCTTGCCATCCGGAGCGTCTCCAGCGGATTTCTTTCATTTTCTCGACTTGTCTGTGGAGAAACAGCGAAACTCGAAAACAAATAAAAAATAAATATAGCATTGTGGGAAATTAACTGAAATAAATTCAATTATAACCAGTTATCTGAGTGACATTTTTTTTAACTTTCTTACTTGCTATCTGGAAGAAGAGAGTATCCAACTTTAATTTAGTTATTGAATTCATTTAATTTTTGGTACTCTGAAAGCATTAAATGCTATAAACAGTCAGGAATTAAATGGGAAAATAGAAAAAAGAACCAGTGCACAAAGAAGTGTATTACTATTTGAGCTAAATAATGATGCATGAATAAAGTGAAAATGCTCTGCACATTTCGCAGTTAATTAAACTAATAATATAGGGCCTTACATTTGCCTGCTAAAAATATTAAAAATGATTTTTTTTAAATATGAGACTTAATTCAGATTACTTATCATTTGCAAGGCTTGAAATTAATTTAAATGGCATTGACTGCACATTGTTTGGCTAATTACTAAATACATATTTAGCTACGTTACGAACGAAAAATAATTTAATTGTTGCTGATGCTTTCATCTTGAAACTATAAAAAATCACCATCTTATAATATGCGTAAATGCAATCGTAAAAAAATAGAAAAAAAAAGAAATTGTCACAGCCACAATTTAAATTATTCATTTGCATTAAAAAAATTCATCACATGCCCCAATTAATTTTTATATATAAATAATCGCATGCTCTTAATAACACCGACAGAAAAAAAAATGAAATTCATAAGCTGTAAAATATCTGAAAAGATCAAATTTCCGGTAGATTTACATAAAAATGTTTAGACTTTGAAGCGGCATGCACAAATAATTATTACAATTAGAACATTTATTTGTTGATTAAAAATTACATATTTCATCTAATTATATCTCATTTATGAATACCAGTTTTAAAGTACCTTTAAAATGAGTTGAATTGACAGTTTCTTACGAAATACACTGTCAAAAAAGTCTATCGCTTTAGAAATTATAAAATTGGTAAATAATTTATGTACATTTAATAAATGTCGCATGACTTATCTAAATTAAATATTACCTGATACTTAAAATTATACAGAGAGAAGAAGAAAACTCAACATTCATTTGCTACACAATCCTTGAGTTTTTATTTTTCATAGTTTAAGAGTAAAGTAAAATCTTCAATTAAAAAAAGCTATCGGACGAATAATCAACAGAAAAAACGAACGATTTAGAAGCTTGATGAATCAGTGAAATATAAATTTAAAAAATTAAAACTCAGTTGCTAATCACATTTAAAAAGTTTTTAAAATGATCGAAAATTTTGACACTACATATATATAATCGAAATGATAAGAATTATCATTTCAATAAAAACAATTTAAAAAATTGAAAAGAATTAATGAAAATTATTTAGAAAAGTTCGAAAAATTTAGAGGTACTCATTCCAGTTCTCACACGTACTAAATCAAACAGTTTAGCCTGCAAAGCGCTATGCATTAGATACAACATTCTCTTTTAACATTAGAAGATATAATTGCGTAATGGATGTTAAATATGGATGGCTCTTTGATCTAAAAGGCTTATTAAGTCATATCACAAAAACGTTTTGAAAATATTGTAATATTGTTTCGAATGTTTTGAAAGAAATTTTGTTATAATAGTTCAAAAAATTCGATTCATTGGAGCTAAAGAATTTAAAAAGGGCTTACATAAGGAAATCGAACAGCTGTTTAAATGAAAGTTCCGTACATTAGAAAAGCATAAAGCAAATATGCTCTGGTAAGATGCACATGCACCACTTAATCATATTTAAAAACCATATATACGGGCGATAATAAAAGAAATCATATACATTATTTCTTTATCCATAGAAATATTCAATACAGATGACTCGGGATTAACTTTCTTTACACTTTAGCAAACGAGTAAATTTTTTCCCTGTACTCTTTGAAAGTAAGGATCATTCCTATTTTCAAAGAGTAATTCTTATTTCTTCATACTTCTAATTCGTCATTAATTTAATTAATAGACTTGAACATGGAGGGTCTAACTCTTTATCGTCACATATAACCGTAAGAGATTCTGCAGAGTTCTTAGCATGGTAAAATAGTGTGCTCATTTTTTTTTTTTTTTTTTTTGCTAAAAAGATTTTTTGAGGATCAAGCATTCTCCCCACCTCCCTCAAATCTGATAAATAACCTTAGCTTTTCAAAGAAGATCTCTGCTGAAAGTGCTTATTGTTATTATGTTTCGAGAAACTTTGCATAACAGATTGTAAGAAGGACTGTTTTCTCTATGTTCTCATTTACTTGAATAAAAATTAGCAAAACTTTAAAAATTTTTAAAACGCAAAGAACAAGAGCGAAAGGAAAGAGTGCTTTTCCCCCAAATGCAAAAAGCTGATTCTTCACTTTTGCAATCTCCAGTAACGGCGCCAGTTCACATGTTCTTCCTGGACCACCCAGTTATGCCACTGCTCCAGGGTCTTATGATTTTTCAGAACTATCCACAGCTACCTGACATAGGACAGACTTTTCTCTCTTCCTGTCTCTTTTCAGATTGAAAATATTTTTTCGAAGCCATTTGTTTCAAAAAGAATTTCCTGAGATCTCTCAATTTGAAAAATAAATAAATAAATAAAATAAAAATAAATTTTTCTGAAACTTTAATTTATGATAACTAAAATAAAATCCCAGGTAAAATAGTTAGTTATCATATTTTAGGAAAATTTTATATGTTAGGATGTATTAACTACTTTTAAATGTTTTAAACTATGATGCAACACGAATTAGTTCATGTTTTCGAACCTGCTACCTGCTGACATTCGCCGTTCCTACTCGCTAGGATTCCCTGCTCTGGAATATTTCTTTCTGGTCCCTCCTTTGAGGTTCCTTTCAGTTTTTGCACCCTTTCTTTCTCTTCTGTCTGATCGCAAACTCTAAAAGAGGAAGTTGTCTCTACAAGTTAATTCGAAGCTCATTACCCAGCCACTGGGGGTCAAATGGGCACAGATGATTCTTGCGTCCTTGAACAGAGTCCTCTTAACTCTTCGAAACTGTCGCTGCTGGTGATTACTAGATTAATTCGTGAGATTAAAAACTTGGGCTGCGCAAGAAGCATTTTCCGTCGAAGGTCAGAAGTAATTTAATCCATTTTGTGCCTACAATGCCTACTGTTCTCCCTAATCTCCGAATTGGCGAGAACGTCAAATTGGCATCGAGTAATGTGATACAAATGTAAAAAGAGGAAATTTCGAAAGTCACTGCAATTCAAGTTCAATTTTCCTTTTCTTTTGTAAACATGTTAGAGAATGTTTTTAAAATTTCAAGGACAGATATAATAAAATACGTTTCCATACCCTTCGCTAGGTTAGTGTACCTCGCCATTTTTCAGTTCTTTTTCGATAATGGGAAAATTGTAAGAAGCATTTTTGGTCCTGAACTACTTGTAGCAAATCCCATTTGTAACATGGCAGCACATTATCAATATAAAGTTTATATGTAGCAATGAATTCAACCTCGCAGAGAAAGTCTGGACGGAAATTTACAAAAAAAGAAAAAGTTAAATGTTCTGTCTTGAGCTTAAAGAAAAAATAAGTATCTCCACTTAATAGCATTCATAATTTACATTTAATAGAGTAAATTCATTATCACGTAGTGGCCCCATGCCAATTTGATTTGCGCATTGAGAAAAAATTATGGAACGACGCAGCAAAGAGCCAGAATACGCTCGCTTTTAAGTAGCATGCACAGATACTTTTACTTTTGATTAGTGACATTTCGAAAATGAACTCAGAAAATTTAGATTCGGAATTCGAAAGTTCTAAATCTCTAAGTAAATTTGGACGGATTATTAAACTAAATGTTATTTAACATCCAGTGAAATTTCATGGTCTTTTTTTTTCATTTTAATAATCATACATTAGAGAGAGATTCCAATTTTTATATTATAATAAAGTAATAGCACTTATAAAATACTAGAAATACGTCATGAATTCGAGTTAGAATCGCATTTCTATACATTAAATGTAAATTGATTGCAACCATCATAAAAACAATTCCGTTTTCGAATTTTATTTTTTCCTCCTCCATCAGAAATAGTTATTATTATTTTTTTTTCCATTCAGACGTTAGTAAATTTCTTTGCTTACAGACCATTTTTTAAAATTATTTTTATATTCATGAATGAAATTTCCTTAAGACCACTCTTTTAAGAGAAGAGATTATAAAAGGCCTATTTACGCAAATTTCAGCTTTCCAAGGATGCTTCGCGTCTAGTCGAAGAGCTGATAAAATGTCCTTGAAAAGTAAAAGCAAGGAACGCTTCAACAGGCACTTCAAAAAAATGTACTGTGCTACATTAATACGTGCTTAGGAGAATAATGCGCTCCATCAGAAATGCATCCGATGAGGTCCTTCATGCCACACAATTTTTATGTTTGCACAAACCAGCCAGGTACAAAAATTCGCACGTTTAACGATGAATTACTCATCATGAAGCCAAACTGAAATTTAAAGCCATTGCGGCCTTATTTTATATATATTCACATTATTCTCCACCATATTAAACAATATTATTTACAGTTCCTTCTGTTTTCATATTGTTAGCAAATGTCTGCTATCTGTTTTTGGTAAATTTTTTGTTCATATTGCTAACTTATATAATAAAGAATTATAAACTCCGTTAAAGATAAAAAGTCTGCTTTTTTTAAGATTCTTTTTATGTAAATGCACTGATTCAACTGCCTGTTATTTGATAAAATGCTGCTTATTTCAAAAGTGTTTTTGGATGAATGCTGGGAATGAGTGGGATTATGAAAATTAAAAAGTGTGAGTCTTGTTGAGCATGAAGGAACACTCGCGACAAATTGTACCGAGTCGTAACTTCTTTGTTTTGAAATTAGACAAGAAAAATGACACTCAAAGCAAAATGCTAATAAATATACATTTTTTAAAATATTTGAATAGTTGATTTAAATTAATTGAAAGAATACGTTTACATATGAGCGAAATATCTTACATAATATCTTCATAAACTTTAAAACTTCTCTTTTATAAATTTTAAAAAATCTATACAACGGATTAGATTAAATGGGGAAAACCATCCTTTGGGATAATCTTATTTATTAAATAAATATTTAATTAGATATTAAAATAGAGAGTAGGTCTGTAATTCCCTAAAATCTTTTACAAACCTTCGAACGTAGTACCGTGAGCAAAACTTTGTCTGTCCTGTATTTTCAGAAAGTAACGTTTTATGATTAAAACCGTATATCATTCGATACATTTTGGCATCGGCTTCTGCGAGTTTTAAAGTTAGCGAATTCCAGTCCCTCGCAGAACCGAACAGAGAACTGAATATTCGGAGTCTGGTCATTTCGAATATTTTTCAACTGATAAGAAATTTCTTTAAAATTTTCAGACTTCATTTTCTTATTTCTAACTAAATGCATTGCAATTCTATAAGAAGTAATTTTTCTAAATTCGTACTTGAATTGTTTTTTCTTTAATCAATATCATATTCGTGAAACAAAAATTGAAAAGATTAAAGTAAAAAAAGCATGCTTTCTGTATAAAACAGCATTACAATATTCATTGTTAAATTCTATTTTGATGCTATGAACACATTTCTATAACAGCAGAGCGTAGATTGATCCAAGAAGTCATCAAATACATATAATTTCTCCAAAGTTTAAAGGAATATCTATTGATCCTTTTGCAAGGAACTTAATATTGTATAAATCCATTGGGGTGGAATCGCTAAGGATCGAAACGGGCGCCCTCAGCCGATTGAAAAAATGGCAAGCTTCTCTTTCCACATGCTTACAGTTAAAACTCTGGTGGAGCAGGAAGACGGGTGAGCAGGTTTCCAATCAGCGATTGAATTTCATTTCAAGCTGTGCTTTGATTCTGACTCGAAAGTGAAAGAACTCCATTGACTCCATGGCATCTCGGTACTTTCTTCGGGGGTGGGTACAAGGAGCCCGTTTTTTCCCATTGCAGTTATTCAGCAAAAATAGAATTGCATATTAAAATACCTATTTTACCTTACTCCTTATTTCTACCGTCCTCTTGGACTATAAGCTGTGAATTGACAAAAGTGGATTCCTGCGTCTTAGACAGAGTTTCTGTTTGAAAACCTTAAGAATTTTAACATCAATCAAGGAATACAAATTACATTATTTGATCATCTTCCTAAAAAACATATTGAAAAAATATTTGACATTTGCACTGGCGTTATTTTTTCCATAACAAAAAGTAGAAATCTCATTCATAAGTGGAGCTCGACGATGCAGGAGCTCATTTTTCTTGACTAAAATCGGAACGAAGAAAACGCGCGTCGTTCATGCATCGAAACAGAAGCGAAAATTCCAAAGTTTCTTGCGGGACTCTCTTCCGTTTTGCGAATCAGAGGATAATTGTTCGAATGCACCCCCCCTCTCCCCCGTCATCCTTGTCAGTAAAAATTGTGATCGTGCCCCACAGAATGATTTTCGTGAGAAATTAAATACCCTTATGTCGAAAGAAAAAGTCAATTTTGATAGCTATGATGGCACACAGGTTTATGAGTCAAGCGGATGGGGAGTTAAAAGAGATACTGCCACTTAGAGCATTCGAAGGTCGATGGTGCATTTTTATAAAATTTTATCGCACATGTACATTACAAACTTCCTTTGAAAATTTGTTTAATAATGAATGTATACAGATGACATAAAATACTCTATTTTAAAATGTGCTTGGATTCTCACACTAATAATATTTTTTTAGATTCGTAATCATAAAATTACACAAATATAGTTTTGTGAAAAACAATAGTATTATCATATCCTTCTGACTTTTTCCAAAGAACAAAATATCTGTTTCACTCCATTGTGAGTCTAAAATAAGTGATACATAAGGAATTGCTTTTCGAACGATGTTGTCTGGGCATTTAATAAGAAATGCGCAGAGTTGAGCAAGAACAGTGCTGCGTTAAATCGGATAATTAAACCGTCTTTTGTTCAGCTGAACACATCTTAACGAGGCTTATTGCAAAACGTCTGGAACTTGAAAAAAAGAAAAGAATTTAACTCAACTGAATCTGCTATGCTTTCAAAAACGATAAAGGGTCAGAAAGCATTTGCTGAGAGAAAATTAAGAAAATCCATTCTAGCGTCGTAAAAATTTCCATTTTGCAACGCTTCTTTCTTTCTTTCCATTTCTATTCTGAAAGAGAGAGAGAGACCGGTAACTATGGTAATCGGTATCATAGCAACAGCCAAAACAAAAACAAAACAAAAAAATAGCATTCAATAATTAATAATGTGCTAAAATTGATCGCGTCAGGCCATCCTTATTTGTCAGATGGTCTAAAGGTGTCGCCTTGCAGTTGAAAAAGCAAACACGCATGTTACCTCGGAATTTCCGCTTGACTTCGTAAATTGTTTTAGCCTCGGAAAAGGGAAGAAAAGAAACCCGGATGGACTTCTGAAGTATCCTTGCAGCATATCGATTTCTATAAAATGAAAAAGAAACTTGTGATATCAAAACACAATCTGTGCGACCTTTTCCCGCTTTTGGATGTTCCTTGGAATTCACTAAATTGTGAGTAAAGATTCAAAGCACGCGCAATCTGAACGTTCGAGGTCACATTCTAGTTACTTAGCACATCCTATCTTCTAATTTTCTCCATAAAATTCAGAAAGGTGTAAGGAACAGAAATCGAACAGCTATAAGTAAACTTCCAACAAGCCGTTACTTTCGGGAATGAATTTAGCAAGACGTATAGTTTGATTGTGCTCAAAGTTAATGCTTTTAGTTTTTATCATATTTGATTTTTAATTTTTTTTTTATAATTACTGTAACATATTGCGAAATTTCCTTCACGATTATTGTCAGTAAAAAATATTTTAGTTGACTAAAACAAAACAAAAAAAACCATCTCAAAAGTTGGTTGCAAGTTCAATTTTCAGTTTTAGCTTTGCTGAACGATAGTCTAATAATATCTCTCCATTTCATCTGTTTGCTCATGAACCTGGCATCCTCCAAATTCATTAAAGGTGTTGAATCATTTGTCATATTTTTTTAAAAACCACGGTCCTTTCCCACGATTTTTTTTTTGGCAAATGAATAATCTGATACATTTCCAAAACAAAGTGGTAAATATGTAGTTGTAAATAATTAAATAAACTGAATATGATTATGCATATAAATATGCTATAGTTATGAATGTAAGTTCCTATATTTGGAATAAAATTTTAATAGGACGACTAGGCTGATTTTCGTAATAATTTCCATAACTGGTAAAAGGCCGCGGTGGCCTGGTGGTAAGATCTCGGCTTCGGAACCGGAGGGTTTCAGCTTCGAGACCCTATTCCACCGAAGAACCGTCGTGTAAGGGGGTCTGTTGCACGTTAAATCCGTCCTGACCAAACTTCCTCCCGCTGGTGTGGAGTGCGGGGTGCCAACTCAGGTGTCGTCCTCGTCATCTGATCTCGGTTCAGAATTACGAGGTCCGCCCCAAAATAGCCCAAGTGTTGCTTCAAACGGGACTTTAATATAACTAAACTAAACTGAACTAAACCATAACTGGTTAAGCAGAATGTGAATGCGTAGGTGATACAAAGCAGCACTCTGGATTTGGAAAACAAAATTTTGGTACAAAAACTTGATTGGCCTTTATGAACCATTTTTAAAAAAATTTTATCAAGATTTCAGTTAAATAATAAAAAAGCAAACGGAATTTTAACATTTGCCTATTATAAGTTTCGAAAATATTGTAGCACAAAAAAGTTTTTTACACTGCCTGAAATTTTTTTTAAAAAAAAAGAAGCTTTTTTGTAATACCAAATTGATTGTCATAAAGATTTTCTCTAATATTCATGAATTTCAGAAAACCTTTTTTTGTCATATCTTACAACAGTAGTTTTCAGCACTGTAATCAAATTCAAACAATTCATCTGGAGTGTTTTTGCCAGTATTTATTACCAAGATGTTAAGACTTTATTCTTTTTCTGCGTACTGAATAGATTTCTGTTTAAAGCAGAGATTTCGTAATTTTTGGTAATGACAGAATAATTTCATCTCGAAAGTTAAATATGATGAAAACTATGTATAATTTGTACATTTATAAACACTACTGCTCCTTTGTGTAATATAAGTGAATGTATGAAAATATATTATCTCTCTTTAAACTTGTTTTCTTATTGTATTGCACTTTTTTTTTCGAATCGGTATGCAAAGATTATTTATGATCTTACTAACATTTCGAAACATATTTCGCTATTAGGGGAAAAAAAAAGGACAAAAATCTCAGATCTCTAATGATTTCTCATAACCACTTTCAGCAAAGAGAATTTTAGGCATATTTTATCTTTTCCCCACAAAAAACCTTAGAGAAGATTCTTTCAAAAAGAATTTAAATTTGAAGTTATCTAAATTAAAATTTTGAAAAATTACCTTTCTTTAACTTCATCAGTTTCATTTTTTTTTTTTGAAATTTTTCTTTCCGTTATTGTTTCTTTAAAAAATTCAATTTAGATGACTTAGAAAATGTATAGGTACTCCAAAACTGGCAACGTCAAGATTTTGAACTGCTCTATTAATATATTTTTTAAATTTTTCTTTTATTTTTTAAATATATTTTGATACTGTTTTCAATGGAAATGAAGTAAGGATTTAGCACTAAACCTACTAACATTTCATATTTAACTTTTAAGTACAATTTCGGACATGAATAAAATAATTTTTAAATGACAACTACTTCTTAATTATTTATTAAATTGAAAGAAACATAAAAATCATACATTTATACATAAATAATAAATAAAGCTTCTTCACGTTCAATGCATTTGTTTGTGAAAATTATGGGACTTTGTAATGCCTATTTTCCATATAGACATCTTAAAATAAGTGTGTGTAGTTTTGCAATACCTTATTTGACATCAGAGGCTGCAGCAGCGGTTTGTCGACGGGGGTGGACAAACACCATTTTCCTAATTGGACCTCAAAGCAACTCATAACAATTCAGTTTCACATTCAATGAAAGGGAATCGACTATTGTATTCAGCTTTCACTTTTACTCAGATCCTTTCTTTCATTTTTAAAAATTTACAAAGATGCTTGCAACAAAATGCTCCGAGTTTTTTTTTATTGACCATCAAAAGATTGTCAATATTCGAGTCTATTTTTTATGAGACTCTTGAGATTTACTAGCACTGAGATCTAAATATAGTTATGTTTCATTCTAGTTTGTAGTACCTAGATAGAAACACAGCCAGAATGACATGTCATGTTAAATGAACAAATTTGTGCTTTTAACATAGAAGCTATATAAAATGAATGTAGGCAACTAAATTCAAGATGTTTTATAAAAGAAAGTTTTTAGAAATCCAGAATAATAAATAAAAAAATATTCAATGTTTTCGCCAAAAATCGATTTTTTTTAGCGTCATTCCATACTTAAAATAAATTTTATAAGAATTACAACTACGAGCAGGAATGCATGGCGAATGAGGCGATTGAGTGCGCGTGACAACAAAAATTTACTATAGTTTCGACGCGAACAATATAGAATACGGAAAAAACACAAAGATGTTATTGCTTCTTAAGAAGGGCGGAGAAAATATTTTATAAATATAGGTACAAACTTGCTATTGTACGATATGTACGTGTACGATATGAAAAACGTGCTTGTGCTAAAGAGACTACTTAAACATTGGATTTCCCATGCATTTATTTTTCAGTGTATATTTTAGATTTTAAAAAACAATTCATTTTATTAAAAAAACAATTAGATCCCGAACACGAACTTCCCTATCTTCATTTTTAGGTACGTGTTTTTGTGGTTAAATACTCCCTCTCCCAAGCTATTGCAAGCTAATATTTTTCACAAAAATTATTTTTACCCCCTCAGTTGCATGCACTGGTTTATCTTAATCCCTTCGTATCCAATGGTGAATCTGAATCGCGCATAGAATTACTAAATAACTTAAAATACAAAAATCATTTGAAAACGCATCATTACCTCAAATGCTCTTATATTATTCTAGAGATTAAAATAATAACAATTACCACAAATGAGATGTGCCATCTAATTAAGGAGATATGTAAATTCTTTTGTCAAGGGGTTAATGTGTTATAAATGAACATTCTATGAATAATTATTTTAATCAGCATTTTATCAAGACATTTTAATCCAAAGTCTGCTAAAAATTTAGAAGAACCTGAAATTATACAGATTTTGCAGCAAAAAGTAATTGAAAGAAAAAATAAATAAAAAGAAAATTTTAAAAAACACGTTTCACAATAACATAGTTGTAATACTGAATGTAGAATCTGAAGAATTTAGGCATTGATTTATTGAATAAGTTTAGTGCGTATTTGGATAAGCACTTTTACTGTAGCTAAAAAGCTACCATACAACAATATATATATTATACTACAATATATATATTTCTTTAGAGTAATAATTGCAGCCTGTAAATTAGATTGCAAAAAACAGATATTTTACTGTTAAATTTATGGTTATCTAATTTACTTACTCCAGTGATTTATAATGAATTCACATAATTTGGCTACAGCAAAGTAACTCTTCTTATCATGCATATTGCACAAGAATTTCGAGAGAATTTTTTTTAATTAAATTTAGTTTAACTAGATTTTAGTCAGAGAATTTTCACAGTGAAATGAATAAAATAAATTTTCCACTTCGTTATAGAAGAAATAAAAATTAGATGAACAAAATGACGATTAATTTTAGAACTATTATTTATTGAATTCTGAAGTAGGAAAAACAACTGTATCGCCCTATTTATGTATAATATAAAGGAATATTTCCTTAATAATTCCACTGGCAGGTCATCGAAATACTTGAAGAATTTTTTTTTTTTTCATAACCTGTGATAACATCTTAGCCGAAAGACAAAGAACAGTCGGCAAAAATGCGACGTGTTATTCACTTGCCAGTTTATTGATTATTCTGCTAAATATAGAACAAATTATAAGTTGAATGAACGAGATTCCAATCAGATATCTGAAAATCGTCCGACTTAGCATCGTCGACATTCATCGCATTGAGTTCTTAATCTACCGATCAAAATGTTTTGGCAAAATGCGATATCTTATTCACCTGTCACCTTATAGGTTATATTGCAAAATGTAGTGCAAATTATAAGCCAGATGAATGACATTTCAATTACAAGCCTGAAAATCAGTTGAATTAACTTCTTCGGCATTCATTGCATTGCGTTCATAGTCGACCGATTAAGAATTGTCAGCAAAATGCAGCATTTTATTGACCTACCAACCTATATACTATTTCGCCAAATCTAGTCAATACGACTTTAACCGTTACTTGTAAACGTTTACAACATATTAACTTTAAGGTAGGTCTTAAATTATCATATTCATTGCTGTTCGGCTCACCACAACCATCCTGAAGTGGTGAAGACTTTTGCTGACGAAACTCCCCATCTCTCGCCGATGGAGGAGGGCGGAAGCGATTGCCGACAAGGGAGAAGTCAGCCTCCTTGCCCCCCCCCCCCTCCCTCCTGCTAGCGCCGCTTCTGTTTGACGCTTTTTTCGCACTCCTGAATTCAAGCTTAAAGATCCTAGATATCATTTTGTTGAAAATGCTGATTTCTTCAACAATTTCTTCGGCCAGTTTGAACAAAAATTGATGACTTGTAATATTTTCCCTGTTGTTTCTCTATATAAGATCCATTTTATTCTTTTCTTTTTTATGTTTTTAAAGTTTAAGCTGACTATTTTTGGTAAATTTTCTTATTTACTAATTATGTTTCAACGATACCTTTATTGTGGAATATTATGTAACTTTTTGGCTTGAACCACTTAGACCTTCCCCACTTTTTCTTTTTACGCCTTCTCCTTTATTTTATGTTCCGTTTTGTTTTTTAATCTTTTTTGTCTGTCTTTAGCTTCTTTTGCATCTAGTTCACACGCTTAAGAAATATTTTTTTGAATAGCTAGTCCTTTGATAGCTATTTTAAATCTATTTTTTTAGTTTTAATTATGAGCTTTTTAAAGGTGTAACGCCAATTTTGGAACATACTTAATCATCATCAGAATACAAGATCCATGAATTTATTCACAAGAATATATATATATATATATAAACGAAGCAAAAGGCCATCGTCGGCGATGTCTATTTCACTGAGTATTTTTTCACCATCTTATCTGTCAAATCTTCACCGCATTTCGTGTTATTGTAGAATCTGATAGTTTCAGGTACGCGCTTATATTTTTTTCAATGTTTATAATTTTATGCTTTAAACTAAGTACAAGTGCCTTTTTTTCTTGTCTTACTTTTGTAAACAGTAATTCTATAATAGTTCGACTTATATAATTTTTATGACAAATTGGCACACTATTTTTCATCTGCTTGCCAATGTTTGGTATTTCTCTTCTATTTACCCGATAGTAGCAGTTTTCTTTTGCAATAATTTGGTTAACCAGTGATGCTTTCGAAAAGCAATTGTCCGTGGGGACGCTTTTTCTACAGCAACATTTCCACCGCTTCTGTTTCCTTGGAAGTTACAGATACTTTTTTTCAAACTTTTATAAACAATAGCAAAAATGTGTAATACTGGCGGTAAATATGTATTATTTCACATAAATATTTCAACAGTCCTAATGAGAAGATAAGCCAAATTACATATATTACTCAATAAAAAAAATTACAAGTGAGAGGCGAGTATTGAAAAACACATTTGATACACATTTAAATAAAAGTAGCAAATTCGAATAGCAGAAATATAATATTTTTAAGAACTTTTAGCAAACATTTCAAAAAGAGTCATTTGACCCAGGTTTAGCGATCAATGTCGCCTGAAAGTGTTCATGGATTAAATGTTTAGCCGAAGTAAAGCTTTTGCAAGCCAATGAAACAGACGTTCAATGATAACAGTGACTATGAAAAATAATCGAATTATTTACATTTGTTTTAGTAACATGGAATAAATCAGCCTAGAAAATATATTTTTATACTATCTTAAAATTCAAAATTTTATTTTACTTCGTTTTTGTACAGTATTTTTTCAACTAATATTAAATTTAAAAAAAAATAGCGCAGATGATTCTGAAAGGAAAATTCTGGTTACTCCTTTGCAAAACAGCGTTAAAACTTTTTATCACTATTCTTTTAGGAAAATTTCTCTTTTTACCTTAGTACATAATTATTGCCAATACTTTCTGTTTGTTTTAAAGTAGTGACGAATATTGACCAAAAATTCATAAATATGCCATCAAAATTAATAATTTGAGACTTAATTGTTATAACAGAAGTTCCGATAAAAATTCCATTGCTTTAAAAAATTATGATAATTTTTTTCTAATGAATTATCGATTCCCTGCAATTATATAAATAAATGAATTTCAATATCCATTTACTAGTCTGTGTCAAGCTGGATTTTTGCTCATCCAGCTTGGCTAAGAGGGAAACACGTAACCGATGCAGCTGATACGAAATCGTACGTCATCAAAATCATGCGATAAGTTAGAGGGTGTCTGAGATTATGATCTGTAACATGCTATCCGCTTTAAAAAGTTTCTGAAAAAAAAAGTGAATTGTTATAAGTATTTGTGTGTGGCAATGAATATTCGAGGCTATCGCCGATTTCTGGAGCGAATCTTGTTTTCCACTCATTTTCATGTTTCAGCCGCTTCTGGTAACGATAGTCAGATATTCAGCGTGTGAAACTGATGATGCGCATTTCTCACAAGGTTGCTAGACTTCTCCTCATTTCATAAAATGGAAAATTTTTTAACAATCTTCATAAAACAAAAAAAGATCTACATAAGGGCTTATCTGTACTTTCAAAATAAAGGAAACAAGAGCAGACCGGTGTTTCAAAACGAATGAAGTCTTTAAAATTGCACTCACAGTACTATGAAATACAGGATGTTTCAGGTACGAACATTCGAAAAGGCTCAGTGATGAATTGGAATGGCATAGATAAGAAGAAAGACATTTTTACTGCCATCGGATACTCGAAGCTGGTGAATGATGGGATGTCACGAGATATCAAATGAAATAAAAATTAGCGAAATCGAACCAATGATTGAGGTTGCGGAACTCTACATCGTTTCTTCCCCCTTCTCATAGAGAATATATAGTGGGGGGGGGAGAGGAGAGCAGGCCATCTTTGCTGACGTAATTACGGGACACGAACTCTCATTAAAAAAATTAAAAGGGGAGGGGCTAGTTCTTTGGTTTTCCTATTTATTTTACATGCATAGATTGAGAGAAACAATTGAATAGCAAATTAATTATTGCAAGGACTTTTAGTTTGAATATTTAAAATTAAAATCGTATGAAACCCAGAAAATAAAAAAAGAATTCAATAACTATATAAAACATTCTTCTATTTAAGAGTACATTGCATTATAATTATAATTCTGAAATATAATTTATCACATGCTCCTATTCTAATTTATTACACGCAGGGAAAAAAAATAATATTTAACAGTTGTAAAATATTTTTAAAAAAATGTAAACGTCTTATTCTTAGTCATTAAAAAAAATCAAGTTTTTAGTCTTAAAGTTGAACATGGTTTTGAAGACTTCAATGATGCGTTTAATTCAATCTAGTTCTACTGCATAAATGTATAATATAAAATAATAATTGCAGGTACTTGATATTTGTAGACTACCTTTTCATTGCCTAAAGACAAACTGATTTTAAAAGTTATCTAACACTTAATTATTTGTTGCCACCGAAGGAAAACCGATATTTAAGAATTGAAGGAAAAATGAAACAGGTATAACTTAAATTTCGACAACGAAAACAACTGATGAAAATAATATTTATATATATATAATCATGGAAAAATTGTAGACTAAATTTATATCGTAGAAAAAATAACTGTCGAAATTTTCAGAAAGTGTACAAATTATTTTTTTCCGATAATATTTTATACAGACTACTACAGACTGATAATACAGACTGCTTCTTCATTCACAGAGACGTTAAATACAGACCGACCTTTTACACTAATTAAGTACAGGTTTTTCTTTCTGTTGCTGTCCGAATCCGGTATCCATTCAGCAAGAGCATGGGGGGCTGCAATATTTGGTCTCCCTGGGAGAATCAACCATCATATACTATCTACCTTTTTATTAAAAAAGGGGTGTTAATCATTTCTTTCATAGATGGGGTTTTGGTTGTAGAGTCTTACAATAAAATTGTTTGTTCATTTATTTTGAGAAATTTGTTTCAGCTGGTTAACTAGTTGTAAAAGAATAAAAGGGGGGGGGGAACCCAGCTGTATTCTATATATTCTCCCGTATTTGATTCAAAAACTCACTTTTTAAGACACTGAGAAATCAGAATTTAAATGAATTTTGCCGGCTATGGCACTCAGAGTACTTTTCCACATCCTAATTATGCCTCATTGCCGTGCATTCGGGTTAAGATCAAACATTTTTTAAGAAGCAAAATATTGTATATCAAACTCTATTTCATTAAAAACATATAAAATTTCTATAGTATGAAATGCAAAGATAAGTGTTCTGAATGATTTCTCTCCTATTATTAAAAATCGAAACACACTTCGAGCTCCTCGATGTTCGAATACTTTCTTATGGCATCTATTCGCTGCCATTATTCTTGTGATTCTCGTCTCACAGCACTCAAAGCGTATTTGCAAAGAAAAGAAAAGTAAATTCAGCCTGCAACAGAAAGTTCCTAATTTTCAAATAAGTTCCTTTTTTCCTAAATTTGGTTTTTGAGTAAATGAAACATCGGTACTTTTCTCAAATCATTCGTTTCTTAAATATGCAATGGAAAAACCATCATGTTTTATATCATGTTTAAATCTGTTATGAAAAATATGTAATTAAATATATAACCTAATTTATTTATTTATATATTTCTACTCATTTTTGTTCTTCAAAAAAAAAATGAACAAAAGAAATATTATCTATTCGATATTCCTATCTTCGAACGAAAATGAGTTTTAGTGCAGTCAAAAATATTACCTTTAGCAGCAGCGTAAGGTTTCAGAAAAGAAATAAAGTAAGTAATTTGCCGCATTTTTAAAATCATTTATTACGAATCATTTTAGTATTCTAATGATTGTTTTAGAATCAGTTGAGAAAGGTGCCCAATGAGAATTCCTTTTTATTTATGTGAATGGATTCAATGCGTGTCATAAAAATAAGAGGAATAAAACACTTCGCATTTCGGGGAAACCTCTTAGCAATGTTCTGCGATTCCTGCCTCGCACAGTGAAAAGGAAAAGAAAAGAAGCGCGTAATTCATAACGCTACCTGTCACTTCACGGCCGTTTGTCCACCTGAAAACCCTCACCGTGCGTGGAATTCATTCCATTTCTGCGAGCCGAGACGTCACGGAGAAACGTCACAGTTTGCGTGTGACGTAGCAGAAAACGAGATTTTCGCTGTTGCCGCTCGTCGTAGGTCGAAATCAACAAGCACATGGAAAGCCCGAACAATTAAGTCGGCAAGAGGAGAGATACAATGATGGCGAAAAGTTTCTGTCCCCGCAGCACTGTCTCCTGACCACCTTGTTGGGAAGATAATGGAATGGTTAAGGCTATACTTACCTCAGAGTGACGCTTTCGCGGAAGAAGGTGCCGATCAGGATGAAGAAACGTGTAAGTTTATTTTGTTTATACGTGCCGCTTTTGACGCCTTGCCAGAGAAAAATTAAGAAAGACCTTAATCGGATTTTTTTTTTTTTTTAGTTCTTCCAATCTTTGCAATGAACACACTTTTTCCCGCTCTTTTCTTGACACCGCTCAGCAAGCAGCCTCTTTCCTGCCGGAATGTAAGAAGTATTTATCCAATGAAATTCCCGCAACACTTGTCAATTGAGGAATGAGACTTAGGGGATTTTTTTTTGCAATGGAACTTGATTCATTGGAAACCATAACAAAAATTTATCTAGAAGAGTTTTAAGAAATACTTGATCTAACAGTGACAGCAAAAAGCGGAGATCTTCAAACTTTAAAAAAAATAATAAAACAGTAAAGATTTGTTTTTAATTTTCAGATGCTTTAATAAATAACATATAATGAGTAAGCTAATAAATTTAGAATGATAAACTAATAAATCAATACATAATTGTAACAATATCCAGCACATTGAATGCGCCACAAAATAAAAAGTGTAGTCACATCTAAAGTGAAGTGTAAAAAGCGAGACATTTGTATTTGTTTATTTTTTATTGAATGCATTGCTATATGGAATAGACAAAATGGGCATCGCAGATGGGTTTGACGGCTTTTGATTTTGATTTCATTTTAGATGGTACTTTAATATTATGAGGATATGAAATGTAAAATAGGAAAGGACTAAAGAAAAGAAGGAACTTAGGAATTCGAATTCACCAACTTTTTTTTTTCTGATTTATTAACATAATTGTATGGATCCAGAGCATTTTGAAAGAAGGAAATTTATAGATACGCTTTTGAGGCATCTAATTCCCACTTGACGCCGTCAAGCATTCAACTCCCCTACCTTTTTTTTTTTTATATACTTCTAATTTATATTTTTAAATATTTCAGCAATTTTTTTAAAATTATTTTTAAAGGAATTCCAAAGTTTATTGAATTATTTTAAAGAATTGACCTGCTTTCACCTTCACCTCTGTTTTCTAGGAAGTAAAAATTTAGAGAAGTGACGTTTGAAAGAAAATATTAGGCCACCGTTCAGATTTAAACGAAGGCTATGTGAAGCTTTCATATGTATATATATATATTGTATATTGTTGGAAAACAAGAATATATACGAAAACTTGTTACCAGAAGCAAAACTCTAAAACAAAATTTTAAAGGCAGATGATTAATAATTTATGTCAAGAATAACTATTGGTTTGGATTATTTTCATGTTTTTATTAAAAAATTGATTATTTAATTAATTATCTCCAAATGTTCTTTAAAAACTTTCTAATATTTCAGCATTTGTAAACAAAATTTGCAGTATTAATATAGCAAATATTAATAACGCGGAGAAAGCCATCTGTAGTTTTTAAAAATTTATTGGGTCCATCGATATTAAAAAACATTTTATAGACAATAAAATGCTTTTGTAATTATAATATTTTATAGAAAATAGTTTTGATATTAAAACTATAAAAGAATTTTCATCTCGAGCACCACTGGAAATCAGAAAAGAAACGCATCATCTTATAAAAAAAAAAAAAAAATCGGCGCTTGTTTCGCAAACTGCTTCGGCTCAACTTTTAACACTTGCTCTTCACATCAAGTGAAAGAGCTTTTCAAATTTCCGAAATGCAAAAGTGAATTAAATATTCAATTCGTTCGAAATATCAACGTTTTCCCGTAAAGGAAATAAACTTATATTTTCTTAAAATTTGTCAGTTCAGTGATATCAATTCCATTTTTGAAAAATATTTCTTTCAAAGATTGTTCAATTTTTAAACAAATTAAAAGCATTCATATTAATACTGAGCACTATTTTTTTAATATCATCTGACTTCCGTTTTCAGTGTCTTTAATTTATTCTTGAAAATACTACAATAAGCAAATATCATCGTAGAATAAACTATCATAGTCTCGCCTTTCTTTAAAACATCCTATAACAAATACAAGAAACAGAAATAAAAGAAAATAATTTAAAAATAAAAATATGTATTGAAATTAAAATAGTGCCTTTGAAAAAGCTTCAAAATCGCTTAGAAAAGCAAAAGCATTTGATTATTGAAAGTAGTAGGATAGCGTAACTTTTCATGAAAAGGAAATGTTATTTAAGGAGTTTTCCTCCTTAGATTACTATTCTAATGAATTAAAATGGTTTTTTACGACTAAAAGGCAAACTAAAGAAAATAAAAACCACAGAAGGCGTTTGCAAGTTTATTTAGTCAAAGTTTTTCTTTAGTTTTCCCATTTAAAGTTATCAATTATAATACTGCGAATCGAAATTTTTATTTACCGTAGCATATTTTTCGCGAAATCAGAACAAAAACTGAGTGCTACAACTGCTCTGAAGTCGCCGCCTACCATTTTCTGCCACCGGCTTATCGAAGTGAAGACACTCACCTCGTTAGAGGAAAATCGCCTTCAAAATGCGAAGGAAGACAGCCCACAGCAACGTTAAGAAATTGCAGAAAGAGCCAAACATATTCATTAACATTGGTACAATCGGTTTTAATTTCAATTCAACTCTATTTTCTTTGCTTTTCAGTATCTGAAATGAAATAAATGTTCATGTATTTCAAATATTTACATGAGAATGAAATTAAAAGGTGCAGTTTCAGTGTGCGTTGCGTTATTGCTGATGTAACAAACGGTACATTACGACCACATATTCAAATAAATGAAAGATCGTTTCCGATATTTGAACAGAGAATTTTATTGATGTGACTTTTATCGAAATGATTTTTATTAACCCTCTGTTTTCCTCTTCTGCGCTTTCGTGTATATTTCCTCCCGTACATTTGCTATGAAATACGTTCGGTTCAGCTAGATGTTTATTTATTTATTACCTTTCATATCCTTTTTAAGTCTCTTATTCCCATTAGTTACTATAAACCTTTCATTCATTTATGTGTGCTGCTTTGAAAAATGACTTGACTCGGTCTTGCAAATATTTATTTTATTCAAGAGCAACTAGGTTTTCAAAACTATTGTCAGTGCGTTTTTTGGAATCATTTTTTTCGATTTACTTTCGAAGTTTTAAATGTTTTGAGCGCTTAGAATGCCATATCATAATTGCATCATTCTGTACTTACAAACAATTTTTTTCGATAATTCACCCATTTTTATGCGTAATTTTATTAATTTGTTCTCGAACGATAGAAAGAAATCGACAGGGTCACGTTGAATTGAAAACATTTGAATCGCTAGAAAACAAATGTCTTGAAATCTATGTAAACAAATGGCTTCTGTGCTCTAAAAAGGAGTTTAATAAAAGTTCTGCCTTTAGCTTTGGGTGCCATTAGAGAATTGCAAATGAATTTATTCATTTTCCTTCTTCTCCCTTTTCCCCCGTATTCTTCGTTTTGTTTCCTCTTCATTTTTACATGCACACTTTCATTTCATCTGCCAGTTATTACAAAGTGACACGTTCAGTTCCCTCTAGCTAGAAAACGAGAGTTCATTGAATTGGGAAACTGAGAGCGAAGAACGGATTCACTTTTAGGCTGTCGAGTGATTTTTTTCAATCCACCGCTGTCTTGATCATAGCGACAATTTACTTCTATCATATAATACAAAATGTTGTTTTGCTTATTTTAGATGAGAAATCAGCAAAGGCAAATGAAAAGGTTTTGAATCAGATAAAAAAAATCTTGGAAAATTCAATAGCTATTGGCATTTAAGAGTTAAAAATTAACACTCACGATGTTTCTGAAAGAAATTTTGTTGATCGATGTAAACTCGGAACGAGGAAAACGAAATGCGTTTTTTAAAAGCTCGCATTTGCTGTGTAGTCAAAAAACATTAACGAAACAGCTTACAAATGATATTAAATTTGATGTTTCAAACAGCTTACAAATGATATTAAAGATATTGGCCTGAAAGATCTAATTTCATCAGGATTTATTCCATGCGATTTATTTCCTTTCCTTTCTTTTATTCTGATATTTTAATGAATTTAAATAAAAATCTTTTGGTGATCGTTCACAAGGTTTTATTTTCACACATCTTGAAAGCAGACTATGCTTAAAAGAAATGGAAACGGAACCATTTTCTCCTAATGTAATTATTATCCATGATATGAAATGAAAGACATAAAAGGAAATGAGAGAATGTTTCTAAATGGATTTACTTCATCTTTTTTTGTTTACTGCCAGAAATTAAAAAGTAACACTGAAATTTTCTCATTAAAAGGAATATAATAACTTTAATTCGAAAAAAGGAAATTTTGCGTTGAACTTGGATTTCTTCTACTTTAGTAACATACATTCTCCAACTATAAATCTGTCAGAATGAATTAAAAATTTTCCGAGTATAAACTTTATTCTCATCAGAAAGTGCTGGTATAATTTATATTGTTTAAATAAGCTTGCGTACAAACCAAGATATCCCCAAAGCTGTCCCTTGAAAAGCTTTAAAAGCTCAAAGTGAAGCTCATTAATATGAAAATTAGAATGCGTATTTTGAAGGATCGGAAAAATGTCACAGGTCTTATCAACTTTAAAGTCTATTCTCAGGTCATATGAATGATTCTCGAAACATTTTGATGAACAATGCAACGCTAAGTGTAAATTCATGATGAATGGCTATTTCAAAATTACTTTTATGTAACAATTTTATTTTTATGTGATGTTTCAAGATATCACATAATTCATGACTTCTTGTACAATACGACAAATGTTTTCACGGTATCATTATTTTAATTCTCAATCAGATAAAGATTTTAATTCTGCATTAAAATATAGTTAATTTTTGGAATTCCATAGATGTAAGAATTTATCCTCTAGAATAAATTTTAAATATATATTTGAATGCATAGTACGCTTTTTCAGATCATGGTTTCAAAAAACACAGAACTTTCCATGCATCCCGATGCTGTGTGCTTTTGTTTTTCTTTGCGACACAGTTATTGAACCATCTGGCGATTACGGCGTTTTAAAGTAAATAAAATACGTTTACCTGAAATTCTGGATAGCGCACCTCAAGTACAACTGTTAAGTATTTGTTTCGACAAAGGGAAAGGAACATTCTTCTCTCTTGAGTTTGTCAGAATTTGAATCGAACATTTTTTTAAAATTATTAATAATGTCCGGAAATCGTCAGCAACAAATCATCTAGGCCCACGCTTAACCTAATGGTATCTTTCTGTTTGTCGGTTTGTAGTCTGAGAATTGAAGTGTTCTCCACACGATGTGTTTCTTGCATATGCATTAAAAATATTTTTATTATTCCATTTCATATTTTTTTGCAATTTCTCAGCAATATTTTATGTAGAAGAACAAGGAAAACTGTCAAGGGTAATCGCTTGAATGGCAAAATCTTATTATTTTTTTAGCAGAAACAATTATCATAGAAAATGTACTCAATAATTAAAATTTGTATTAGAATTTTCCGTGGCAGTATTTCAGTTTAACTTTAACAAATACATTAAAATATATATGTTATTGTTCGTTAACAAAACTGTTTTTAATTCATTTTGTTGTTTTTTATTGTTATTTGCATGAATTAATTAATGAAAAAATCTATATTTAGAAGAAAAGATGTTTCTTCTTCGAGGTACAATACATATTTTCTGTTAAAATAAAATTTTACATTTCTATTCTGTATAATTTTCACGAATTAGTTTTCAGGATGTGTTGATAGCTGTTTGTGGTTTCCTTCACCTTGTTACATTTGTTTAAGCGATACTTTTAGAGAAATCTGAAAGAAAAAAAAACTTTGTCCTAGTTTCTTTAACTCGTGAGCACCGTTAAATTGTTCCAAATTCATCTCTATTAACAATAAAAGAAAGCATTATTACGGAACTACTACTACTTCAATTCCACTACTAAGTCCGTAAAGTCACCGTTTAGTTCACCTGCAGTGGGTGTATGGAGTGAAAACAATTATTAGGGTTCAGTAGAAAACAACGACGACGTTTATTAAACACGAGACACTAATACAAAGAAGACAAATATACAGTCGAGATGAACGCAGGACAGCACACAGCAGCAATCTGCAGAAAACAGTAGCCCACAAGTAGTAATCGCCCACAGCATAGAAAGCGGCCAGAGAGAATTCAGCAGGGGAGGGAATCTTCGGAGCCTCACCGTACGATCTCTCCTAACGTTTGCAATTCTCCATTGTCTCCTCGCTTTAGCTGTATCCAACTGCCGACTCGACATGGCTGGCTACTCCACACAGACACCAGGACTCGGCACACAGCTCAGTTCAGCAATTGCTTGAGCTTCCCACAACGCTTGTTCTTCGTTATCTTCTCGACGACTCTATACTTGTCTACGACTCCGAAGATGGTAAATTTTGCGGAGAGCCCGCCTTGCGTAGCAAGGCTATCTCCACGATCCTTGTTGTTTAGGTCCTTGCGTCATGAACTACCCTGATCTTTTGGGCCTAATGGTAAGGATTGTGGAAGGTTATAGTTGCCGGTTCCAGAAACAGGGGAGTAGGAGTTGGAGCGAGCCTTGTCATCCAATGGTAGAGCGTTCTTCAGGAAGGGGGCGGAGCCAGTCTATGGAGCTGTGAAAACCAAGAGAGTGTTGATTTTGGCAGTTGAGTTGCAATATTTTGAGGCTAGGCTACTGTTCCTGGACGGCGAATCAGAATCGTTTCTTGGCGGGGTGGGTTGGTCGCGACATGAGAACTCTGAGTATCAGTTTGTGTTAGGTTATTGGAGAAGTAGCACATTGCGGGGTCTTTTAATTTTAATATCAGGGGTGTATTTGCTGATTTGGGCTATTGCTTCATTTTTATTGTTGTCCATACTATTGTAGAATTTAACTGATAGTTTTTAATGGTTTCAGTGAAAGTTTTATAATTTATTGCTTCAGATATCAACAGTTCTCATGAAGCGCCTAGCTTTACATATTGACCTGATAATTGGATTGTGTTGTTGCTGGATGATTTTTAAATTGGATTTTACAGAATGACCCCAAACGGGGCATGCATAAGTGAGTACTGGACGCAAATAGGCTGTAAAGATAAGCATTTTCGTATCCCAATGCATTTTTAAGTTCCGACCTATTAGGGGGAAAAATTTACGCGACTGACGAAATCATGCTTGCTTCATTTGGTTATTTCAATAGATGGTTTTATGAAGCAATTAAAAAGTAGTCATTTAATCGAAATATGTAGCGTAAATAAATGTCATACGATTAGAGCGACAGGTACTTTAGTTTTTAAAATGAGGAACTTTCCATTTCCTTTTAAGATAAGTAGTTAAAAGTGTTTATCACGAAAACGCCACTCAAAAATAGTTTAGGTATACATAATAAACATGTTATGAGAAATCTAATCGTGAAATAAAAATCAATTTATATTTAAAATCATGCGAAAATGAAAAATGAACGCATTATAGAGAAAGATCTGTTTTTACCAGAAGCGTCCCGTTTTTAAATGACTTCATTTTACTTCAAGTCACAGACTTCGCTAACATCACCGATAACCGACCACGCGCATTCGTTTTAGATTCGAGATGTGCATTCGTTTTAGATTTGATTATCAAAATACGCATCAAATATAAATCTTGACTATTAACCGCTTTAAGAAATGAAAAAAGATGTTAAAGAAATTTATAAAAACTGATCTATTAAAATAGAGGTGCGAAAACGTTTCGAAAAACTCTTATTCTCTTCATTTTAATTTTCATTAGTTATAACAATAAAACCTTTTTATGCCTCTATTGATGTGCTAAAATGAGTTATTGCTGTGAAGACTGCAATTTTTTCAATTGCTGTGTGGGGCCGATTTCTGGATGAAGGTAGTATTCACGTCATTTGCTTTGAAGAATTAAAAAACAAGCCAGTTTATGAAAAAAACAAACCATTCACTATGTATTTCTCATGATTAAAAGAGAAAAGGAATTCGAACATTCCTTAGGTTCCCGAACTCATTAATGGAAATCATCTCCTTTTAATATTGATAAAATGTAATAAGTGTCAAAATTCTGTTGTCAGAAAAAAAAAGAGAATAGCAACGGAATGGCGAAAAAGCAAGAGAAAGAGTGAATAAACCGAATAAAAACTGTTAGATACAAAAATTTTACGTTTAAATACTACAATTCAATTTCTCGATATTACTGGATACTTTTTATATTAAAAACTAAGCTGCCCCCAGGGGGAATATGTGTGGACAGTGTATATTGCGGAAACAGCGTATCACTTAACCAGGCGTTTAGGATGAGTTTGCTGTGAGACGACGTTTCAATATGGCGGAGAAAACAGTCACACCGACGCATTTCACACTGAAGAGATGCCGATTTTCCAGCCTCAATCAAACTCAGATGATTACGTTTACAATTATGAAAAAGAAAGCTCGTATTGCAATAAAAGTATCCCAAACTTCTCCCTCTTCATACTTTAAAAATGCTCTTTCCGACAAAATAAAATATCAACCAGCTTTGTAGCATTTATTTATTTAAGAATGAAATTTAAAAAGAATTATAAACGAGCTTAATTGTGAGTTCTTCATTGATTTTTCACCACGCGCTGTTGACTCTCTAAATTCTAGAACCAACTAAGGGAGAGTTGGGTCACGGACTTATGACTTAAATGCACCAAAAAACTCGTTAACTCTCTGCATACTAAATCCGAACCAGTTGAACCTTCTCTCATCGGTATGGTGTGGCAGCTTGAAAAAGGGTTGTCATTTGATTTCAATTCAAACTGCAAGATTTATCTCACAACGATTCAGCGTAGCCTCAAGACGAAATTTTAAACATCCAACCAAGATCAAACTTTTAATGATTTTAAAGATATTTTGGAAAGAAAAGAATCAAAATAATTATTGTATCTGTAATAAAAAAACATTATTTACTGTTCATATAGAAATCATTACCATTCTAATGCGCATTGATATTAATACCATATATTTCAATTTGCATTAGAATATTTAATTCCTCCTCCTCTGGGAATAAAAGCAAAACATGAGGCTCAACTTCATGCAAACTGACGAACAACATGGCTTATCTTTAATATTAAGAGAAGCAACCTTTTGAAAAATTCTTCATTTATTACACGGTGAATATAATTAACACTAGCGTAATCAATGTAGATAAACCAATCTAGAGGAAAAAAACTTTACAAAATTTTTTATTTACGCTTTTTTCTGAAATTTGTAAAAAAATAGTCATCAAAAAAGAAATTTATAAAATATAAGAATACTTTAGGTATACTGATTATTGCACTACATCTAAATTATTCTTATTTATCGATCGAACTTCATTGAGTCCCAGGTTGCAGAGCGTCTTGTATTGAAATTCACTCATCCGACTAAACGGCCGTTGTTGAAAGAGACGGTGTGCAACTCTACCAAACAACTTTATAAGCTGAAGTATTTTTTTCTTTTCTAGAAACGCACAGTTTATTAGTAAGGTTATTTTCGGAACGAGGCGTTGCGAATGTAAATTTCGAAAGCGACTGAGGTAAATAATTTGAGCAACCGGCAATTTTGGAATGAAGGAAGTCCGGGAAGGAAACCGAATGAAATAATTGAACAAATGTGTTACTCGAATAGGTTGGCATGACGCCGCTTCTTCCGCATTGCCGATATTTCAGATCTGAATGTTGCTTTCTCGGACAAAAGTGAGATCAGTGGTGTGCGTGAGTGCAAGTCCGAACAGCATTTCGAGAATGAATGGGTGAATGTGGCAAGTTGATTCCTGCACCGTCATTATGCTTAGCAAATAATATCGGAATGTTGTTACAAAATTTTGTTGTTAATGGTAATACCTGCTCAAATTGGACTAGCCGCTTTTGGAGACCAGTTGCGTCCCTCGGTTGAATAATTGCTAAAATTATCAATTGCATATTTTGTGTAACTTGTTCTTAATGTCTTAATCATCAAAATTTGTTTTAACTTCTAATTTGGTGGATATATAACTCGCACTATTTACACTGTACTATATTATTTATTTTTAAGGCATGTGCCGTTCTATTTTGTTCAGACTTAATATGTCCGTATCAAAGAAAAGAGCAGTAATGTTTCAAAATGGATACATTTTAAAACATTTTTCATCATTGTTTGATTCCAAGTGTAACAAGATTCGATATTTTTTTTAAACCATGTCTTAAAAAGTATCAGTAAAATTCAGGAAACTGATATTTATCCAACATGGAAACAAGAGCCCAATCTTCGTATCTGGATCAATAACAATGGGAAAAAAAGTCAGGATGAAATATTAGTAGCAACCATAAAACCGACAAGAGCTTTACTTCAACAATGAAATATAATGTTGTAAAATATGCTTAAAGTATTTTTTTTTAATTTATTGAAAATAGAAAAATTGGTATAATTGAAAATAAAACTTTAAATTTAAAAATGATGTCATTTTTTTTTGCTTCAATATTTTTGGAAATCGAAAAATTTCTCTTGATTTTTGATTAAATAAAATTCTAATTATAATTTCAGAAAAATCTCTTTAAGATGCACATTTTCCCTTTCCAAAGTGCATATGGGCAAAATTTGGTCCATTTGATTCATTTGTAAATGACTTACACTTAATGGTCTCCTTAACAATATATTATTTAACTTCAAATTTTAATAATGAGGTTATCGCAACTTGCGAAATTTTAGAAGTTACAAAGAGATTGTGCAACACATCTCTCCACTTTCCTCCAAATTTGAAACTTCGCTTTCAAAAAGAAGCGATATAACTTCAACTAATCCAACAACACGCTTGCTGTTAAAACAAATTCACTAAAAAATGTAAACACAGAAAGAAGAATCATTCACGAAGAAAGTTTTGGATGTACTACAGAATGTATTTCCTGTTTTACGTAATATATCCGAATATTTTCCATAAAAACTTCTCTGCTTCAATTTTTAAAAATTTCGGCGTACTTTAATAAGAAACCAAACCTCCAAGTTAAAAGAGCGACGGTATAAAAACTTTTGCCGGCGTCCTATATAAAGGTAGCGCATCTTCCCCGCGATCTGGGCGTCCCGGGTTCGAGTCCCGGTTTGGGCATGGTTGTTCTTCCTGTTCTGTCTGTGAGATGTGTGAATGTATCCTCCTGTAAAAAGGGGTTGTGCAAGCGAACGAGTGATGCGTGAGTAGTCAAGTCGTACTCTTGGCCCAAGATGGCACTACGATAAAAAAAAAAAAAGAGCCCCCCCCCCCCCCCCGAGGCTTAAATCGATTGGCTTTGAATAGCGGGCTTGTCCGTGGCCAGTGTCATAAGAAACAACAATAAAAGCTTTTAAAATTGTAATTTTTTTTAACAGTTCTTCATAGATTGTTACTGAAATTATGTTTTAGCTCTAATTGCCATAATATTCAAATATTTTATTTAAAGCATGATTGTAAAAACGTCTCAGTATTGAAATATAAGATGAATACTCATAGCTTGTTCGTTGACAATGGATGAAGACATTTGTAACAGCAATGAAAGCGACTTGGATTTTATTCAAAATATTATTGTAAAATATACTTAAAAATGTCTATAAAATTAATTAAATCCATATTAATGAATTTTATAGCAAGTAATTTGGTATAGTTGAAAAAATAATTTATTTGAATCACTAAATGGTGTAAAAAATCATTTTTGTGCAGGAATATTTTCAGAAATTATCGCAAAAAAAAAGCTAAAATCTAGCTTAATTTTTAATTAAAACTCCAGAAATTTGTTTTGAAGTACCCATTTCCACTCACCAAAATATATAAATACAAAATTTGTGATTTCTAAGTCAATCGGTTTGCACTGTAAAGCACCAAAACACACATATTCTATTAGAACAGATTTTTCTATTATTAGTGCAGATTACCGTTTCATTCATACTTTGAGAGGATTATGCTATCTCCCCTGACAGGCAAAAAGTAGTCTTATTAAATTTCAATTCTTTACAGTGATTTAATTTTTCAAAGGATTCTGAAGCTTATACAGGAAATGGAAAGAAATGGCAACAAACATGGTGCATATTTTATGATAAATTAAGGAAAATAATCAATATTTATAAGAGTTTAATAAAAGGGCAAAAATTTCGCAATTCGGAGGCTTATCAATTTTTCCTGAAATTGGCTGTAAATAAAAAGATTTTTTTAGGGGAGGTGGGGCGATCTGCTTCGAAGTCGAAAGGTGATCGGTTGAACGTTTCGATTCATTTTTCAACTGTGCCCTGAAAACGATTGTGATCTCCCGCACAATCAGCGATTGTATTTTTCAACTGCGATCGGGACCATTTCGTTTGGTCACTAATATTACATCAAAATTTGTGCTGTTCAAGTCTACACTACCTTTATATTTTGCCTTGTTATTTTTAATCAACTGAAAATATCTTTGTTTTCCTATTGCATCATTTTCTTGTTTTGAAGGTCACTACTGACCTTCTTAGACCGAATCTGGCTCACTGAAAGCTTATAAATGCACGCGTTTATTGTCATTTAATATTTTTTAAAATGACAAGTACGACTGATTTTACGCTGTAAGATAGAGCTGAAAGCCAATTCAAAAGGCAAATTCAGTAAAATATTTTAATAAACTCTATCTGATTGATTTTAAAAGACACCATCTCATTTTCTTTTCATTTAGCTTATTCCTCTTTGTACACAGGGTTCTGAGCCACATGCGATGTTTAGACATTTTATTCTGAGCACCTTTATACTTTCAAGAAAAATGTATGCAAATATAAAGAAGAATGGTTACAAGACAAAGAATTTGCATAGCAGTCATTGCGAGTAATGGACGCTTTCATGTTTTTTAGTGACTCTGTGTTCCTCAGTCTTGTCACTACATGATTTAACTCGTTATTTGAGAACTTGCTAGGAAGTTTTCAGTTCAGTTTCTCTGAATGGATATTTAAGAAGAATTTCATTCAAAGAGATTGGATTTTTGCAACTTTTCAATGTTTCTAAACTAGAAGACATGTTCTTTAATGAGAATAACTTCAGACGGAAATTTCTCTACTTAAATCTAGAAAAAATGCGAATAGATTTTTAATTTGTCCATGACAGATTCATTGAATTGGTCACCTTTCGGCTGGACATATTTGGAACGGTGGTGGATAATCTACTATCGCTCAATCAGAAGTATATAAAAGCCAATGTGGAATGAAAGAGAATTCTCAGCTCTGCTTCCGATTCCATATTTCCAGAAAAGCTTTCGTAAGTGAATGGACGCGCAGGTGCTCGCTCCCTGATCCGATTCGCCGCCTTCTGCCCGGATGAGTGAATGGGCGTCGATACTGTCATTCGGAAGCGGACATGAGAAATGTTTTATTCTGCGAGTGCACATTTTTTCAGTCAAAGCTCAACAATAACAAAAGCAACATGTTGCAGAATTTGCGTTATTATTCCGGGTGTCCGAATATTTACGAAAAAGAAAAGAAACTGTTCTCTATTATTTTTCTTCGCAAAGATAATCTGATTATACATAAAAAAAGGTAAAAAAAATATAGAGAGAAAGAGAGATTTTTTAAGTGGTCCTCTCCAAGATAATAACCTCTCCAAAATAAATTTAGCCAACTCAGAATATTGTAGCGTTCCTCAAAGTAAGACATTATCTTCCAGACCGTGACTTCTCCTCTTAGCAGAAAATGCACCTCTCTCCCTTCGAATCATTGACAAAGTGCATCTCATACGAGATCACCTGAAAGCTATGCAAATCTTTTTTTATTTTTTATCAAATAGATTATTAAAATTTGGGCAGAGTCTCTATGTATCAAACTTGATGATTCCAAAAAAGGATTTCATGTG
>JAPMOR010028655.1:365010-471311 GCA_026543865.1 Argiope aurantia
ATATATATATATATATATATATATATATATATATATATATATATATACTGATCGAAACTTCATGAATTCTATTGAATTAGCTTGTCGTGAGTATCCTACTCCGGATTCAATGATTGACGAGAACATGCTGCTTAATGTCTTGATAGATGGGTGTGAATTTTTTCATAATCACAGTGCATTACACAGTGAACTACAGTGCATTAAACTGAATTAAAAATATTAAATTAAAGGGGAAATTCTACGGTAAGGAGATTTATATATGGTTAAAAAGGGAATTTTTTGAGTTTTAAGGTAATATACAAAGACTGCTTTTGCAAGATTATCGTTACGAAAGATATGAACACCCATTTCCGTAAGTAAGTCATAATTGTTGCCCATCTGCAGACAGTTAAATCTATATTTGCGCTCAATTAAATTTTCTGTTTGACTATTTCTATTCTTGATTTCTTTTATGTTTATTTTCTTCTTATTGAATGTAGGAACTTCATACTTTTTTCACTCACTTTCTGCACCTCAGGCATTAAAAATGAAAAAAAAAAAAAAAAAAAACACTGCCAGAAAATGGCTAATTTTTTTAAAAAAAAATAACTTACCTATGTAGAATCTGAATTTTAAATATGCACAAAACAGTCCCGTTATGGCGATTCATTTGTTTTCTCTCATTATCCGAAGAGGAAAGACAGCCCGATGTCTGATTTTTAGAAAAAAAAAAAAATCTGAGTTACTCTAATAATGGGTCGAAATTCAGATTCCTGGAAAAATCCTCCTTTAACTAATTTTTATAGCAAAAAAAACAAACAAAAAAACATTGCTTATATTTATTAGAATTAATCAAATAAAGAATTAAGCATGATTAAGCATACATGATTAAGTATTGCAAAAGTTCCAGAGTTATACCAATCTTTCAACTTTATATTAGCTGACAATCGTACATTTTAATTAAAAGGCGTTTTTGCTGTCTTCCTCCTTTTAAAAAAGTCCCCGCCGGTAAACAGCCGACACTTTGTATTGCAAAATTACTGAAAAAGAATCAACCGAAAGCGCCCATCCTCGCTTTTTGTTTACCTTTTTTTCTCCGTCTGTTCGGAGAGGCAAGGTCGTCTCATCGCTCTCGCTTTACTGCCACTCGACTTCCAGCGTAATCAGAGAGATGTTTTCTTTGAATTGCCACCTCCTCTTCACTTCTTATTTGATTTTCGCTTTCGCCTTTTCGCCGTTTCCGAGTCATTAGTGCAAGGTTATAACAATAACACGATGTTACTCCATGTTTCAGCATTGTATGAGCAAAAATGAATAGTAATGACACTTGTGTCGTGCAAGTACATCCCGCGTTTAATTCGGTGAGGGGGGGGGGAAGCCTTCCTTTCACGATACTTTAAAGTATGGAAGACAAGAAGAAACTTTCGAAGGCAACGCAGCATTTCAGAAATCATTAGCAGGAGGCGTTGTATTGTTTCTGTCAGAGGTGTTTTTATTTGCATTTGCTAACAGAATGGCTAAGCAGAAACCGCGTCATTAAACGCCCATAAAAATATGCAAAATCCTATAAACGCTTTCGTTTGTTATTGCTAAATATACAGTACATTGAAACCTCGCTTTGCATTTGAAATATAGCGCGCATTATTCTTCGGAAATTCGTGGAAATCAAAACGTTTCACCTCGGACATCATTAAGCCATTCCTGCAAGAAGAGTTGACTGAGAAGAATCTTAGAACTAGAGAGTCGCTAGTTCGAGTCCTTAGAGCTATCATGCACATAGGTTCGAAGCGCATTAAATACAGTCATGTCCAAAATTAAGGTCACAAAAATGTTTTTCAAAGTAATTCTTAATGGCTCCCAGTAAAATTTAAACAAATTATATTTTATATATTGTGAAGGGCCGGTAACAAGATATTAACCTTTATTGTGAGAAAAAATGCTGTTTAGCATTAGTTTTTGAGGAACTACTGAAATTATAAAGTTTAGGCATCTGGGATTTTTTCCGGCAATTTTGTGAATATTGCATTAAAACAAAAAATGTAACCTGTTTACAGTGAGAATGAGTTCTCATAATCGTTTAGACGATTCCTTGAGATGGAGAGCCGTTGGCAGGCTTGAAGCTGGCCAGTCTAAACCGGAGGTGGCTAGATGGTTACAATTGGCACTGAAAGTTTTATCCAGGTTGTGAAATCAGTTCTAAACAAGTGGTACTGTAACCAGGAAGGCCGGCCAAGGCCGTCACAGAGCGCACGACGGCATAGGTTGACAACGGCTCCTCAACTTGCTCGTGACCTTGCTGTTGCGTCTGGAATAAGAATTTCCAGATAAACAGTATACCGACGTCTAGCAGAGAAAACCCTTTACCCCCGGCAACCAGTTAAGTGTGTATCTTTGACTGCATCCAACAGAAGAGCCCGGCTGTGGTGCCGAACACATCAGTCTTGGGCACAGCAAGAATGGGGGCGTGTTCTTTCCAGTGATGAGTCGAGATTTACCACACAAAGTGACACTTGTCGAATCTTCATCTGGAGAGAGTGACAATCTCGTCATCATCCCTCCTACATAAAAGAAATCGACAGATTTGGTGGCAGAGGATCCTTGTCTGGGGTGGCATAATGTTGGGAAGTCGTACACCAACGCATGTCTTCGATGCGGGTACTGTCAATGCGTATCGCTATAGGGATGAGATCCTTGAAACCTATGTTTCGGGGGCTTTTGGACCAGACTTCATGTTTATGGACGATAACGCGCGTCCACACAGAGCCCAGATCGTTAATGATTTCCTTGAGGAATAGGAGTTTCGACGTATGGTCTGGCTCTCGAGGTCTCCGGATCTTAATCCTATTGAACAAGTTTGGGATGGTCTTGAACATGTTTGGGAAGAGCCATTGCACAGCGTAACCCCCCTCCTAATACCCTTCAAGAGTTAAAAGCCGCGCTTGTGGAAGAATGGGCTTTGTTGCCCCAAGCATTTATTAACACCCTCATAAATATGAATGCTCGTTGTGAAGCCTGTATAGCAGTGCTCGGTGGTCACACTCCATATTAGACAGGCTTTTCTCGAGATAAATGTTTTGTCTCTGATTCATAATGTAACCCTTTTTGATATACCCTGTTTCTTAATTCCCAATTAAAATCTTTTCCATGTTGTTATGTGTCTATGTTCTTTATTCCGTTATAGTGTACCTCTGTGCCAAATTTCGTGGCATAGTTCATAGTTTTTCATTTTCCGCAAATTTTATGTTTGTGACCTTAATTTTGGACATGAGTCTATATCAGATTCATATGCCATTACGTTCGCGTAGAATGAAACCGAAACCCATATGGCTACGCATCAGAACACCAGCTACAAAAAAGGTACGTAAAACCTAAATAAACAGAATGAAAGCAAAATTTTGAAACAATTTCACTATTTACAAAAAATTTACAGAATGGAAAAAGCTCTTGACAGATGTCCACCTGAAATATGCCGAACTCTTGACGTGTGTAAGAACTAGTTTACAAGCTAGAACAGCTACTAATCGAAGCGGTGTGCGATTCAGTGCGTATGATCAAGATGATTTGTTTCTAAAGATACTCTGACTGACAACGGCTGAGAAAGAGATAACAGCAACTATAAAATTCAGAATGAAAGGAGTTTTGAAAAATATTCGAAAAATTATCAGATATTTTTTTATTCTTTGGTATTTTCCCCTTTTCCAAACACAAAGTTAATATGCTTTTCGTAAGAAGTTTAATGACCTTAAAAAAACAGTATCTTTTTAATATTTTCAGTTAATCTATTGATATAGTTAAAATTTGTATCCACAACAGGGCGTTTCGGTTAGAGAATTTGAGGAGATCTCAAATGCAAAAAACCTCTGCAAATAAAAAGGAGAATGCGTGTCTGTAAGAATGCGTGCCGCTACGAGGAAGAGCCACAAATTTTAGAACAAATATGCTTAAAAGTTGTGTGTGTTCACATCAAAGTGATTATTTTTGAAAATTTTAATTAAAGATTAAGCGAGATTTTAGTGTTTTCCGCTCTGACTTTCAAAATCGTAGCACTTGAAGGAATTTTGCATCATTTTCAGATCTGGAAAAATTATCTTTTCTTATAAGAATCGAATCATCCTGCAATATTCCCCTTAATTTCGACAATTTCTAAAAATTTTTTTATGCATAAATAAAAATAGGCAAAATTGTTTCAATGAAATTCAAACCATATTCACTGTTTCCTTAAATATTCAATCATGTGTTTTTCTTCTACTCTTGAAACTCGGGAAATAAGATTCGGCTCGTATATTCTTTCGCAATCTTGTGATGCATTCTTACTTCTTGGTTTTATTTCATTCCATTCTTATGAATTCTTTAAACATTGACCATTAAAATATCGAGTGTATCAATGAACAAACCCAGTGAGGTGAAGCATTGCACTTGTTATTCTTCAATCTTCTTTATCGACATGCTTCAATCCAGCTGCTGAGCGTGCTCCCACAATGCATGTCGATTGCGCCGCTCCAGTTTCATGCTCGCATCAACAACACATAAGACGAAGAAGAAAGTGAAACCCGTGCAAATGCGTTTTGGGTAACGCAGACAGTCTCGGTTTATATGCGATTCTGACATGCGACTGCATAAGGAGATTCATCTTCGCAAAGACTGCTCAAGTAACGGTAATGAATAATTTGTCAAGACTTGAAGTTAAAAAAATATTTTGCTGTTGTAGCCCTGAGCATCAAATGACATACACGAGAATTAAATGAAATCATTCATAACTAATACTTCAAGCAAACCAGCTGGTCGTCGAAGACGGCCAGTTATTAAAATAAAATACAAAATGTTCTTTGAGTCTATTAATAAAAGCATTCAAAAATAAAGGAAACTGCGTAATTCTGTTCATTTTTACAATAATTCGTTTTATTTTACGCCTTTCAAAGATTTCTTCCTTCAACCCACTTAAAACAACTCACTTGTCTGCAACCGTGCATTTTTCATCTCACTCCAAATCGAATGCATAAATTTAAAGAATAACGAACAAAAGTCCCTCAATTTGAATCGCACTCATAATTGAACAAACAGAATCAGGTGTTCGGAATTTCAATTCTTTGTATCAAATTCGAATGAGATGTCTCGGATTTTCCAGGTTATTAACTGTCAGTTATCGTAAAAAATTTAATTCAAAGAAAAGCACATTTAATATTCAGAAGTTAACTTTAAAGAAATTCTTCTGCCTAATATTCACTATATGGTCACCTTTAGTATAAGGCGAAAGGAAAAGCATTAGTTTTAGTGAGATTAATTTATTTTTAAAATTCTGATAATACTCTCTCTCTCTCTCTCGCTCACTCACTCACTCCCCCCTCTCTCCCCCCCTCTCTCTCTCACACACACACATGTATAAATATGTATGTGTGTGTGTATGTGGAGATTTCAGGCATTGATTAGAAGCAATCCTGGTTTCTTAAAGCATTATTTACTTTCCAGATGTTTATTCTTATGTCTCGAATTAGATCGAAGTATTCTACTTTTAAGTCATAAATGAATATTTGACATTGTAAAGTTATTAAATAACTAAATTTAACCATTAAAATAGTTTCTGAGGATTTTTACTGAAATTTAACCCTTAACTATTTTGACTTTTTATTAACTAACTAACCGCCTTTAGAGACCAATGAGTTAATTTGGATTAATGGTTGCTAAAAAATTCGAACAACTATTTTCTATAAATTATTTTTAATTGATTTTGTGGCAAAATATTTTTATTTTTATTTTGGTAGAAATATAACTCGGGGTATTTTAGAAAACTTACACCGTTCTGTTTATTATTTTGTGCATTAACCTAATTTTATACGTGTACCTTTACAGGTCCAGTTGTATCATAGGAAAGAGCAGCTATGTTAAAAAAATATTTCATCATTGCTTGGTTATGAAATTGAGTCTTATTTTGTGAAACATGATAAAATTTCAAAAATTATATTAAAAACATACCTTTATACAACTCAAGATGGAAAAATTAGTCAAATCCTCAAATTTTGATAATCACCAATGGAAAAAAATGCGAGGACGAAATGTTAGCTGCTACAATGAAATATGTTATTATTATGCGTTTAAATTATATTTCAGAAATTAATTAAAAGTAGAAAAATGTTACATAAAAAAATTTATGCCATTGAAAAGATAATATTTTGAATTTTAAGATCATGTAAAAAATAATTTTTGCACTGTATTATTTTTTAAAGTTATCACGGAAAACTCCAAAATAAATGACTTTAAAAATAAGTCATTTATTTTGGATTTTATTTATAGTTAAATTCACGCTGTCATTGCGCCAGTGTAAGTGATCAAGAGTCCTGAATGATGCAGACAATCCGGCAATTTTTCGAGTCATTTTGAATTTCTAAAAGTCCTGTCGCTTTACACTACGCATCTCGGATGGAAAAATTCCGCGTTTTTATAAACCCTTAAATTATTATTGGAACGTGTTGAATGTGGAAAGTGAGTTCTTTCTATCGAACGAAAATTCTTCTCTCTAATTATATAAAGACTTGCATTCATTTGAATTTTTTACTATTCAAGTTTATTTAGAAATGTAATGAAACTCAAATCGGGAAGAAAAGGAAATGTGAAGGTATTACCAGTATTAGTAGAAAGCGCGTGGAAGCTATTTTAACAGAAAAGAAAAAAGCACTTGTGGCTAATGCAAGGTTTTCGTTAATAAACGACTTCGGTGCCTTCTGAAATGTTTACAGCGATGAGTGTTGAACCATTCACGAATTAAAACGATTACTTTTTTTTTAACTGCAATCCCAAATAAGAGAGAACTTCACTTCAAGACTCTTTGCAATCGCTCCGAAGTGTAACCACACGAACAGTTTACTCTAAATTTCGTTGCAAAACGAAATATTCAGTAGAACTGTTCAAATGATATTTTGAACAACCTAAAAATTGCTGAGCATTCACCATCATCTTGGAATAGGCTTGACATTATCTTTGCAACTGGCCATGGCCCTTTCCCTTCATATTTCAAGAGATTCCATATTAAAATATGTGATCAATGTGGCTGCGGCGAAGTAGGCGATCCCCTTTATTATGCCACTAGCTGCCCTCTCACCACATCTTTTCATCTCAAAAAACCCACCCACGACCTAGAAAATATCTAGTGGACCAACGTTATGAGAAACAAGATGTCCAAGGTCAAAATTAGAAATCTTGTGCGGTTCCTTCAAGAGAACGAGGAATTGATTTCTCCAGACCCAAGCCTAGCATAAATTTTCGTTTCGTTTCTCAACCAAGCTCTTCTCCAGAATATATTAACTTCAACAGATTTCATCTACTCATGCTCCCCACCGAACACCTCCTTCATCATTATAATATTGTATATAGTTACTTTTTATGTGTATTGATGATATTTTATGTCTTTTTATGTGTATTTCTTTTATCTTAATAAATACTCCCACGTATATCCTTTCAACCGACAGGGAATCCTAGAGATTCCAAGTTCGGGGATATTCTGTGGCGAAAGAAGTGCAGTGGATCAGCAGTACACTGAAATCGCGTGACATACTTAAAGGGTTGCATATATTATTAAAATCACTCATTAGAGCCTGCAATTTATTCGCCAGTGCATAGTCTATTAGTATTCTCATGTGGTCATTGGGATACACATAGCAGAAAGTTGTTTTGGGGAAATAATACATTTCATACAAAAAAAAAGCAGTGATTATATTATTAAAATTTTTCTAATTGCATTTAAGTGTTTGCTTTTATCACTTTTTTTATAAAAAATTCCTGCCCAAAAATTATATGCGATTAATTAAAGATTCGTACGATTCGTTTTGATTTCTGGCTGCATTTTCCCCATAGTCATTTGTAAGAACATTATTTTGTGGGTAATGAAGCGTAACTAATTAAATGAGACGGTCACTTGGAATGAAAAGGCGGATTATCTTGCAAAAACAGTCGTATTCATTGCTGGTGAAGATTTAACCTCTTATAATCAAACAACCTCGCTCCAAAATGTGCACCAAATTTATCGAAATAGCAGGCACTGAGAAACTGTAGGCGATGTTAGAATCTATTGTTTCCCTTTCTTCAGGGCGTAAAAATGGAAGGGAAGAGGCGATAACAGCACGTCTAATTGCCCGGGCGATCATCCCCCCAGCTCTACTTAATAAATTTTGACTTTATAAAAATCCTGACTGTCTCTCCTGTAACCAAGAAAATGATATTGAATATATTCTCGTGCACTGTTTGAAATATTCAACTCAAAGAACATGCATTTGAAGCAAGCTCCCTTTCAGTCACCAAGAAATTTCTTCTCTTAAAATGCTGATTTAAAAAAAAACACTTTTTTATAAGCGCTTTCTTTACATTTTTCTTAGTTTACTGACTTTTTTGATATCTATTAACTCTGACTAGCTAGCATTTGGGGATGACAACCTTTGCTGCTAAAAATTCCAAATTTTCCATTTCAATAATAATAATAAATGAGATGGTACAAATCGAAATCTGTATAGTCATACACTTTTATAAAAAAACAAATTTTGAAATTGTTTTAGTGATATATTTTTGTTTGATTTTCCCCTTTTCGATAGTATAAATGAGAATGAAAGGAACATATTTCATAGAGAATGAACACGTTGGAAAGCGTGCCATATAATTGCGTAACAAAAGCAGCGAAGGTGAAAGCAAACTTATTACTACGAGTTCTAACATGCTGGGCTGGCAACGTCGGTTCATTGTTTACTTCTTGTGAGTTAACTCGAGTCAAAAATTTTCATTGAGGACACTTTACGAAACATTTTCTAAAACTTCTGGATCCGATCGAAAAACTTTTGTTTCTAAATCACACAACCTTTTGCCATGGTAAGACGTTCGAGGCAAAAATACGTAAAGGCAATCAATTCCTAATGAATGCGGTTAAAGTTGAGCCCTTTCGAAAAAACTAACATTTCCTGGTATGTGGCGAGAGAAGTTTTTAAAATCATATCTAAATCAAAGCCGAAAAAGAAAGAATCCAAGTTTTAATTATTCCGTGTTGAATCCGAACCACCAATGCGATCGTTTTAATCCACTAATTATATTCCTCTTTTTCTTCTTTCCCAAAATGTTCGGACTTTTTTAAGGTCGTCGATGTGTTGATAGGAAGGAGGGGAAAAAATGACGCTTTCGTATGTCGGTCGTTAATTGTTACATTGAAATCCACTAAACGGATGCAGATTTGGTAGATCAAGTTACTTTTACTACTTTGCAGTTGCCATTTTTACTTTTAATCTTTGAAATACTACGTAGTAGTTGGCGATAAAAATGGATTCGACAACTGGCGCAAGCAGAAGGCACAACCATCTGTTTCTGTAAATTCCACAGCTTTAGGGGAATAAAATTTACCGAAATGCAGGCACTTCACAATTATTCTTCCATATGCGTCTCAGACAGAGATGCGCATTTTTGGAAACCCGCTTTTCTAAAAAAAGTTTTCAAAATGTCGGAGACAGAAAAATGGGTGAAAGTTGAAATGTGCTGTGAAGGTAAATGAAAAATTCTTTTCATTTTTAAGATATAGATAGATTTCTCTCAGTTTGAATTATAAGTCAATTTGAAATAATAAACATAATATAATTTTGAAACAGTCTCGAAAATTTTCCTAATAATCTGTTACTTATAAAACTGAAATATATGTATCATCTTTTGAATGCTTTTTATGTTAGTATTTACATTTTAATTGAATATCAATGTCTTTTTTTTTAAATAAGCAAATGATTTGTCAAAAGAATCCTAACGGTATTTTTATGGTTTAATGATACCTTTTATTCTTTGGATAATGTACAATTTTGATACCGTACTTCGTAAGGAGATATTCGTTGTGCAAAATTCAAGCTCATCTAATGATTTTTGGACCAATTCAAGAGGAAAATTTAAACATAAGTCAACTGGATAATTCGGGAAGAATTATAACTTATTTTAAAAATTAAAACTATTTTCCCATGAATTTGTCAAAAAATAAATATTTTTTAACTCTCCGTATATTACATAGTGCTCTGACTGCGACCAAACAAGTTTATAATTCATTTTTTTTCTCTTTGTGTCTGTAAATTGGCAGCATTGCTGGCGACCGGATATATTCTGAAACCTGCTGTACTTGCATAAGTCTTCTTTTTATGACTCTCAGTGTTTCATAGATCGCTTTTGTCCTGTGCTTTGAAATGGATGGTGTTCGCACCTTTGTTCGATTATTGACATTTACAGTTTTGTAGCAAAAGTTACAGAATTTGACATCCTTATCCGTGGAAGCAACGGTTTTTGTACTTTATTATTTTGTGTTACACAACTGCATTGAGAAATAAGATTAATTAACATATCACCTAAGCGCATTAGTCTTGAACCACGATGCAACAGTTGCAGCGTCAGCTGCTTCAGGACAATTTATAATAAATTGAAGGGGAAAAAAAATCCCACTCTTTCGTTTGATATTATTGGCTTGCCCAGGAATGATCTTTTTCATGTATGAAAATCAATTTATTTCAGGATATGCGAGGTAGCGCGTTTTCCGAAGCAGATTCCTTTCTTTTTCAGAATTCGCGGGATCAAATATTATCCTTGCATGTATTTTTTTACAGAATGGAACGTTTCGTCCCATGCTGCATGCTTGCGCTACTTTTACAAATAAGAGAGTTATGAATGAAAATCAAAAGTAATGACCGCATTAGTAGAAAATTTGTTTTTCGTTCGCTTTTTCAAAATATCTAAAAAAATTATAACAACATGAAGTTATAAAATTAAGAATTTGTAGCTGGAAAGAAAAATGAAAATCGGCAATCATAATCCAAAATGTATCGATTCGCGGCACATGCGAGAAAATATTTAATTTTACAAAACTCATCAAACAAAACAAAAATCACTTCATTCAATCGGTTTGTGGAAAGTAGCTCTTGGAAGCAAAAAATTGCTGGTATCATACAACAGTTTAGTAAAAAGTATACTTTCCAACTGATGTAGCAAATGTATCGAATAAATCAAATTTCCTTATCATTATTTAAATTTTTGTTAACATTTAGCAATTTTTAAAGCAAAAAAAAAAAAAACAATCATTGCGAAAATTATTTACAAAATGTAACGTCAAAGACTAAAAAAATAAATTAAGTCAAAAGTAATAGGTTAAAACACGTAAATTTAATATATCGTCTCGCGAGAGAATTTAGCATTAAGACAATCTCGTCTTTCGCGACGCGAATAAAACAGAAAATGAAATTTTGCATGTATGTGTACAAAATTTGGAAGTTAGTTTTATTTTTTACCACAATAGTAATGTTTTAAATCAGATTTTTTTAATGCAAATTCACAAAAATTGTGTTAAAATTATATCACAGTCGAATGGATGCGTTTAAAACGCGAATATTTATTCTTCTGTTTTAAGTTGATGCAAAAATTATTCTTTGAATGCAATATTATCGAAGATAGTGTAGAAAAAGACTATAACCTCGCACAATTTTTAATGAAGTGACATTTTTATTAAATCTTGAACTCTGAAAAATGGAAAGCTATTCTGCTCCCGACTTGAAGAGCGGACGCACCGAATCTCGATGGGCGGAGTCGCTCACCTCTGTTCTCGCCCCTAAACTTTGTTCAAGAGTCTGCCGAAGAATTTGCAAATGAAATGAATAATAATTTCCACCAGAGCGGGGAAAACCAGATTTTCCCGAAGCTGCCTTGCTTTGTTCCAGGCTCCACATTTTTTCTAAATACTCTTCAGGGATGGACTCTGATATCATCGTTGCACAAAAAATGCCTATTTCAAAAAAATTAGAAAATGAAAATAAAATCAAAATAATTTAACTTTCTGTTCTCTTCTTCATTTGCAAAACCACCACCTTACGAGAGCGTTTTAGAAAAATTGTTTATTTGCATTTGTGAAAGTTGCATTTATGTTATGAAGGGAATTGATGAATACTGTGTCATTTGTATTTTTATCAAATTTATTTCTACATTGGTTTAAAAATGAAATGTAACATTTGGTCTAAGGAAAAACCTCTTAACTTTTCAGGAATTTACTAATCCAGTCACTGCAATGAATGGAAATCATACACTGTGAAATGATTAAGCTTCAGTGAAATTTTTTTGATTTTTCCCTGTGTCTTATCCTTTTTTAATTTCATATTTTAAAAGAACGTTCAAAATTAAAATTAGTTTTCGTATAAAAAATAAAGCTAAAAATGATGAACTGAATGAAAAAAATATAAAATACTATTAGTTGTTATTCATTGCTGGACATATCTCTATTGTTAAAATAAAATGAATTTTTAAATGAAATGTATCTTCCTGCAGAGGCTAAAGATAATTTATCGTGTAGTAGGACGAAGTGGCACGGTTCATATTTTTAAAAAATTATAGTAATTTAATAATGAGTATTAAATTTCTAATAATGATTAAATGATAGAAATTTATTATTTTTTTTCTAGCTTTGTGCCTCTCTTCTCTACTTTACTATAGTCTTGGTAGAATTGAGACAAAAAAATTATTAAGCGAATTTGAGCTTTGTGATTTGAATATCATGTTTAAGGAGTTTGAATATCATGTTTAAGTTTCTATGTTTCACTGATTTTTCTTTTTTTGCAGCCATGCCCTTGCAAATGATCATCAAAGGCATGACGATGGGAACGGTGATGTATAAGGTGAAGACGTCGGACAAGTGGTACCGCCGCAAGTACAAAGTGGACATACAGAACATGCGCCTCTCCTACGCGCCCTCCAGTAAGCCCTTTTGGAGAGGAAAAATCACTTCAGGTAAATGAGTATCTCGCGGAAATCATGTTTTGAGAAACAATTTAAAATGTCTGTAAGGACGCATTTTTATTCGTGTTCTAAGCAGCAAAACTTTTCCATTTCACGGTAGTTACCGCTTCATCTCATCGGTTAGGGATTTTGAAACATTCATCGATTGGAGCAAAATCAACTACAGACTTATGTCATCAAGGGAAGAGAATAAAAACATTTAGGTTAGCCTATCTATGATCCATTTCAAAAACAAAAATTACGAAAAATTCTCCACTTGTTATTTGTCGACAATTATTCCTTAGCGGTTCTCTTACACAGGGCATCTCAAGAAAGTGGAACAAGCGTTCGTTTCCGTAATGATTGCAATGAGACAACTGCAAATTCTCGTCCAATCAGGTACCCATGCGCCTGAAGATGCAGTGGCTTCTGCGCAGGGGAAATGTCAGCAAGTCTAATGCTTTTCGTACACTCATCTACAAGAACACAAAGTTTCGCGCTTCTATCTGTTGGGATATTAAAAGCAAACTTATTGATTTAGTTTTTTACTCAACACATTTACCGGGGTTCATTCTTTCATTCTATCGACTGGCGTTCGTGCGGGACTTTCATCGTCATTTCCAGGAATAATATACATATCACGAAAGATTATTAAAAAATTCAGAAATAGTGAGACATTTTTTTTTTCATAAAATTTTAAAATGATCAGATAATGCATAATGGAAGTGCTTAAAAACTTATTCAAAATGAACACTTTCGAGAATTGTACAAAGTGGCATTCTTTGAACAATACTTGTGCACATGCGATCGAGTTCATCACTTGTGATCTAAAGAAAGGTTCTCTGAATTCGTCAGCAAAAATCTACAGAGCGTGTTCTGCCAAAATCATTTCATAAAAAATGCCAATCAAACTAACTGAATAGATCGGTAGCGACTCAGTATACATTTGACAAAATGGAACCCAGCAGAGAGTTTCTAAAAATGCCACCCAACACATTTATAGGAAATTGCCGTTGATGATGAACCACAGATGAAAAATAACATTTTACTGATCCAAAAGGGATCATTTTGAATATGAATGTTTATATCTCGATTAAAGTTACATTCGTCAGTCCAAATGGCATTTTTCAGAAAATATGGATGTTTAAAATTTAATTTTTACAATCAAAATGCTTTCATATAATTGCCCACTTTTTTAAAAAATGAAATTTGTGATTGGAAGTATATATGTAGGTGCAATACTTATGGAAATAAAAAAATTGTTCCACTTTTTTGAGTTATCTTGTATACTGTTCGTATTTGTATTGTTTTTTTAAAAAAAATTATTGAATGTTGCTGCGTGCCCCGCATTTCAAAATGTCAAAAACTTGACTCACTTCGGCATTCGTTAGAGGAGGTGGGCGGGGGGTTGTTATTCATCACATTCGTTTCCATCAGAATTATCAATATTTATTGCTTGGTATTTCTTACAAAATGCAAATGATTTCTCAAAATTTTACAAGGAAAAGGCTGCCAGATTTTCAGTTTTGCCCCAGCGTTGTATTGATTCATTTCAAATAAACGTTCATACTTGTTAAGGATTTCAATTCTCTGTTTAGCTCTCAAATCCATTATTTTTATCGATCATTTTAGTTTGATAATTAAATCGTAGTTAACTATCAGATGCGTCTTTTCATGTGAAGGGAGAAATTTATCAATGGCAGTCGTTTGCGTTGGTTTAAAATGCACGCTCGGTCCATACCTTGCTTCAAGACTGATAAAACTGACCGAATATTTTTGAGTCCATTTGATTTTGAACTATTTGCTAACATAAAAATAATGATGACGTGATCAAACTGAGCGATGTCCATTGTAATTGTTTTCTAATTTTAGGTAATTTTTGTTACTAAGCTCTATTTTTATTTATAATTCATTATTATAAATTATAAAGCTTTGAAATTAGTATTTTTCTCCGATTCACCATCAAGTACGGAATCAAAATTCAGCTTAATGAATGATTCACTGATGAATAAATTCCGAAAATAAAATATAATATTGTTATTTTAATTCATGAATCGCTCAATTCTTGTACGAAAGGGCCCACATATTTGAAACTCTATTCTGATGGGTAATCAGAGTAATCTGTGCCGAAAATGACACCGCGCTTCTCAATTTTGCAAAGAAAGAGAAAACTGAATTCTTTTCAATCAAGAATGAATGCGGTGGGTTTTCTTTTCTCACATCGAAAAAATCCTGCGTGGCTTTATTTTCATATTAAAAGCAATTTTGTTGGAACTAATTTGTTGATTTACTAACACTTTAACATTAAAAAATCAAAACCTTTTATAAGCAAACAACTGAATATTTAAATATTTTCTAAATCACTAACATGATGGAATTTCAACACAAACTATGCAATTTTAAAAAGAAGACTTTTCCAATCTAGGACCTTGTTTATTTTAGACAATTATGGCCTTTTCAAATATTTAAATTGAATAAAAACGTTGCTTTCTGACTACTGTAATAAATTTTTATTTAGAAAATAATTTTACTACAAATCCAGATACTGAACACATTTTTTCCCGTAAAAATATCTTTCGCAACATTTTCAGCCTATTTTCTTTAATATTTGACTTGAAATACTTTATTCTGTTTAAAAAATGAATCAGCTGTTTGCATTCCAAATTCAGCGTTTCACAAACTGTCTTCAGTGCAGCTTGGATGAAGGAGATGAAAGATGCTGCTAAATGCTGTTGTTCTTATCACCGTGCAGTACTCATTTGCTTAGAAAAGCGACTTTCACGTGAGATCCCATGCAGTTCAAAACAAATAAATAAAATAACAATAACAATTACAAAAAAGCAAAACCTGTTCTCTCCACGCAGTTGAGGGCAACGTGTTCTAAAAGCAAAAGTGTTTTCTTCTGCTCCCATACGGCGATCGAGATTATTATCAAATCGAGTATCTAACGTTCCAAGTGATGGCAGTGCCATTTCTTTTGAAATAAAATCAGAAGTCAGCGTATTACCTGTCATTGTTTGAAGGTAGGTTAGGTAATAACCATGTTAAAAACTCGATTTTTTGAGAAGATAGGATTTTTTAAGACCTTTCGAATTTTGTTTCTAAGTCCACTTTTTAAGAAGTGACACGGATTTTCATATTTGTATTGATGGATGTTTTCTTGCTATTTTATAGCTTTAGATGTTATTTTCTAAAATTCTCTTGAAAGAGCACAGACATTAAAATTGAATGCATATCTTTTATTCAAATTTGGTATCGTCATTTCTCAACATGTTCTGCCATTTCTGAAGTAGAGAATTTGTAATCTATTCCTTTGAAAATGTACTATACTTGTTTTAATGCTTCACAATACGAAAAAAATTGAAAATTTCATGGTATTTATCAGCCGAGCCCCGATATTTAAAAAGCGAGTAGAAATATCCAGCTTATTTTTTAGTTCAGGAATATATTTTTAAGTTATCTTAAAACATTTTAAGCACATCATTTGATACATCACTAAACTGAAAGACTTTTGCTTTTTACTTTTTAGCTAAAAAAAGCTCCCAATTTTTTACAAACGTTTGTCATTTAACTGGTCTATTTTGGTTTCATACATAGTTTTTCAATCCCTTTTATGGACACATTCAAAAATATAGCTATATTAGAGCTTCCTTTCCGAAATCATTCTTTTCGAACCTAGTCACATACCTCAAGCCTATCATTCTTGTTTGATGATCAAATAACTGTCGAAACGATGAAGTCTTCATCGACATCTCGAGCGGACGCCGTCGCCTCCATCTCTCCTTCGCACTTCTGGAGTCACAGGAGGGAACCTTTTTACTCATACATGAATCAAAGTCGCGTAGCCACCACCGTTACGACAACACTTTAATATAATTTTGCTTTAGCAATTCACGCAGGCGCTATGCGTGTAGTCGCGAACGCTCTAATAAACGATTTTGTTTTCCAGATTCCTCAACTTAAAAGATTTTTTGCATATTTCTCTAAATTTCATTAAACTACAATTTTAAATCGAATTTTCTCATTGTTGCTCTTATTTAGCGTATCATTTCTTCTAGTATTTTTAAGATTTAGGAAAACGGGGAAAAAATCAAATGAAATGAGGTAACGAGGATGGAATGTGCCAGATGTCTCTGAAATGTGAAAACACAATAAGTCCACAGTAGGGATTGCAATACCGGTATACCGGAATACCGAATACCGGTATTTTGAGCCATTTGTACAATTTTGTAATAGCGGTATTCACAAGTTTAAATACCGGTTTTTCGGTATTTACCAGAAATTTTTAAAATTGTCCCCACTATATGTTCAGAGATCGCCAACATAGCAAAATAGTATACGTTTTTGTTTTTATGTCTTCCTAACGGGTGAAATTAATTAGCTAATTAATGACTTAATTAATTGCTTAAATCTAAATTAGGGAAACATGGATGATCCCTGAACGAAGACATTGAATCCATAACGACTGATGGAGCAACAGTTATGAAAAAAGTTGGAAAACTGATTGGTGCAAATCAGCAATTGTGCTATGCTTATGGAATTTAATTAGGAGCAATAGATGCATTATACCAAAAAAATATAGAACAGAAGAATCCAAATACTGCGGATACAGAAATTGCGGATTCCGACTTTGAAGAGAGTAAGCGTGCGAGTGATATTGACAATGAAGATAATGAAAATGTAATTCTTGAAGAAGATATTGCTAATGAGAATGAAATATTAACCCCTCAAGAATTGCTTCCTATAATTTATAAAGTTCGAAAAATTGTTAAGATATTTAAATGTTTCCCTATAAAAATGACATATTACTAAAATATATTCTAATTGAAAATAAAACAGAATATATGTTAATATTAGATTCTAAGTTTACTCCTAATGATGGAAGGATTTTTGAAACTCAGAAATCCAATGCAACCAATAATCGACTTAAACCTGTAAATTAATTTTTCAGATAGTGAATTCGACTTAATATCCAGAACTGTCTCAGTTCTACTTCCAATAAAACTAACATTGAGGCCTTATGTCGGAGAGATTCTAATTTATTTACAGCTAATACGACAATAAATTTCATGTTGCAGTCACTGAAAGAACAGCACACATTATTATCTAAAGAATTATATATTACATTGAAAAATCGCACAGAAGAAAGGCATATCGAAATAGAAAATGTCTTATGGTATTTACATAATTATAATGATTTAAAAATTAAAATGGAAAAGAAGAAAAGAAAACCAATTCAAATCTGATTAAGTTTAGAGTAAATTTTCTTAAAATTTTTCACCCACAAACCTATCCACTTTCAGAAGAATTCAGTTCAGTTATCGAAGATTATGATGACACTAATGTCGATAGTGAAAAGGAATTGTCTCTTGAACAAAAATTAGAAAGAGCGATAAATAAAAAAATTTCAACGAACCAAAATACAATACCGAAACCAGCTATATCCAAAACCATCCGACGAGAAATCGATTTATTTGAAGATGAGGGATTTAGAGGTAAATACTTGGAAAAAGCATATAGTGCATTGCTAACAGTACCACCCATTAGCGTAGATGCCGAAAGAGCGTTTTAGGCAGCTGGTCATTTTTGCCCAAAATTACTTTTCAGTCTTAATGACAGTACAATGGATGCATTATGTTTTTTTAGATCACATTTCAAAAATTTGTAATAGTACCACAGGCTGAATAGTGATATTTACACTTTTTTTGTGAGTTAAATAAATAAGATGTCCCTTTACTTTTTTGTGATTCTTTATATACTGTTATAATTTATAAGTTAAAACTTTTTTTGTGATATTTACACTCTCTAATAAAATTGGCAAAGAAAGCAAAGAAAAACCTGCGTTTTCTTTCTGTTTCTGAAATTTTCTAATACCTGTATCCCGGTATTAAGATCTAAAAAATATCGAACACCGGTATTGAAATTTTGTTCCGATATTGCAATCCCTAGTCCATAGATATCGTCCTGTGAGAGGATCGAATTTATTATTTGCGCCGTTGAAGTGTGTTATTTAAAGCAATGATACCTTTTTCAGTGTATCATGTGGTTTCTAGACCCTTTGTGATTAGAAGCGAGTCATTGCCAAAACTGCAGAGTTCGAAAAATGTGGGCCCAAATCAATCAGTGCCTGTGTGTAAATAAGCGCAAAGACGGACGAAATTCTGTGTGTAGTGTGCACAATACTGTAAATAATTTTGGGCCAATCTGCTAGTTTTTCCGAATGGATTGGAAGACGATATTTCAGAGACGCAGCCAACTGAATGAATGAATGAAACCTAACCATAAAATTCCTGACTAGTATCAAATGTTGGGTCCAATTCTTCATAGAGAAATCTTTCAATCTGTTTTATGCATTTGTACAAAATGATGCATGAAAAAAGTAGTCATTTCAATGAAGCAATAAGCAGTTGACAACCAATAAGATCTATCGAAAGTATTTAATATGCACACGGTGTGACTCATTCTAACAGTGCCACAATAAAGGCATTTACTTCGTCAGAGATGTCGTTTTCTTGGGGTAACGAGAGAGAGAACATTTCCGCTGCCCCTTTTCAATAAATGTACCGTTTGAAAAACACGAGGATTTACTTTTAGAAAAGAAAGAAAGGCAGGAGGGAAAATTCGTTCACGCATTTTCTCTGTTTCATACCTTAATGACTATTTGCTAAAAAGAATGAGTCAATAATTTAAAAGCAAAATTCATCACATTTTAAATAAATGAAAGTAAAGAAATTCAGAAAAAAATGCTGTAAAATATAAGAATCAACAAATTTTAATTATTTTCTTCTTTTTATTGCGCTTAGCAAAAGTGCCATCCTATTTTGAGGTAGGCCGGTTCCCATCCATTCGAAAGTTTTCACTGCCAAGTGTTACAGCGCTTTTGGGCACAATAGGCTTGAAATAAAATGCTATTTTACCGGCAAAGTGTCGGTTTTACTCCTGCGTAGAGAGTTGACTTGAAATAAATATGGTTAATCATTTTCGGTATGGTTGATGGCGACTCATGGCTAAAATGATCTTCGCCGATCTCTCTTTCCCGCTTTACAATGTAAGTGCTGCATCGTGACCTGAATGGATGTTTCTCGGCTCTGTGCAATCGCGCGCATGTGTGTGTGTGGGGGGGGGGGGTCTGTTTCTACTCATTTCATGTGAGTCAATGGAGACAGGAAAAAAAGAGGTGGGATCTAAGGTTCTTCCGAGTGCAGAGCGCACCTTTTCGAAACTGACCACAAGCGCGTATTTCCCCGAACGAATTGCATCCTGTGGAATGACCTCGTTTCCATTTCCACGATGTGTTCGACTCTCACGGGTCATTGCCTCTGGTCTGCCGAGAGCCGTGACCGAAATGTGTGAAAATGATTAATCACGGGTTCGGTGACTGATCCCCGAGAAATCTCGCAATCCACTCATTAAAATGGTCTGCAAATTATTTTTTATTTCATACGAATTATGTGAATGTCGTAATGTGCAATGTGTTTGCTTTTGCCGAAACCTCCATTCAGCCAGAGGAAAAGAATGTACACGAAATCACCATTCTACTGTCAAACAGAAAATTCAATCCAGAGCGAAATTTGGCTTCATCGTCACCAGATAAGCAATCACTGTGACACGCATTATTAAGGCATCAAATCTGTTATTTCTTACAATATGATAAATTATTTCATGAAATAATTGAATGATATATTTTAACACATTTTAATTTGGCCATGCTAAAGCTTGTCTTCATTTAAGTACACGTTTCAGTCACATTAAATAACAAGTGAAATTTCATAAATGTATTCCATGTTAAAAATTTAGCAGCCAGAAGACGAATGTTTCATCAATAGCGAAAAATATAGTCGTTACATTCGACGAAGAAAGGCGCTCTTTTTTAATTCTTAAAAAGTGTCGATTGTTTCAAGCTCAGCCGATTTTCGAAACTGTAATAAAATTCAGCAGTTTACTGCAGTGTTCGAAGAAGATCAAAATTTTGCAAAATGCAAAATTTAAAATTCAGATGAGAGCAATGTTCAGCGTAGTTAAGCTTGGAGAATATCTTTTCTCTTTCACTAAAAATTTCTCTACTTTGATCCAGCTGTTTCACGAATTCATTCTCTGCTTACTTTCAGTTATTTAGGTTAGATGTTATCAAACATTTGTCCTATGAACCTATCAAATCAAAATTTCAATTAAGAACGCCGCGCATCGGGAAATAACTTAAAAGGGCTTGAATAGAAGCGAACATGATATTATTATGAATACAGGATTTTAATATTTCTGTGGTGAAGAATTTTAAATAATTCAGTTTTTCTGTACAATTTATAAAGCTGAAATTGTTTTCTACTTTTACTTCATAAATGAGCAAAGCACGGCGCATTTTTTTAATATTGCATTTCCAGACTGAGCTTTGTTTTTCGATTATGCTAACAAGAACATGCTTTCTAAAAGCGCCTATTTCTAAATTAGTTTTAAGACTTTTCATTTCAACTGCTTATCTTCTGCATGTTATTTTGCCAGGCGTTATAATTTTTCTATTCCTACGTTTTGCCATCTAGCTTGCAAGTGTGGCTCTTTCGCCGGCTCTGGGACAAACATTGGTGAGTTGTCGATTTCTGTTTAATTTATATTTGGTGAGTTCAAAAAGTTGTGCAAACCATCTCGCAGCATTCGTCATAACGATTTTAAACGATCATAAGTGATCGCTTAAAATTGTGGCCCGTGAAACGGTTTGAACATTTATCTATACTTATAATAAAGCTCAATGTGTGTGTGTGTGTGTGTTACCGCTCTACAGGCCAGACCATTCAACCTACAGCTACCAAATTTAGCACGTGTATACCTTGGAGGCCGGGAATGTGCACCTCGGGGTTATTTTTTCGAATTTTTAATTAAAATTTTATTTATTTAAAAATTAAGCGAAATTTTGGCGTGTTTCTGCTATAACTTCCGAAAATATTACCGCACAAAAAAGATTTTTACATCAAGTTAAAGATCAAAAATTTATCTTTTAAATGATACCAATATTTTAACCTTAAAATTAAGTTTCTATTTTTAATGAATTTTTAAATAAATATTTTAACTATATATTTCCAACAATTTTTTTCGCACAAAATAAAAATAAAATTTAAGCTGCACGAGCACGTTTCGCATTCAAGGGAAAAAATTAATTTTTTTCAAAGTGTTGCCATCACATTGATTAAAGTTCCAACTAAAATTAAATTAAATCTTTTTGGAAATGAAATCTGTAAAAATATAATTTTCGGCACGTGTCTGTAGGAAATGAAACAAATATGAAATATTATTTTTTCTAAAAAATAAATTCAAGAAAAATTATTTTATGATCTTTTACACTCTCTATATTATTAATCCAATAAATCAGTTTTATTTTAAGGCAAGTTTTGCCTAAAATGAACAGGATATCCATTCAAAACAGGGCCGCACAGCTAATTTGTAAACCTTTAGTAAGACACAGATCTGCTAAAATGGTCTAATGATTATATTTTATGTAAATTTATTCAATAAATGCTCTAATAAATAACGAATTTTTCATTTTACATAAAGCTTCTGCTGCGGAAATCACGTTTAACAAAATGTTCTTGAAGCACTAATATTTTAAATAAAAAAGAGTTAATTTCCAATCAACTAAATCAATCACTTAAACTGACTGATTTATAAAAATTTGAATATCACTATTCAATAAAAAAAAAGGATAATTTTAGATTTTCCATCGATCGTTTCAAAGAAAATACGCCAATCAGCGCGCAGGTTTCTCAAGATTAATTGGCCTAAGATTACGAAAATGTTGAATTTTTCTAAATTTTTAACATTCAAAGTTTCATAAATCAGTCTTAGTTGATCGTGGAAAATAGAAACATTCATTCATTTATTTAAAATTTGGTGTGTCCAGAATATTTGTCAGAATATGATACCTTACTGCATTAAATTTAGACTTCATAATTTTTTAAATATATTTATAGGTCGAAACAAAATATTATTATTGATTTCATTTCAATCCTTTTGAAAACAAAACTAAAAGTTGAATTTTATGCTGAATCTGAGAAATTTTTGTTGAATTATTCTTTGAGATATTACATAAATTATGAAAAATATTTTGTAGTTCACATTAGACTTAAATACCGAGCGATTCTGTTTGCAGTACTCATATTCAATAATAATAATAATAAATAAATAAATAACAATAAAAATGATAAATAAAATAAAACGCTTGGTTTTATTAAAAAATATCTTCACATTAATTGCAATTTCAGCATTTCCACTTTAAATTAAAGTTGAAGTTTTACAGGAAATGACAACAAATTTGGAAAATATATATAGTAAATTGAACGAAACGATCTTAACAACTGTATAAGTTTGGTATGACTATCAAAATTTGAAGATTAAAAAGGTTTTGTTTGAGAAGAAGATATTAAGAGACAAGTTATTTGAAATATTTAATTGAAAATTGTAGCGAGCGGTAATACTGGCGAACCGGCTGGTCGCCAAAGGCGGCTAGTATATAAATATGTGCGTGTGTGTTTGCAGAAGAAAACTAGGAATCTTGATATGAACGATAACTCTCCTTCCTTTATTTTTTTCCCCTTCCTGCTATTTGCAGACGATAAGATTGAAATGTTACTTTGAAACAAAATCATGATTTCACGTATCTGCTGCTAATAGTCAACATTTACTTTTACTCTTCATCCGCAAGGTTAGTTTTTTTTTCAGAAGTTAGTCAGAAATATTTATCTTTTCGAACTCTTAAGAAACGAGTTCTATAAAAAAAACTGTTTGAGGTAGGGGAAAAACAATGGACTCGCCACCCAAGAGAGTCCAAAATCCCAGACTTATTTTCTCACCCTCGAATGGCTGATATTTATTTCACATGAACAGTTTTAATTTCAAAGTATCTTAAATGCGACACCTGCTGATTCGCCTGAAATATGAGTTGCGTTTACTTTCCATAAATCTCTTAGGCCCAACTTCAGGTTCAACATTTCTTCTGGAAAATATTTTTAAAAGTCAGGTTGCGATAGATATCAGAGCCGCGTTATTTTAATAGCTTAACATCTGCTTTGCTCATTACGAATAAGAACCATCAAGTCTCTTAACGTCATATTGGTATTTAAAATATAACTTCCAGAATATTCTAACTCTCGTGACAACTTTCTCATTCCTAATGTAAACAGAATCCTTCTTCCGTAGCTTTTATAAATGGACGCGATTCATTAACGGATTTTTGTTTACTAATGAAACTTATTAAAGAAAATAGTTTTTAAAAAATTGCCAAAACTAGGAAATTTTTTTAAGACAATTAAATGTGTATCATAAAAATATAAATCTTCACATTTGAAAATGATATAAGAATTAATGTTGAACAATAATATTTCCGAATGCCCTTGAGAGAAAAAAAAATTGCTTCAATTAAATTTCTAGCTCTAATTAAAATTTCAAAATAATTGCTTGACGCGCATATTTCCTAAATATAAGTATTTGGTAACTCTGGCTATAACGGTCAAAGCATAGATACAATCAAACCTCTCATTGCGGATTGAGGTAAGTCATTCGTATACCAAGCAAACTAAAATATTAGGCAAAAAACGAGGAAACAGGGTGACGTCACATATAGGATCGTGCCTGCTTCTTTTTGTCTATATTCAGAGCTTGTTTATTGATAGATTCATTTTATTTTTCAAAGTAGAACTGCAACTGTAAAACGTATAGCCACTGGAATCGTCAAAGACAAAATGCAAAACACCAAGGTAAATGTTATGGGTCCAGATTACGATATGAGAAGGAAGTTCTATCAAACCTTGCTTAGCGAGAACTTTTCATAATCAGCAGCTCGCATAACTAGGAAACCAGATGTAAAAATGTTATGTGCTTAACGAGGGAGTGGAGATACACGCTGGATTGGACTGTATCAATGTGTGTCGAGCTTGTGTCAGTCTTGCTTGAAGAGAACCGTTACATCTATATGGAAGAATCTTTGAAAGGATAGCGCTGCCGAACGCGAACTTCGAGGGATTTGAGCAAGTGCCTGGGAAGGAAACCTGAATCGATGAGATGGTGCCTCTGGCAGATATTACAGGGCTAAAGGTAGATGGTAGTGTTATTGATCAACCAGGAGGATATAAAAGAAGATAATCAGCAGTGCCGAAAAACTTATAAAGCTGTATTCTATGTCAGCAGAAAGCTGCGGAGGAGGAAATATTTAACACAACACAACAATGACCTTCAAGTGAAATGAGGTGAACGCGGAAAGCATGAGAAATTATTGAATGAGAACGTACAAGAAGCCCTCTCCCTAACAAGGCGGTTGTCATGCGCGCTACAAATTCATTTAATGATAAGTTTGTGTCTCATTTTCCCCAAATTTTGAAGCACCGGAGGGAAATGATCTTCATGTAGAGGTATTAGTTCCTGTTTTGCGCTTTTGGATGTGATAGATTTATTGGTATAAGCAAACGGCTCTTTAAAAGCACGTGTGATTTAAAGGGACTCCGGCGTTCTTATTAATTGCTGTGGGTTTTTCGTTAGGAAAGTGCGCCCAGCTTACTGTAGCAGGAGTGAGAGTGAGATATTTCTGCGTATGTTTTGTAGATGTGTTCATACATGTGCCGAGATTATTTTGAGTTTTTTTTTTTTTTAAATAGCCATGTATGGGAGACCGTGTTACATTCTGAGATGATTGGGATTTTAGTAATAGCAGCAAATAATAAGGTTCATTTTCTTCAGGCACTGTGGAATATAACTATAATACGCCATTAAGTGCTTGCGCTGAGCCTGCAGCTATTTGATCTTTAGAAATAAAACACAACCGGAGATAAACTTTTCAGTGAAACTTGTGAAACTGGAATTATTTAAACTAGAATTTCATTTGCTACAGATGTCTATTGCTTAGATGCCGTTTTTTAAAAATTTCGTATGTATTTGTATTTGTTATTTAATTTCCGTGCGTATAGTATTTGTTTTCGAGGACATTAAAATTTGAGTATTTTGCTTGTTTCATTCATTTCTAGTAATGTTATATACTTTATATTAATAGATATTATTGCAAAATTGAAGTCATTATATTAAAATCTTGATTTTGAACTTTTTTTTTGTAAAATTAGAGTTAACTACGAAAAATGCTTGGGCCCATGGTCGGCCCTCCTTTTCCGAACGCTTGGTCCCGTGACAGCGCTTCGTTCACCGCGTGCTAATCCTGTATGGGTTAATCCCGTTGAACCAAATGGTTGCCAATCTCATATCATTTGGTATCTATTAAGCAAAAAGTAATGCTTTCATTCAGCACCACAGCTTCGCAAGAGTGACCCATCCAGGGCGGCATTTCTTGAAGGTTGTCCTGGATGTGTATGACTATGACTATTCCCTGAAAGAAATTTTCTGTCTTATTTTTGTTGCGTCTACAATTCGAATGGAACTTTCTAGTATTGAATATCTGAGAGAATCTCAGTGAATGCAATCAGCTCTGGCGGCTGTTGCACCGTCTGGACTAATGGCACGAAATTCTTATTAAGGTGTTTGATCAGAATTTCGTGCCATGGTCACAGTGAAAACGGTACCAGCGTTAATAGAGGCAACTTTTGAGAATTGGTGCATTTAATCGGAAAGTATGAACCTGTATTTTGTGAACAGCTTGTAAGATGTATACTCGGCAACAGAATTTCACTTACTCACAATATCATCAGAAATGCAAAACGAATTTAATGCAATTTTGAAAGGTAAAATTTGTCATCAGATAAGTAAAAATTAAAACAAAGCCAAGTATTATTCGATTGTATTTGACAATATTTCTGGATTTTCCTGATAAAGACCGAACGAGCCAGACATTAAGATATGCAACTATTGAAAATCAGAAATACAAGTAATGGAACTATTTTATAGATATCTCAATGAAACAAAAAATAAAACTGTTGAAGGAATTTCAAACATCTTTTTCAGCAGGTCTCGATATGAAGAACTGCCAAGTATTTGATAATGCTGCTGTTATGTCCTTGAAAGTATTCCGGAGTTCAGCAAAGAATTTAAAAAAAATCCCAAAGTTGAATTCATACCTTGCTTAAAATATTAAAACTGATTCCTTGCAGTATTTCAATCCTATCTATAATCAGAATAAATTTGTAGTGAATGCTGGGTAAATAATTCCTTTGTTGCAACAATTCCCAACCGCTATACCCTGAAGTGGAGGAGGTGGGGGATGCTTACATTTTCATAAGCAGAGTTTCAATTCTCAGAAAAGAAAAGAGAATTGTGTCGTTATCGTCAAGGTGAAACGATTCACATGCACCCACCTGTTCGTCTGATTGTTCCTTCGGAATTCAGAAGGAAAGGCACTCCTACACGTACTGCGAAATATCGACTTTGAACTCGAACTGTTATAACAGAATGCCGATAGTTTATCAGACAATTTCTGCTGGTGTACACGCTTCCTTAGGACTGAATGGAAAACTGATATGTTTTACCTCTTTTTAGGATTTTTTTTTTCTTTTTCGCAAATGCGCAATCAATAACCTTTTTTTGTTTTGTTTTTTTAGAAAATTCATTAATGCGATTGATTTATTTAAGTTTTAATTCTTCTATTATTTGATAATTTCTGTGATGTGGATTTTACATTTCAATTCTGAAAAATTAAATTTTTTTTCCTGGCCATGAAATAACTTTTAGCTAAAAACTCAATGCAATTTGCTTGCAAGAATAATCTTTACATCATGGCCAAAAAAACAAAACAAAAATAAATGAAAAAATGTTTGCTTTCCTCAATATAAGTTTTCCTTACTTAAAACTACATTGTACTACTTATATGCAAATGTATATATATATATATATATAAACAGGGTGTCTCAAAAACCTTGACTGCGGCTTTTATTCCTTAAATATTGATCACAGACATATACTGTAAATTACAATGTTACGTAAAAAAAAGGTGCAAAATGTTATGAAATCGATTAAAATTTTCAGGAGATTAAACTTTAAAAAATACAAAATTTAAATTTTTATATCAGTCCCGTACAAAAAAAAAATTCCTAATGAATAAAATGTGCCCATCCTCTAATAAGGTCATGTACAAAATTTCAGAATTCATCACAAAACGTCTCTAAGATATGAAACTACATAAATGCTGACTTAAACCACTTTTCGATGCCTGGTTATGAGCTCGCAAAGAGGAAAATTCATGTAGAATGTTCGTGTTTTAGAGGTCGTGCACAAATTAACAAAGAAAGTAATGATTGAAAAATAAATAATAATTTTGCTATTTATTGGTTTAAAAGTATTTAAAAATTTGTAGAAATAATAACTTAAAGGGAAGATTACATAACTTAAAGGAAAGATTACAAAGGTTTTTTTTACAAGTTCATTGACTGTGCTATTTTTAAGTTATATTCAGTAATTCATGATATAAAATTTTAAAGTATTTTTCAGGAAGCATAGATTTTAAAATTTGTATTTAAAAATAAAGATATAAAGCATATTTTATATCCTTATGATGCATTCCAGCATCACGTCATCTGCACTGAAGTTGTATATTTTTGATAGACCCTTCACCAACTTTGTTTTAACATATCTTTGAGAGTTTTAATAAATAAGGAATAAAAGCCGTGGTCAGGGTTTTTGAGACACCCTGTATATATATATATATATATATATATATATATATATTAGCAGATTCGTGGCCGAAGAGAAGACACTTTTGAATTTTTCACTTCAATTTATGCGGATGAAATTTATTTCGATTCCGGGAGGCATAATTTATGTGCAAGAATAAGTGCTGAGAAATACGTCAGTTTACAGCGCGACAAAAGAGCAAAAAAGAGATCAAAATCTTTTCCTCCATGATTTTATACCACGAGATTCTAATAGGGATATCTTTGGCACGTGTCGATTTAGGTAAGAGAATTATAGGTATCTTTTGAAAGAATTTGTTTAGATTGACAGATTTTTTTCCCTGCACTCGGAGCGTGAGGACCTGCTTATTAAAGCAGTTTTACAGAGCTCTTGTAGGATTCATTAAATAAAAAAGGTGGAATTGGATTAGGAAATAAGAGACCATTTTAGAATGAAGTTAATTTGGGTTAAATTAAGATAAAAATTAGGAAATTAATTGTTTAAATTAGATTTAAAAGCATCACATATATATACACATACACATACTCAAAACATGGGAAATTAAAGATACAAATATTTCAGGACAGAATTTCCATGAAATAAAATTCTTTCATATTCATTTTAAGTAATCGGAAGGATTGAAGTAATGATACAGTCTCAAGAAAGATGTATATATTTTCAAATCAGCCAAAAATGTTTTCATTTAATAAAAATGAGCTTAGTAAAAGAGTGCAGTATCGGAGGAAAGTACAAACGTCACTTTTTAAGTCCTTCCCCACCAGGTATACTACTATCATTCCAAAGCACATCTTTACTGCAGAGCCTCGGAGTCATCAAATCTAAAGAAACAAGCAAAAATGTACTGAATCCGTTTCTTCTCCGCGTCTTTCAGCCTAGAAAAGAAGTTCCAGAAACACGCGATCCCATCAGCTGAGAAAAATTCGTCTCAATCCTCTCCACTCGAGAAGGCAATTTTTATGAGGTTTGAACGTACTCTATGTGAAGAAATGCGTGGCAAAAACGCCCTCTGGCGTGAACGCCAACCCTCACCTGTTGCCTCATTAGCTTTTCTGTTTTGCAGCTGTAACCATCCAACGTTGGATCCAACTGACCATAACAGTTCTTAAACCGGACTTTATCTAGAACTGTTCTGAATCATTGCACCTAGATTTATGAACCCTTTCATTGTTTTGTATGATTTTTTTTAACCTTTCCAGTGGATTTATTTGACTTGGAGGAGGTCCGAAAAGGCTGGAATTCTGACGTATTTAATAAATTGCAGGCCAAATTCCGAAGAAAACTGCAGGTATTTGCAAACATCTCTCTGTATTCATTTTATATGTTTATAGAATATTAAATTACTTATTTAAAAAAAATTTAAACCGCAGTGATGAGATGTTGTTAAGAAATGGTTCTTTCAGAAAACCCTCCATCCTCAGTTGCTGTCGAAACTCCACGAGGAGAACTGCTTCTCGCTCATCATCGGGCCTGCGCACTACGTCGTCGATCTGATTGCGCCCAACATCCATGCCCGGGACGCATGGGTGAGGGGACTGCGGCAGCTCATGGCCTGCTGCAAGCACATGCAGGTGCAGCACGACGAAGAGAGGTGAGAGCGGAAAAGCTTAGGAAGGACTTTCTTTCGAATCTATCGTTTGCTCATATAAACTGATTTCTCTTAAACAATGTATTTAGTAAGGCGGGATAAGTGAGTATCGATTTAAAAAGCGTCGCATATCGAATCAAAATTTAAGTATTTATCCTGGTTACTGTTTTTCAATATCTTGCTGACGTTATCCTTTAAGACGTTGCATAGCATTTTTGGAAATATCTAAACACAGGTCCCTTTTCTCATCGGAGTGAGTGGCCACCTCCTCTGTGAAACTCAGATACCGTATATAAAAGTAATTTTTTGGGAGGAATTTATAAAATAAGCAATTATATTAATAAAATCTGTAAAGAAATGACGTTGCATTGCTCTCTAATAATGTTTATAATGATATGCGAATGAAGTTATTTTATATTTTAATTGAATTAAAAAGCTTTTTCGATCACAAAAATGAAGCTTTATCCGACGATATCCATGAGGCATGACGGAGATGGTTTATGAACAGATTCATTGTTTTCTTCACTTGCACATTAGTAATGTGCCCATCGCTTACACTTCCAATGCTGAATCCATAGTTTCCCCCAATCCCCAGGAGATTGTGCGTACAAAAATCACTGAAAAAACTTTCGCCAACTCAGTTTCCTCAAACAGCGTTAATACGTCCGTCGATTCCAGATATCACCTGCCTCTACCCTATTTACACGTTCAAACCATTTCCGTTCATTTAATTTAAAAAAAAAAGTAGGGTTTAAGAAGAGTTGCCAAGCGTATTGGAACTACATCCATGTGTTAATGGGCGGTTATTTCTTGTTGTTGGCTACTTTTTTAAACATGAGTGTCTATATATTAAAAACTAATAAGGACCATACCAAACCATTGAACCGATTTCACTCATTTTTATCTCATATTAACCTTTCGATATGTCACCAGTAGCTACCATCCTCTATTCTTCATTTTCGAAATAAACTGAAAAAAATATCATTTCAAGGAGAGAAAAAGGGATCGAATTCCCCATCAACAAATAAGGAAAATTTTTATTTCATAAGAAAGCTCGCCACTCCTAGGTACATCATTAAAGTCGTCTCACTTTATGCAAGTGGTGAAGCATTTGATATTTTGGTCCATCTATTTTTCAATGTACCCTCTTACTAGTGAGGGAATAGTCAGTTGATAACTGATCATTCTCAAAATAACAGTGCAGAGAACACTTCGACGTCATTACTGGCTTTATATAGCACCAAGGAGATCATGATCGACTTCGAGTGTTTCACAATTCGGCATCATTCAAGTGGAATCAAATATTTCTTTCCTCATAAATGTGATGTGAAAAGACGAGGGCCGCTTTCATCGAAATCGTCAAAACGACCCCTTTTCAAACGCGGAAAAAATCTGTCGCTTTACTGAAGTAAAGCGACAGATTTTTGCTGACGAATGGAAGACACCCATCTTTATTTTATAAGTGATAAATTGAATCATTTGCATTGCTCAAGTATTATTAAAAGAATGCAACTTTGTACAGGCACTCAGGGTGTTCACGTTGAACACATTTTTTACGTATTTCAAGTAATGTTCCACTTGATCCTTTTTCAAAATTGAATGAAAGTTAATCCATTAAGCACCTTAAGCATCATGCTATTATTATACGTCATCGTTCTTTTTAATAACCTTTCGCGATATTATATTATTCCTGAAAAATACTGCGAAAGACTCGCACAAACACCCATCTGAGATATAGAAAATCTTATATTGTGATGAAATTTACAGTCGTCAACAATAACAAAAGATAATGTCTATAACGTTTTAAAAATTTTTTTTATCGCATCTTCACAAAATTGGTATCTATGAAAATGGCTAGAAACGACACACTTGTTGCAATCAACAAACTCCGAGATAATGAACTATTCTTTTAAAATTGTTTCATTATGGCAACCTTTTTTTTTTTTTTTTTTGGCTGAATCTATTTATTGTTAAGAAACTAACCTCTCAAGAAATTTTTATGGAATTCTGTTCATAATACCGAGAGTTATAGGATTTTGGAAAATGACCGTTCCAACAATAAATGAGTCTTATTAACATTCGGAGATATCTCGGAAATTATTATATATTTCTAAAAAACGTTTTCCGCTCACTAAACGAAAATTATTGTATTTCAGAGATTCACAAAATAATACAAATTTAATTTTTTTTTTTCGAATTTTTAAACAAGAAGGTGAGGAAAAAGTGAAATGTAACATAGTAAAATTTTTGCGTATACCGATATGCTAAAATGTGAGAATTTAAAAAATTGCGAACATAACCGAAATAGTTTTGGAAATATTAAAAAATAATAATAATAAAAATGCAAAATTCCTACTATCTATTTGCAGCACGCAGTTTTTAAAGGATATTAAATTTCTTATTTATAATTCAACTCTTTGTGAAACACGAGCTTCAACGCCTATTATAACATCGCAATTGGCTAAATATTAAATTTATTTTCAGATATGAGAATTTTAATTTAATATAAATTCTGCTTTCTGTAGAAAAAGAATGTTTTTTTTTCAGTCAATTTATATAACATTTGATTGCCGGACGAATTGACGGAATGTGCAATCCATTTCTTATTCTTTCTTTACCCTCATTTATCTTCCGCTTCATTTCTTACCAGTTCAGGAATTCTAAAATAAGGAAATGAGTTGGCACCCGTAATTCCTATATTCAGTGGCTTAATGATGAATACTCATTCGCAAATTTCTTTGATTAGATTTGATATTTTAAGAATATCTTTTTAATGAGTCCCTCAGAGATATAAAGTATTCTCCTCTTAGCAGCCGAATTGGCGTAAAAACCCATTTTTGATATCTACTTTGAAAATTCGTTGTACAATAATGTGCCAGATTCGATTGGTTCGTAATTTTTTGTCTTAATCTCATCGCCATTGCGTAGCAGAAAGAATGCCCACCCATTACAGTAGTGAAACTTCATTCACAGTTCTATTATATCTTTTGTACAATACTATTTTCTCCTTTTGTTACCTTAAGTGATTTTCGCATACCTCTACACTCAATGTACAGATAGGAATAAAGGATTGAGTGTTATCACGTAGTCTTTAAAAAAATGTTAGTCAATTCACGATTTTAAACTCCACAGTTTCTGCATATGCTACCAAAATATGCTTCTGTCAATCGTCTTCGCTTAGAGACGAAAGTCCAATATGCTTTTTAACTCTTATCACTTCGAATTTAAAATTCAACAAAGAGCAGTTAAGGTTTCATGCCTACAGACTGAATTTCTTGTTTCCAGCGAAGTAGTGGTTATGAGTAATCACGTTTCAATACCCGGGAACACACAGACTGAGAAGTGCCATCTTCAATAGAACTGCAAAATTTTATAAAAGTTTGATGAATAAGGCTTTACAGATTTCGCCCATATACCTTTTTCTCACTTAGTATGTTCAAATACATTTTAAGTGGTAAAATAAACAGACTTCTGTTGGACAGTTTCATCCAAAACTTCAGTTAAAGGAATGATTTTGGTTTAAAAAACACGTGACAAATTTGATCTTTCTAACTCGTTCTTTTTTCGCGCCAGCGTGGTCGCAGAGAGATGGATATAATTTCGAACATGCTTTCTCTTTCGGTTTCAAAATAGCCTGACATGTGTTCGCTGTCATCTAGAGGGCAATATATTTGAACGCTTTAGCGCTTTGGCTTGTATAATTCATATATGGATAAGTAAAACAAAAATATTCCGAATATTGTTTCATCGCCATAAATATGAGCCCTCATGCAGATCTGTAACTAGATAAATAGGATTTCATACCGCTAATTAATTTTTTCTTTCATAATTTAAAACATTATTATCAGTGTGTTATCAAATAAATCTTTAAATATTTCATCTTTGTTATTGAAATGATTATTGATTGAGCTCTTTGTAAAAACCAAATGCGCAATATTTTTATTTAAAATAAAATAACCGAGTGAAAATGAATTCCTGTCCTATCCGATCAAGAGCCGTTTCGGCTTGAAAATTAAATTTCCTCCTTTCAATGAACACCGCTCATTTCATTGGTTCGCCTCTCACCAATAAGCATTTCTTTTAAATGGTTTAAACAACCTATTTTATAAGCCATAAAAAGAAAGATGGCGGTTCATTTTTAAAGCCAAATGAACTAAAAGGCCTGAATGATGAATGGATATTAAAAGTAATGGAAATGTTCCAATATTTTAACAAAGTCAATGAGATATTTATAATTTATAAAACCACTCTCATTATTCCGTTTAGAGTCTCGGAAGCAGGACGGCCAAGTCGGTGTAGTCAATCTGTCAATGAAAGAGTCTCATGGCGCAATCTCACAAACAATTTAATATGAGTATTCTATGCACTGAATCACAAAATAACTTTCGTTGGTATTTATGGCGTAAATAATATGAATATTCTCTAAAATCGAAACTAGCTCAAAAGCCATGTCTCTGCATGTATAACTGCTGCCATTCGCAATTTCATTTACCAAAATATCAAATAAAGATAATAATATGGTAAAATATCACTCATAATAAGGGTTCATATGAATCGTTTTGTTTATTCCGAAATTCTTGTGATTTAAAAAGAGGAAAAAAAAAGGTTTTGTTGTTGTTGCCATTAAAAAGTTCAGATTTATTTCATACTGGACGCCTTTGTTAGTTTGCCATGAATAATGCTCTCTAAAATTTCCAATTAAATATTTATGTGCCTTAGTCTCTTAATAGCTTCCCCAGAAAAATATTTTTTAGCTTCAAATTTCGATGGTCACATAACTCATATTTTTATAGAAGCATTACGATATTTTGTTCAGTGTATATCTCTCACATTTTCTATCAAATATCGTAAGATTTTAATTTTAATTTGAAATGGATAAGATAAAACTTTAATAAATAACTTTTTTTGCTGAAACCAAACAATTTTTTTAAAAAAAAAAATATGACTATAGAAAATCGAATCTCTCAGCATGGTAATCTTATGTGTGCCACAGAATACTTTTCAATAATTTATGTAATATTTCAAAGAATTATTCAATAAAAATTTCTCAGATTCATCTTAAAATTCAGTTTTGACTTTCAAAAAAATTTAAATGCTGTAAATAATATTTTATTTTATTTCAATAAATACATCTACTTTAGAAAACAATTATAAAGTCTAAATTTTATATAGTCCTTCGATCCTATAAAAATATTCAGTAAAAGTATTTTCAATCTTCTGCGATCAATCTTGACCCAGTTATAAAGCTTTGAATATCGTTATTTCTGAAAATCAACAAGTACATTACCAGAGACAAACAATCTCGGGGAAAGTCCAAGCTCTAAATGACGTATTTTTTCCAGACGGTAGTTAGAGATTTTTATAGAATAGTGACATTCAAATTTTCATAACCCAATATGTTTTAATTACAAAAGAGCAATTGTTTTTTTTCTTTAAAACATTAGTGTCTCAGGAATATTTTATCAAATACTAGCCACCTTTGGCCAATATGGATACTCGCTAAAATTTGCAATTGATATATTATGTAACTTGTTCTTATAATAGGTTTTTCACCAAACTGTTTTTAAGCTTCAAATTTTGATAGTCATATTATTCACTTATATTATTTTATAGGCCTTAAGCCGTTCTGTCCATTGTATTATGCGTCTTTCTCTCATTTTATTAATGACCGTAAAATTCAATTTTAAATTAAAGTGAAAATAATGAAACTTTAATGAATATAAAGACGTATTTTAGTGAATGCCTTTTAAAAAAAAGTATGAGAACTGAAAGCAGAGTCGTTCGGCATTAAAGTCATATTCACATCAGAACAATTTTCGTAATTTATAAAATCTCAAAGAATTATTCAACAAAAATTCAACGGATTCAATGGAAAATTCAGTTTTATTTTTAAAAAGATATAAACGCTGTCAATAATAATATTTTATTTTCGATTTATAAATATATTTCAAAAAATTGTGAATTTTAAATTTTAAACAGTCCTTTGATCATAAAGAATCATATTCTTCAAAATATTTTTGACTCTCCAACTTTTAAATAAATAAATAAACGTTTCTATTTTTTGCTTCAAATATGACAGATTTATTAAGCTTTGAATATTACAATATTAGAACAATCAACATTTTCATAAACTAGGCCAATCACTCTTGAGAAATCATGGGAGATGATTGGCTTCTTTGAGACGGTCGATGAAGTGATCTATAATCCCCCGTCTTTATAAAATAGTGATGTTGAAATTTTCGGTCAACTTTAGCAATTAATTTAGTTGATTGGTGTGCAACTTTTTTTATTAAAAAAATTATCGTCTTAAGAACATTTTGTTAAATAGGATTCACAGGGCAGAGGATCTATGTAAAAATTTAAAATTCGTATTTCATCAGAACATTTATTGATTGAAGTTCCAAAAAATATTATTTACTTCATTTAGAACATTTTGTTAGTAGATGCATGTCTATTATTAAAGGTGATAATATGGCTGATGAGCCCTGCTGAGAGAGGATGTATTAAGCCAAGCTTGTTTTAAATAAAACTGATTTATTGAATTAATAATGTAGATATGTTGTTAAAAGATCATAACACTAACAAGAAGCACTTTTCTCAGATTTACTTTTTTAGAAAATATCATATTTCATATTTATTTCATTTCATATAGACACGTGCAGAATACACTTTTTCCAGTAACAGATGACTTCTGTTTTAATTTGAGCTTTTGTTAATGTTATAGAAACGCATTGATTAAAGTTTTTTTTCTTCTATTCACTAAAAACGTGCCCATGCAGATTAAATTTTATTTTTATTTTGTACGAAATAAATTGTTAACAAAAATATGGTTAAAATATTTTTTTAAAATTCTATGGAGATTGAAACTTAATTTATAAGTTAAAAGATCGGTATCATGAAAAAGATAATTTTTGGAACTTTAACTTGATGTAAAAATCATGTTTGTGCTATAATATTTTCGAATGTTATCGCGAGAAAACACCGAAATGTCGCCCAGTTTTTAATTAATTAAGATTCTAATTAAAAATTAAAAAAATTTCTCCGATGTATACACACACACACACACACATTCACCTTTATTATAACTATAAATACGGATATACAGGGTATAAAGAGGATTGGGTCGTTTTGGGTGGTGTTTTCAACGAACAAAATCAAATATATTTCAAGAACTATTGCCAGTTTTGGCACGAAATTCGATGCAAAAGCACGATGCCTGCTAGATTGAATAATTGAAAAAAAAAAAAACTCAATTTCCGCAAATGAAAATTTTCGAGATAGTAGTTAATTAAAAATGATAATCAATTTGGTTTGTTGATTGGAGTAAACCTACACCCTCGAGTTATTATCATGAGCACCAATTTTATGAAAATGCGACAATAAAGCAAGAAAAGTTGCAGAGATGTTCCTTTTATTGCCGATTTACATTGAGATTGCAAAATTAAGGAATTATAAACATTGATTTACACCTCGGATTTCGAGCACTACAAGAACTAGAAGTTTGACAAGCCTTTTGCGAATAGAGTAAATGAATTTCCTTGTAGAAGGAAATCATCATAGCAGCTTACTAATTATTTATGTGTCATGAAAGGCTATGAATGAATGCAGTTTTTGACTTCCTGTGAAGTATTTCACACCTAAATGTGATATATGTATATGAACATACGAATAAAACATCACGACATAGCATTTTAAAATCTGATGCACTATTATTGATCATAACAAAAGCGATTTCTTTTAACCTGTTTTGAAGTTATTCCAGAATTTCTTAGAGTGTATGGAAACTATAAATCGTCTTTTTTTATTTATTTCAGCCGGAAACTTTTTATTTAAAAGCAGCGCGCGTTTGGAATATCTTTCGATACCTCCCCTCCCCCATCTGTTAAATTGATTCCTCAGAAAATTCACACTGCAATTTCTTTCACTGAGCAAGAACTCACATTGTTGATCCTTGATTGTTCCAGGTGGTTGAAGGAGCTGGTGAGGAAGGTGGACGTGAACGGCAACGGCAGCCTGAACTTCGAGGAATGCCTCGGCCTGCTCAATCAGCTCAACATCGGCATGAGGAGAAAGGAGGCACGAAAGCTGTTTAATGTGAGTGCAAGAATACTCCCAACTCAGACTCAATCTTTATTTTGAACTAAAACCATTCGCAAAGAAATCGAATCGAGCTGAGCTTGCATGACTTTTGAAATATTTTCTTTAGCTTTATTTTTCTCTTTTTTGTTGCATTGAGTAGTAATTGAACTACTCAAGGCCAGGACAAATGAAAGATGGCTTGCTCTTCAGTAGATGATATCTATTTTATCCTTACTGATTGGATCTGGCCACTTTGCTTATCATAATTTTTACCAGTACTTTTGGAAGTTTTATAAATCCAATATGCGACTAAACATTAAGAAACAGCTTCCATCAAGAATTTGTCTCTTCATATTCGACCAAGCCTTTATTGTCAACAGTTTCTCACATTAAAGCTGTGTGTCACAACTTATGAAGAGGGGTAATCTTTAGTATTTAGTAAATTGAATAAGTTGACACGAAATTGCAGGATGAAATTAATCTGGCTGCAAAACATTAATTTAAAAATTTACTTTGCAACATCGTATATCTGATTTTGTAAAACGAATTTAATGTTTTACTTCCTGCTTTTCTAAATATCATCTTCCAATTTCTATAGCAACTTCGTCAACACTAAACTAGATATAATGTGAATTATATCTAAAACTGAAATAGTGTTTAATTGTTTATATGAATACAAGAAATTATTCACTTGTATTACTGTTTCATTATGAAGAAGCGCCACCTTTTGTTATGCATATATGCATGGAGGTATTTCTTGAATCTGCAATATCTTCTTTACTAACCGCCATATCGCTTGTTGTGTTTGATGCGGCTCATTCTCTGCGGTTCTGTTGCAGGCCGCTAACTTCAGAAAAGTGAAGATCGAAGGGGAAGACGCCTTGGAGCCGGACGAGTTCGTCCAGTTTTACCGCAGCTTGGTGCACAGGCCGGAGCTCGAAGAACTCATGAAGAAGTAACTACTCATTTACTGTCTTGCTGCATTTTTGAAAATTTATTCCTCATCAACTCAAACAGTATTCTCAACACGTTCATGTATTACGAAAAAAATGAGTCATAGTTTGTGTGACATGTGGTGCCATTTTAAATTTTGCGACATGATAAAATGTATTCCATATCAAGAATTTACAGGGAATTTGAAGGCGCAACGACGTGTTCAGAACGAATAATCTTCTTGGCAAGCTAAATGTTTTAAGCTGTACAAACTTCCCGCGCTTTTTTACTTTGTGTTTAGAAAACTTTGCGTTTCATTTTCACAACTCGAAGATGCACTTAAGAGATTTATAATAGTTTCCTACTGTAGTATGTCCGTCCAAATCGAGTAAGAGGAATTTTAGATGCATTTTAGGACTAGATCTGTTCTGTTCGTTTGCCAAAATCACCCAAATGAAAGTCACAATAAAATGGAGTGTATATAAATGATTTTCCGCTTGTTGCCGCTTGTTTTTAATAGTCAGCCTGTAAGCTAAAAAGGAAACGGCTATTAGTCGATTGCTTTCTTTGGCGCGTTAATCAATTTAAAAAAAACATATCTCACATTTCACCGATATTAGAATTGCTAAAAGAAAATAAGTTTTTTTTTTTTAAACAAGAGGTGGGATTATTTGTGAAACGAATTTAAAGTTTATAACTGAAGCTCTTAGATCACATTCAGTTAAGCGAATTAATATTTCAACAAATTAACTACTCAGGTTATAATTTTTCGAATTTGGTTCAGTTTTGTAAGTAGCATCTTTTATAAATTCTAAAAATGTGTAAAAATTCCGATATGTGTTCGATTTACGCTGTGAGGGAAAACATCGTCATTTTTAAGAGTGGTTGAATCAAATCATCATCGAGAGATGCGAAATGAAACTCCAACCGCCGAGTTGTTTTTACAACCGTTCACCGACCAAGAGCCCTCTGTTGAGAATCCCATACATGTAGGAAACCCAGTCATTATTTCGTTCAAAACTCATTTCGTTTCATTTTTCTTCCGAATTCTTTTTGGTTCACTGACAATTCAACTTTGCACTCAACTGAATGAACTGAATGAAGAGGAAGCTTAACGGATTTCAGTTTGGACACATTGCTCTCAGTATTTATTTCGATTTGTGCATTTTTTCCCATCTTCTATTTTGCTGATATCAGGTACTTTTTTATGATTTTTCAAAGTATTATTACAATTTTGTTGAGTGAAAATGCTTCATACTCGCTAACTTTTTTTTTCAAATAATCGTCATGACGAAATATGTTTTCATGATGCTGGTGCACTTTTTTTTTTTAAATGAATAACATCTAGGTCTGGAAACAGCAGTTGTACAAGCGTGATCATATAGGAAAGGAAACAATGGATCAGCACATTTGAGGGATTTGACCTCAATCCACGTGTTGCACTTCGTTTTCCGTCCTCGTTGCAGATCAGATGCTAAAGAAGCATCCGAACACGGCTTTGAGCGCTCTCAGTTTGTGGGAAGAAATGTCCGCGTATTAAATCGAATGTTGGTTATTTTTCAGGTTTCGCATCGCTTTCCTTGTTGTCCTCCTCTACTGTTAAATGCTTCTTTTTTTCAATCCAATCATTTTTCATCGATGTCAGAAAATTAACTCAGTGTTTTTTTTTGTTTGTTTTTTTAAGAATCTTTAAATTGAAACTTTCACGTTTAAGCTCACATACTTCCTTAAACAAGCCTCTTTCTTTCACATTTAAAAATGTCATGCAAATTTATTCTGAACAGAGGAATAAACAAGACTTTGCCGCTAGTTTCATTTTTTGTATACATTTTTTTACGATATTTTTTAACTGAAATGGTGTTTATAAGAGAAATGACGGACTCGAACTTCGTATCTCCTCTGTACTGCTAGAGCAGGAAGAGACCGGCTCAATCAATGATGCTCGGCACCCATTGAATATGGAATGGAGATATTTCCGTGTACAGAGGTTCCTGCTCTTCGTACGGCTCCAAACGCAAAGATGGCCCTAAATGATCCCTCGCATTTCTGCTTAAAAGCAGGATGCTAATCTAAATGAAAGCGGGAAGTCAATCTCTCTCTCTCTCTCTCTCTCTCTCTCTCTATATATATATATATATATATATATATATAATGTGTGTGTGTGTAGTGATATTTAAAAATCTAATTTAAACAATTAATTTCTTCATTTTTTAGTTCAATTTAGTCCATATTAACATCATTCTAAAATATTCTCTTATTTCCTGGCCCATTCCTCTTTTTCTATCAAATTAATTCAACAAAAGTTTTGTAAAATTGTTGAATCGGCTAAAGACCGAACATGTTCCCACACTCTGAGTGAAGGGATAAAATACTGCTAATATAAACACATTTCACTAAAAATTCCCTGTGTTTCCCTTACTTGTGATTGAAAAGTGATGTAAATTCTTATTAAAATCTCACAGTATGCATAAACAAGGAAAAATTGTTCATAAGCTTTCCCTCATTTTCGCTCTGTGTTGTGTGTGTGCTCTCTCGTCGCTTCTGCTTGTACATAATGCATACCTTCCCGGGATGAAATAAAACGACGTCAAAACATCGAACGTCTCTTCACAGTCTTCGAAACTGCCTTCTGATTCAAAAAATTATATGTTTACATTATATATATATATATATATATATATATATATGTGTGTGTGTGTGTGTGTGTGTGTGTATGTGTACGTCCAACGTCCAAACATGATAGAGTATTATATAGTGCTTAAAATGATTCTGTAAAGTTGTTATTTGCAATGAAACAGTGGAAAAGAGTTAGGTGACAAAATCGCGCGACTCATTTCTTCCCGAATATCTTTCAGGTACTCCGTCAGTAAATCTGCACTATGGGGTTCCGAGGAGCTGCGGAATTTCCTGCAGAAAGAACAAAACGTAAGAAAATTCCTCGATGTTTCTGAATGTGCAAATCGATCGATAAATAAACGAGACTCTTTTCTTTTTATTTACTTAGATGATTCTGAGTATGGAGGAATGCGAAGCATTAATAGAGGAATATGAACCAGAAGATAATAAAATTTCTGGCTATTTGTCGTTAGAGGGTAAGTTGATTATTTTGAGAGATAAACTTGTTTAAAATCCTGTTTTGAAACGAAGGAAAGGTTGGAAATTTTTAAACATTTAATCTGAATACGAAAATGCCTTACAGCTAAAATATAGGCTTTAATATAAAATAGGACTTACATGATATTCTAAAAAATAAATAAAGCGTAATTAGAATTCTAATTGACTTTAATAGGTTCTTTCAAATTACAGTCATTTATTTAAACATATTTATGCAAAAAAAAAAAAACTTTAATAATCTATTTTGCATCATACAAGACTTTTTTAGGCTACTGGTTTTTTATAACGATAAGTAATTACTACGCACATCCATTAAAATTTAATTTCAGTTTAATGATTTGAAATCAGTTCTCTCTAATGCATTCTTTTTTCCGACCTTCAAATAAGCAATTAATTCAAGAAATTCGATTGAGTATTATGATGCAAGTTGTTTTTTCAATGACGTGAAATCAACAGAAAAATCATTTTCCAGAAGTAGGCGGTAATGATTCGAAGTGTCAGAGGTTCCTCTTCCCCTGCTCACGGCTCTTTGTTTCTCTGCCCGCAGGCTTTCAGCAGTTCCTGCTCTCCCCTGACCAGGACATCTTCAACAAGAAGCACCGCATCATCTACCAGGACATGGCGCAGCCGCTCGCTCACTACTACATCGCATCCTCTCACAACACGTGAGTAAGACGAGATAAGAAAGAAGACGCTCCGTGCCCCGAGGCGGTGACCGCGCGGGGCAGTTGGAAAAATGGGATGGATCGAAAATAGATCCAGGATTTATCCTTTTTTAAGGAAATGGCTCATATTTTTTAAATACTTAAAAAACTAAGCTGATTAATTTAAAAATTTACTTTCTGAAAAAAACTTTTAGAATGTGCATGGAAAAGGATCGGAAAATACGGATAAATCAAAAAGAAGAAAAATAAAGTGATAAAATGATATTGCTCATTTTTTTTCTTTGATTCTTCTTCCTTTTATGTGTTTTCTTGCTTTTTTAATCATTACTTTATAGAAGATCATCCCTCTCCCTCTGCCACCATCGCCCGACTTTCCCTTTGCGATTCATCCGAACTGAAGCTCATAAAAATCTAACTGCTCTACTTTTAATGCTTCATAATCATATAATTTAAGGCTCAGATGAGCGTATTGTGTCTGCAACCTCTTCAGTTTTCGAAGAGCCGAGCGACAGTCTATCATATTTTTATTTTTTTAATTGATCGCAAGAGGAATGTCAGATGTCTTTTGGATTTCAGTTTTGACCTCGAAATTTATCTTGTTACTTTCCTGCAATCTCTTTGTTCTAACATTCACTTTTCTTTCTTTTTTTCAAATATTTGTATGAAAATTAAGGAACACAAAACGAAACTCGAGAAATGATTTTAATTTGATTCTTGATATAACTTCTGCATATGTAATCTTAAAACAAATTATTTTCACAAATACTCTATTCTTACTAAACACTAAAAGGATAGACTTTTTTTATAACTTTTATTAGATTTCTACAGTTTGTACATTTTGTACTTGTATGGCAAATAGGATATTAGAATAAAGAATTTTTAGATGCAGTTCACGCTTCCTTAAAAACGAGATAGTTGTTAGGAGCTAGAGTTCATAACTGACCACTTTTCCAGTTTGAGATTTCTTACATTCTAGCAAAGCAGAAGATATTTATAAATCCAGTCACAAAAGATCCTGTTCGAAAGAGTTCTGCAGGCAATGAAAACAAAACGCTGAAAAATGGTCGTACTTTTGCTGGTGAATTAACTTTTCAAAAGATGGTGAACTGTGATTGCGAATTAGGGTTGCGCTATTATTAAATCACCTTTGCGTAAATGCCGTAAATATTCTCTGTTTTTCTGCGTCATTAACGTTTGTTTCTAAATTCGTGTAGTTTTCATTTGTAATTTCTTAAGAAGGACATAAGCAAATCTGTTTTTTTCCTTGTAATCCGTAATAAAGATGATGTTTCCATGTCCGTTCCCCCTCTCTATAGCCATAAGGTTACAAGTATGGGAATATGAGACGGTGTTCTATCTATCCCGAATTTCTTCCATCCAGCTTAAAGCGTCTTTCACTTATCGTGCTCACAGATGAATGAACAAACAGAAATAACTCAAGAGGTCTCAAGATCAAAGAGGTCTGAAACATGGATATGCGTCAAAATTTCGGGGCCGCGGTGCTAAGGGCTCGGCTTCCCAGCAGGAGGGTTATAGGTTCGAGGCCTGATTCCACCGAAGAACCGTCGTGTAAGCGAGTAAATCTGTCGGGGCCAAATGCTCTCCCGCTTGTACGGTGCGGAAGCTTGGAGAGGGAGCACCAGCTCAGGTGCCGTCCTCATCATTCAATTCTGTCTCAAAAACAGCCCCAGTATTGTTTTAAAACGGGATGTTAATATAATTAAGTCATCAAATTTCGAGTTCAAAATTTTTTTGACGATTACAATATTTTCTCTTTGTATATTTCATTTACAAAAAAAAAAAAAAAAGCCTTGCTTTAAGAATGCGTTGTGATGAAAGGTAGTGCAAATACGATAGCTATCTGTGAATTAAATATTTTTATTGTTTCTTGAAGTTGGAATGAATTTATTTCATTATAAGTTCGAATCATGAAACAACGACGAAAGAAACTGTGACAGAATTTAGGACTGCTTTTATAGAAAATACCAGTCATGTGCTTGAAAATGAATTCATTGCTGAGATTACAGACGTTTCATGAATTGGTTCGAAATAAATTATTATAATCAAAAAGTAAAATTTATGTATTAAATTACTTAACTGATTCACAGTGTTTGTTAATAAATAATTAATAATAAACTCATTAATCTCATAAAATGAAATAAAAGCCTTTAAATTTCATAAAAATTTTTAACTCCAGTTACTTAGCATTTTTGAAAAAATTAAGCATTTAAATCTAACTTCAAAATATTATTTTTGAAATTTTAAAAAATAATTTAAACTGAATTAATTATTGTTCAATATAAAGAGTAAAATTTTTCATTAGTGTCGTATTGTCATTTTTTAATGATTGTGATTGCTCAACATATTTTAGCAGATTTTATTCATTGAAAAAAATGAATGCTATTTCTTCATTAGCAAAGCCTCTCAGTTCCTGTAAAAACATACCACAGTTAATATCTTCAATAGAGCTTTAAAGTAAAAATAATGCATAATTAAATTTTATAGTAAAAATTATTGATGTTAAACTGATAAAAATATTCATTCTTTATTCAGATATCATATCCTGATATTAAATTGCCACATTTCTATTTGTAAAATTTCTAATTTTAGAAATTTCTGAAATTTTTGAATTAAATCGACACGTTTCTCTGTTAAAAATTTCTAATATGGCAGGCCATTAGAATTTTTTTAAAAAACAAACTTTCAACTTTCTTTAGTAGTTCCTACATAAAACATTTTTTTGTAATTATATTTCCTTTATATGAACCAATTTAAAAAAAATACAACTATGAAAAAAGATTGACGCTATCAATTTCTATTATTTAGTGCAATAAGCAATTGATACCTAAAGATAATCTGTATTACGATAATTACGAAAACATTTTATAAAACCAAATTGCAGGGATATATTATCTTTGGGTATCCATTGAGTATTGGCCTAAAGAACAGAACTTGATATGCAGTCTATTGAATCTGACGGGTACAACTGAGCCATTGCTCCGCCATTGTCACAACAGTCTCCATAAGATTTATACTGTTCGCTTGTTTCATTTGGTGTTCTATGCATAATGCGAACTGTTCTGCACGTTTTCAGGTACCTGACCAGTGGGCAGCTGATTGGCGACAGCAGCATCGAAGGCTACATCCAAGCTTTGGGGCGTGGCTGCAGGTGTCTGGAATGTGAGTGTCAAATCATTTATAGAAGAATAAACGAATCGAAATTGTGCTTAGGAAATTAAAAGTAGTTACTTTTATTGCCATTTCACCCATTCTGAATGAAAATACCTCTTACACACTCTCTGTTTGCTGTTTTTAATTTGAATCTACTATTACTATTATTCTACTATTAGATTAAACTGAACTATTTAAATATTTATAAAACATTTTTACTTTTTCATGTATGAAGGATACAAAGAAAAAGTAATGTCAAAAATTCTGATTCGAGATCTCCCTGAATCCCCAAAGCACATTTTTCGAATGATGTCCATCTGTCTTGGAGCACGATCCATCCGAAACACTTTGAGCTAGAGGGATCAAATTTGACGTAAGTCCTTTACATCCAATTTTGAACGCAATCTGCCCAAAGGAAATCTGTACGTCATGATGACCGAATATAAATTAAAGCGATAATGACAAAAGGACAAAAAAGTATAGAAACGAAGATTTACAGTCTAAAATGTAGGTATGAGTCAAATGTGGAACCGTCAAGGGGTTGACCATTTGTAGGTCCGCCCTTTAATGAGCGTATGAATGCGCTATCTCAAAAAAGCAATTAAATGTTTGGAATTTGGTATGTGATTACAATTGTAATTCTGTGCCATATTTTGGTTTCGTCGGTTGGGTTAAAAGCGTCCAAAGCGCACTTTCGCTTTTCCAGTATTTGTGTTTTAATCACATTCCAAAGATCAACTCCCGAAGATGCGCGCTTTTAGACTCCTTCGCATCTGTTCATCTTTTGTGGCGAGCGGTCAATATGACACACCTACATTCATAAGAGAGTATGCAGGAAAGTTTCGAAGAGACCGCTTTTCCTGGTTTTTAAGAAAAAAGGGATGACATTTTCGATTTGTTAAAAATTATTTTGCCTGCCTGAAAAAAGACACGTCCCTCTTAAGTACCGAATTATTAATTCAAAATGAATAAGACACCATGCAGAGATCCCTGTCATCCATTTACATTGACGTGTACGTGAACTAAAAAGGAACGCCTGTTTTGGGAAAAGCTTAATAATCATTTGACATCTTTGTCTGGTTGCGATGAACCGAAATGATGCCGCCCTCAAAGCAGTCAAAATGGGAAAGTCGATTTGATTCATTACAGCGAGGCACTGCAAGCCGATTTTGTGCATCTGAGTGTCCAGATTAAATTCCAACAGATGATTTATTCATAATTCAAGGATTTTAACAACAAACTTGAAGTCATTTCTCTCTTTCAATAAATATTTCTTGTGTCGCATATAAATATAATTTTTAAATGTGCCTGCCTGTGAGAGAAAGCCACATGTTTTTTTTTCTTCTGTTACACAGACTCCACTTTCGTCTGCTGAATCTAGGGTGGGGTTAAAAGGAGGTCCTCGAGTTAGTGACATGATTTCATTATTTTATTCTCAGTCAATCGAACTGAGTTTTCATTTGACTGGCTTTAAAGAAATGCAACTTTAGGAAATAGCTGAAATTCTTTTTCCTTAGCCCTAAAAATTATATTTAATATTCGAGGAAGAAATGTTATCGAAAATGTGCCTTCCTTTTTTTTCCTTCCTGTATAGAAGTATTTTTAAGAATTAAAAGTGCTCATTTGACTGCAGGTTAAAACATTAGCATTTTGTCAATTATTAAAAGAATGCCCGAATAAAGATTATAAAGAAAGAAGTAAAGAGTACAAATTTTAATATCATAAAGCAAGCAAAGTGAACTCAATGAGGGAATAAAATTGTTTTCTTCCCAATTTATTAGCGTAATGGTGATTGTAAACGTAATTGATTTACAAAACTGTAACTTGTGGCAGCATGATGCATGCACCCGAGTCCGTCTACTCGTCAGGTACAATCATGAAAATAGTGCCTCGGTACTATGAAATGGCAATGCATTCTTTGTTGAGTCCATTTGCAGGATCTTTTAGTAACAATGTCAGAGGCTAAGATGAGGGGCTAAACGAAAAAACTAAATTTAATGACTCGAAGAAATTTATATTAAAGACACCCATTAAAACTCCCATCGTCAATTTCAAAGGATATCATTAGTTTAATACCATAACTATATTAGATCGAGAAACACAGAAATTATCCTAAATGCCAAGATACTAAAAAAATATTTTGAAAAAAAAATGAAAGAATTTTTCATGACTTTTATAACCATTCAATTTTTTCTTAATTTTAATACTTTTTTTTCATAAGAAAAAAAAATGCCTACTAGTTTTTGTAGAAAAGAAAAAGCCGTCATATAATTGTAACCTGAATGAAGTTCATATAAATTAATATTTCCATTTTAAAGAGAGCGAAAATTGCCATTAAGGTCAGGTGAAGTCTGATTTTAAAGCTAAAGTATCTTGATGAATCTTAAACAAAACTCAACTCTTCACTGGGCTAATCTACTTTATGAAGTGTATTATCTAAATTTTGGGCCATCTGTTCTAATGTAGTATTTAAGAGACCTTTTACTTCTGAAGATATAAACTGGTTAACGAAAAAGAAACAAAAGAATTAGAACCAGTATACAAAAAAAAATCTACAATTTTTGTTATCAAAATTTTTGTAAGAGGCAATAATACAATGCTAAAAAAAAAAAAAAAAATCGAGCAACTTCTGTGTCAGTTAAAACCAATGAGAGTCTCATCAAAACTTTCTCGCACAAAGGTTTTCCACTCCACGAGTGAAATTTGGACCTTGACTCATTTCAGGAATGCGTTGCATAACACTGGCAAACTATAGTTACTAAACAGTGATCTATGGCATGAATTTAGCATTATTTACTGAATTCATCGTGTGATCCTAGGCGATTTTTTGGGGCCTGTTCATCTCTGACATACGGTTAATAAAACCCTAAAATAAGTTACGTGTTTTTTTACATGTTTTTACCAAACAGATTAAAATCAAAACTTTTTACATATTAAGTCACATATTTAAGTCACTCCGTTTTTGAGTTAGAACATTTATATATTTCTTAAAATGTAGGCCGACAGATGGCCAACGTCTCTTCATTGAATTAGTTCCAAATTTGATACACTTTACTCCCGAGTCTGTGCATTAAATTTTATCCATCTAATTCTCTTCATTTTGTAGGCATCGTGTTACTTATATTTGGACACCCGAACAGACAAGCTTTTTCAAAATGAATTTCGCACAAAATTTGTTAAAAATGTATAAATTTGGTGAAAAGACGTTATACCAAATTTAATCCGACTAGCTCAAAACGTTTTTGTGTTATAGTGCTCAGAGGCAAACAAATATTTTATCAAAAATGTGTTTTTCGAAATCTGGGAAGGCTTAAACGTAAAAATTCGTTTTCGATGGGTTCAATGTTTTTTTTTTTTTTTTTTTGAAGATTAGAGTTTTTCTATATTTTGTATACAAGAAAATAAAATAAAAGCTTAAACGTATTAAAATTTACAATAATTAAAAAAAAAAGCCAGGATGGAAATAAATCATAAGTTTCCTTTTTTTTTTTTTTTTTTTTTTTTCGTACTGCTGAGGACGTTTAAACTTCAGTCAGATATTTCCCAAGTTGATTCTGCGACTGACACTAGCGAAATGGCCTTAATTAGCTGAATAGATCTGAACAATCAATAAACAAAAACGACTGCTTTTGATGAGAGTTCAGCTCCAGTTATATCACGGAGCCCTTTCTACACTCGGATAACACTTTTTGCGACCCACAGTTTCGTGCGTCCTGCCAGCTGGATCTGCGTGCGTTTCGTAAAGTCTTTTTCCATCTCCCATTTCAGTGGACACGTGGGATGGACCTGACGGAGAGCCCATCATATTTCACGGGTACACGCTGACGAGCCGCATCTTCCTGAGGGATGTTCTCGAAGCGATAAAGAAATATGCCTTCAGAGCTTCGCAGTAAGTAAGCGCTCTTTTACTCTTCTTTGATATGCTTGTTCTTGAGTGAATGGTGGATGCACATCAAATAAACGCTACTTCTGTCGCTGTCAAAACAGGCGCTTTTATCGGCTTCCTGCTCGTTTGAAGAGAAAAAAAAAGATTGTATTATTATCAAATTAATATAAAAACTTTAGATTATTGTAAAAAGTATTTTTACAATCATAGAATTGCATAAAAAGATATTACAAAATTTAAAAAAGTACTGTTTTGGTCAGTTTCTTTTATTAAAATATGTTATTAATTTATTTTTGGAAAACTTTCAAAGTTTCAACAAGTTTTCTTGTTTATTAGATCAGAAATCCATTAATGCATTAATTCTGTAGATTCATTTTAAATGAAAGGAAAATGTACAAATCTTTTAGTTTAAGTAAAAAATTAGCTCTAGTAATATATTATTGCACTACTCTATTGTATTATTACGTTTCACAAAACAATTTAGAATATTTAAAATTTTGGAAATATTATATTGATCTTAAGCCTTATAATTAAAAGGACTCAATTTCTTTTTTAAACGTAGTATAATCAAAGCTCTTTGATACAATAGAAAGAAATAATTATACAAATATTGACTTAAATAATAACTGAAATCATAAAACATCAAATACTTCATCACTACAACAAACATATTGTAGGTATGTAACCTTAGCAACGCTTTTGCATCATAAAGATAAGGTCGATCCTTTTTGCATTGTCACTTCTATTAATAAAAAAGGAGAATGCCTCGGTGTGTGTCGACGCTCTGTAGTTTACTTATAATTGCCAAATTTGACAGAGTTCTAATTTTGAGGACATATTTATCAGAGTTACATTTAATCAATCACGGAGATTTTTCTCCTTGAAATTTCAACGAACATTTTAAGTAGTTAAAAATTAAGCTAGATTTTAATATTATTCTCTACTTACTACAGCGAAAAATATTATTATGTAGCGAACATCTTTAAAGCTAAATTTTGACATTTTCCCTGAATATATTCGGGTGCGGTTTCCCTGAATCACACTTTTTTAAATTGCTTGTTGCCCTCATGGTAATGGGTGTGAGGGATTTTAATGCATCACTCCACTTGGATTAACTTAATCGTTTTATTTCTCGTTAACAAAAGTGATGAAGAAGGAATTTATATAATGTGAAGATGGACAGTTGCTGCTGTCCAAAGGATCGTTCCCACCTGCGCGTGGACATTTTTAGAGGATTTCATCTACACAAGAATTCCAGTTTCGGTTTTTTCAGAGGTTTATCTCTTTTCAAGTTCCGGTTCAACCCTTCTTAGCAGAAGGTTTTCTCTGAACTCTGATTAGTTCAGAGTTATCAGCTAGTTATCATCTGAAGAAGAGTTTGTCTCGAGTAGAGTTAATTTAATACATCGCTCGGCCATCGACATGTGAGGTCCTCCAAGCTCTGAAACACATAAATAAAGGGGAAAGAGAGAGAGAGAGAGAGAGTAAATAGAAGAGAAAGGACAGATATAAAAAAACAATAAAAAAAGGAGATGATGAAGAGGAAAAAAAAATGCATTGATCTCAACTTGCGACTGCATCAGTCCAGGGCTTCATATTATCAGCTGAAGTGGAAGTTGCTTCAGGCCCTTCTTGAGATCCTACATTTGCTACGTCGTGACGATCATGTGACTTTATTTTGAGCATTTTGTAAGGTCTTAGGAACTTAGATCTTAGCTTCAGACCTCCTCCTAATTGGGTTCTTTTAATTGTTACCAAATTGTTTATTTTGTACCGAGGAACAATTCTACGACTTTTATTATATTGGCGTCGGTTCTCTTCTTGCACTTTGAATATGTGTGCTTTAGCCTCCTCACGAATAGAGTCTTTATCTTCAATCATGGCGTGCTGGAATTCTTCAAAAATGATTTCTTTGATTCTTATATCCGCTTTGTTTCGCAACTTCACGCTTGTCATCAACTCAAAGGGAATGAATGCAGTGTATCTGCTGATAATGCTGTTAATGGTTCGTTGAACATCTGGTAAGAACTTGAACCATATGGCAGTATTGTCTATTAACAGTTTTGCAAGCACCGGAATAAGGGTTCCATGCATCCTTTCTATCTGGCCGTTTGCTCTTGGCCCTCCTGTTGTGATTTGTATATGTTGAATTCCTTCGTCCTTACAATAGTCCTCAAAGTATTTAGAAGTAAAGGCAGAACCTTTGTCGGAAGTAATTCTTGAAGGATTTCTGAAGACAGCTTGTTGGATCTTGAGTTTTTGCAGTGCCTCTACTGCTGATGTCGTTTTAACTGGGTAGAACCAAACGAATTTGGTGAAGGCATCTACTGCTGTAAATAGTGTTGATATCTCTTGCTTGTAGATGATAAGAGACTAATTAAATCAATATGGTATGTGCTCAAAAGAGTATTGTCCCTAGGAATTGGATCCAAAAGACCTTTTCTGTTGCAGAGGATGCACTCAACACAATTTATAACGACTTTTTCTATTTTATTCTTTGCGTTCGAGATATGAAAGTCTCTTTTCAGCAAATCTTCTGTCTTCTGTACAGAAACGTGTCCTTTGTTGTGAATCCCGCGAATAATCCAGAACTCCTCCAGAAATAATGCCCATCTGAATATCTTAGATGCCAGGTCTTTCTTTTCAATCGTCTTTTGGAAGGCATCGCAGTCGGTGACTATCTTAAATTTTGACCCCAAAAGATAACTTCGAAATCTCTTCTATGATCACTAGCACCTCGAACTTATAACTTGATAGTTTTTAGTGCTGTGGTGATTTCTTTCTTCTCATGTAGTGAATTGGATGTAGTTGTCCATAATCTGAGCGTTGTAATAAAACCGAAACCAAGCAAACCTAGCATACGTATACAGTTCAAGAGGTTTCTTTGGCTGGAAGATTTGGAGTACTTGACTTTGACGCATAAGTTCTTTTAAGCGTTGAAATGACTGTTTTTGTAATGGCTCAAATTCAAATTCTGCACCGATACGAAGTAAATCACTTAGTGGTTTTGCAATTTTTGAATAACTTGGCGCAGATTTTCCTATGAAACTTAGGAAACTTAACATTTGTTTAATATTTTTAGGTTCAGGGAAATTTTGAACAGCAACAGTTGTTTTTGATGAGGGGCGAATTGTACCTTCTTCTATGACATAGCACAAAATTTCAATTTTTAGTTTTAAAAAATGACACTTTTAAAAATTAATTTCTAATCCAAATTTTGAGGCCGCTTTAAAAACACGTTTAAATTTTTAGTTCATTGCGGGTTCATTCCTCCCTCTGGTTCATTGCGGGAAGATATGATGAAATCATCCATATAAATTACAATTGTATTAGATCTAATTAGATCCCTGAAAGCATTATATATGATCTTAAGAGCACACTATGGCAAACCAAATGGGTACCTTAAAAATTCAAATAATCCTGCATGACAAATGAATGCCAAATATTTGGCACATTTGTCCTGAACTTGCACATGAAAAAATAACTATTTTTTGGTTGTGAAAGGTTGAGAAATGAAATGGTCCTCTAAATGACCGAGAACTTCCTCCACTTGAACTTCCTCCACAACTGTATAAAAAAAGAACTATTTTTTTTTATACAGTTGTCTAAAATCCACGCATAACCTTTGTGTACCATAACTCTTTCTACATAACAGAATTGGGGATGCGTGTTCAGAATAAGAGTATTTAATTATATCCATTTGTAACTATTCATCTATTTGTTTGTCTGTAATGTTTCACTCAGCGAGCAGCAATCAGAGAGGCCGTTGCCGTATTGGGATATCGTCTTTTAGTACATTTAAGCGTAAATAAGTCTCTCGAGGTTGTTCATAATTTTTTATCAATTGCAGAACCTGATTTCGTAAACAATCATCAACTATATGGATAACATCGAGTAATTCGCTCTCAATTACCGCCACAAAAAATGGAAGTTCACTCTCAATCTGCAGAAGTTGAATTCATCTGCTTATTTTGGGCCAATTCATTTTGATGAATAATATTCGGGCATTTTGTCAGGAAAATTCCGTCCTTTACCAATTGATCACTTTTAACTGCCTGAATATCAACAGGTTTACATTCTTCATTAAAAGCAAATTAGAAAGTTGCAGTTTTAGCAGAAATTTCATTTCCAAAACAAGTTTTAACCTGTATATTTCTCGATTTTCTCTTGGTTGAAAAAAAATGATTTTTTTAGAATTATAAGCCCACTTCCTGAATCTTTTAGAATTTTTTTTCCATCTATGAGAATATCAATATATTCTAATTTATTGCACAATATATTTTTTGACATAGTTCCACTTCCTGATATAACAAACTGATTTCCTGCCTCATTTTCTGGACAGTTACGAGCGAAATGAAAACTTTCGTCCTTTCCCTAGCATATATAGCAAATACTTTCCGGTTTAACATTTTCATTTTTGTTTCGAACGGAATGGAATTTGACTGATGGAATTCTTTATCGCTTGCTTTTGAGATCCTGAGGCTTTCGTTCCATTAATGTGTGTTTTAGAATTACTTATTTCAGATAAAGTTTACCACAAGATGAAAAAAAAATCACATTCGTGATCTCACTTTAGCCGAAACCATGTTTTTCCTTCGCGGATACCTGTGTGTTCTCTCGTTCTGAAATCCGTTTCATACAATCCGCAACAATTAGATCACAAAAATTTTTTAAATCTTTTTTTACTTCTCTTATCTGATAATAGCATTCAAATGTTGCAGTTAATCGCGATACAAATTCTTCATGTGATTCATTTGGTAAGCGTTGTGCATTTTTGTAAATTACTAAAACATTCTCGAGGTGTCGGCTGAAATTCAGTTAAAAATAATTCTTTTTATTTTTCATAATAGGACCCATTCCTCCTAAGTTGTATACGTTAAAACGTTATTAGCTTTAAGCCCTTGCAAATTAATTAGTATCTTGGCTTGTAAACCTTTAGGAACTACTTTAATAATGAAAGATTTTCTAAGGAAGTAAAATACAAATGCAGTGCCTCGGGTTTCTCAGCAACAGAAATTGTTAGCGTTTTAATATTTTTTATGAAATTTTCAACACTAAAAAGCAGGTTTGTTCGATAACCAGGCAATGATTGTTTTCAAAATTTCTTGCTTAATCTCCTTCTCGAGTTCACCCAATTTCTTTTTTTCTATTTCTAACTTAGACTGTTCCTTAACTGCCTTTGTCGTCTGATCTTCAACGATCGATTTGACGAAGCCACGGACAAATTCTTGATCCATTTTTGAACACATCAGAAAGGTTCAATTAATTTATTAAGTTCCAAAGTTTTAGCATTTTTAGTGGTACATTTTCACCGAATTTTGCGGCAATTATTTATAAATTGCTGGTTGTTCCCATGGTAGTGGGTGTGATGGGTTTTTAATGCATCACTCCACTTGGATTAGTTTTATCGTTTTATTTCTTGATTAACGAAGGATGATTATGGTGATTTTTACAAGTGAGAATTCGATGATGAAGAAGGAATTTATATTACATGAAGATGGGCAGTTGATGTAATTCAAAGGATCTTTCCGATCTACGCGTTATACATTGGGTATTCGCAGATGAATTCTTCTACGCAATAATTCCAGTTTCGATCTTTTTCAGAGGATCATGTCTTTTCGAGTTCCGGTCACAACCTTCTCGGACACGTCTCTCTCTCCTCTGGCTGCTAGCCATCATCGGGAACATGCAGAGAGTCCTCTCGTGGAGTTAATTTACCACATATATTCTTGTGAATACTATTACTTTCACATTTTTATGCCATTTAAAAATATTTTTTAATGACATCCATTTAATTGTCTTGCAAATGTTTCCTGAATTTTGTCAGCGTTGTTGCGAATGGCTTTTCCTGGCCAGCCAATCAGAGCCAACCAGGACTGCAATCAGCTGTTCTGTTTTTCACTTTCATAGATGTACTGAAAATCTGGATGTAACATTGTGTTGTGACTAAATGTTTTTAATGTTACATCATTGTTTTTTCAGTATATTTTCAAATAATCACTCATCCAAAATAGACATACTCATAATCGGACAGCTGTCAGGCTAGCATAATTATTTGGAATATTTTGCAGCATAGAGGGACGCTACAAATACTTTTTTGTATAAAATTCATCCATTGTTTTCTTGTTTAAAATGAAATTCAACCGGTTTTCTTTGCTTCATCGAATCGTGTGATTTATTTCCATTGTTGAAAGCCAAGAAAGGAGAGCACTGCTTAGTTTGTTGCAGCATGTCTTCATGTGGCTCAACACCATTCGGAGAATTGTAAAGCCATCTGACTTTTCTGCCTGCCACGTTTAAAATACCGCGAACCTCAAGATATGCCCAAGAAATTTAACTGAAATGAAACACAGCCAATATTCTCTGCGGCCGCTAGAGGTTCAGCACATACAAAAATAAATGTATGTCCTCGCAGAATTATACCTAAATACTATCTTTTCTTGATATAATTTGAAATGAAACATCATTCATTACTTATATTTTAATACCTTTTAGGTGTTGATTAGTAAGTCCATATTAAAGATCTCAATTTGAAACTTCAGCTAATCAAGCCTTCTTTATTTCTAAGAAAATTTTAAGTGCTTTCACTTTATATATAAATTTCAGCATCTCTATAACAAGATGTAACTCAAGTTTTGAACTCGAGGGGTTTACAGTTACTTACATTTCAGTTATTAATTAAACACAACTCTTGATCCGTTCATTTAATTCGCACTTCATTTTGAAGATTTCCATTTTTAAATAGAAAGCACCAATTGAACCGATGTTCCGGAGTTTAATGTTTCGTCAAACAATCCTCGAGATTAAAAGGAAATTCGAGATTCGAATTTTAGCATAACTTAAATATCAAATAGATAAATTCTTCGGGATAACTGAACTGCACAGGGCGAGAGGCAGCTCCGGCTTTGGTTACTGAATTTATTGTTGAGGCCATTGAATCGGTTGGCTCCTTTTCTCGTTCACTGGGAAGTCGGGAATGGTGTGAAAAAAAGTTATTGAGCTGATAAGTTAAAGTAATGTGTGAAAACCGAATCTGGAAAAGGTGACGATAACTCAAATAGAGCTACCGAAAAATCAGGAGATCAAACCCAGCGTCAAAGATTTCGAACTATTCCCTCCTAACAAAAACAACAGGCGGAATCTTTACCACCCAATGATTTTTCCTCTTATTGACGACAACGCGAGTTTTGAAAGGAGGAGCTTTGCTTTTCCGAAAGCGGGTGTCGGAAACCGGTCGAAAATTCGGATGTGAATTATAGTAAATCCCTAACTGAATTCTAATACAGTTATCCTCTCCTACTCTTAAAAATTCACCTAAAATTAATTTTTTTCCTTTATTAAATTTGAAGTTAAATTTACAAGGACTTAATAAAAGTAAAAAAAAATTAAAAACTAAAATTGAAAAATAGCAGAATAAGATATTTATTTATGTTTTTTTTTCTCAAGTAAAAGTCTAAAACAAATTATGAAATACATTACTTAATCAATCAATAATTTTCAATCAATTTTCTTTTCAAATATTTTCTTTCATCCTCACTTGACTTCTTAAAATTAATTTCAATACTCTTTGTTCAAGAAGGAAAACAATGAAAAGCATAAAATAACCTCATGGCACAAAATGCTCGTGGTACCTACGGCGTTTACCCAAGGTCCACAATTTTATGCCGGAGGGAGGCGCATTTATAGCCTCTTTATTAAGAAGCATGCGAGAAAGTTTCTGGGGGACCACTTCCTGGAATAATAGCCTGTATAAAACTCCACAGAAACCACTTTCCGTATATATTTCCACTTAAAAAGTGGAAATATGTCTGTATCTCTGTCTGTTTCTGAAGACGGTAACTCAAAAACGCCTTTGAACTAAACATATGACATTTTGCATATGAATTGAACCCCAAATTTCAGGATTTCTCACAAATTTTGAACGAAGCGTATGAAATTCAGTCGGACAAATGACTCATAGGCAGTTTGTTTGTCCAGCTAACCGAGTGCAAGGGAATACGACGACTAGAAAATGTAAAGAGTTAAACAGATATATAATGCTTATCTAAAATAAGTGTATGTATCAAATTCGGGATTATATCTATGGTACCATCTGTTTGCTTGTACTTTTGCACATATGTAAATACAATAATTTAGAAAAGTAAAACTTAAGTGAAAGAAATCTGGTATGTGATTACAATTGTAGTTCCATATCAAATTTTGGTTTCAACGGGAAACGGGCATTCAAAATACATTTTCAATTTTTTTATATTAATGGCATCAACAAAAAAGGCCATAAAGAACAAAGATTGCACATAAGATTCGGTAAAAACACGAGATTCACGCCAAAGATCAACCTTTTGCAACTACTATTCGTCCATGGCATGCAATTATAATGCAAATACAGATTTCCTTTGCATTATTATACAGCACATAACTTTCATATGTGTGAATGAATATGAGGATGTGATAATGTGGTCTTGGTCAAGATGTACAATTTTATTAGAAAGTATACAGGAAGATTTAGGATGCACCTTCACTTTTTGAGGCCATTGTATATATGCTTATATTAGTCCATTTTGAAATGCATTAGACCTTGATATTTTGCAGATATCCCATCATCCTATCCATAGAAAACCATTGCTCCTTACCATACCAAGTGAAGATGGCAGAACACTTCAGAAATATCCTTGGGAGTGAGTACTTCTGTGGAAATAAATGATTAAAATACTTTTATTTTATGTATTTTTTTACGAATGTGAATCGTATAGATATAAAGGAAATAGGGACATTTATGGAGTAGTTGATTTAACTTTAAAAAAAAGAGCACACAATTTTTTTTTTCGTATGCCTTTCTGCGTGACCCTTGAGTTAATTTTTCTGCAAGAATAGAAAAGGATAGTTTATAATTACAGCAAAATTCAATTGATATTTTTCTACCTTAGTTTTTGGGCATTGACGGGATCTATTAATGTTATGATCGAAACAGGTATTCCATTATTAAAACATTTCTACAATAATTTCATATTTGTATATAAATTTCTGCACTCTATCAGGTAACGTGCGAAAAGAGCGTGCATGCTGATATAGGATCTTACGTGGAATATCGAAAACTATACAGGGTGTTAATAAACAGTGAAACAAGCCTCCATTTCCTTAACTGTTGCAATTATATACTTCCAACTGCGAAGTTTCCTTAATTAAGGCATCCAAATGTAAGCTTCTTCTTAGGCTTCTGTCGAGAGTAATAATATTTTTAAAAAAAGTCAAATACCTGCACGACTTTCATAGCGAAAAACTGTCAATGCTCAAAATATCTTTTTATGGACATCTATATAGATACAAAGTTTTATGCTTCTCTCTGAAAAGTTTGCTGAAGTATTAAAAGACAAATTTCTTAACTTAGATAATCTTTTCATACATCTTAGTAGTATTAGAGCGACACTTTCTTTGTAATCTTCAGGCATACTAGTCTTATCCCGAAGGATCATTAAAAGGTTGGAATCAAGAAGTAAGGACTTATTTGTAAACTTGCATTAAATTTTAAAAATGGTCTGATTATACATTGATGGTCTGATTATAAATGAGCATCTTTGACAACTAAACAAAGTTGCATTTTTTTAATCATTCTTGCGGAGTTCATCACCTTTTACTTAAAAGACATGTTTCCTGAATTCGTCAGAGAGCCTGTGCTGTTAAAAGCAACTCCTTTCTTAGTTCAGACATAATGCCTGTCAAAACTAACTGAATAAATAGGACATCATTTAGCACAGAATTTGTTGTACAGAATGGAATCAATCCGAGTTTTATAGAGTTCAAAACTATGCATTTATAGAAAATTGAAGATGTTTGTGATCTCTTGCACGATAAATAGATTTTCACTATTACCAAAGTGGCGATGGTTTTGAAGATGGCGATTAAAGGTATACTCGTTTATTTAAATTGCATATTTCAGAAAAGAAGGATTTGATCTTACCTAAGGCACAATTTCACATGCTCATGTAACAGCTATAATAATCCATGCATTCTGCGAGTGCTGAATGAATACCAACTGTTATGATGAAATAATCTCTGCAGTGTCGATTTTGAAATGCGGAGTTGTTCCACATTAGCAGGGAAGTAACTTGCAAAATACGTCAAAATAGTTTCTGCGTGCATCGCATGTATAATGCTTATATAATGCATATAAATGGATTAATTATTAATATCTGATACAAAGTACCTTTTAGTTAATCTTCTCTTAAAATTGTCTCTTTAATGTCTTAAATTAAAATTTCATGACTTAAAGTTGCCAATGCCAATCTTCAAATATCATATTATCCCCATGACCATGCTAAAATATGTTACAAAACTTTAGTGTTGGAATTCAGACCGGTCTTTGTATAAATGAGCCAAAAGGTGAGACTAATAACGTCGTTTATCCGAAACTTTTAGAGTCGTTATTAATTAGGGTTTAGGGTAAACACTTTTAAAGAGGCTGAATGTAAAAATTGTATGTTGCAAAAATATATGTGTTTTCCTATTTTTTACACAACGAAACACAGATAATCGTAGTAAAGTCACGGGTATAGCTATTAATTAATAACAGAATTTTTTCATGTACAAATTTTTATTCATTGTGCATTTATTGCTAAAGTGTGAGCGAGCAAGTAAAGTGAGTAGACATGGATTAAAGTGCTCTTTTATCATCTCATAACTCGCCTACTATTTGCAGAGTACCTGTACACGGACCCAGTCGGGGACGACGAAGAAGAATTCCCATCACCTGAAGCCCTGGCGAGGAAGATTTTCATCAAGGTGAGAAAATTTGACGAGAATATGTTTTTTTTTACTGCCCATCGACTTTTTACAAGAGGACAACAAGAATACAGAAAGCTGCACAAAAGGCTTCATACTTTTCAAAATTCGAAAAAAATAATAAAAATATGATTTTTTTAGGTCACAAAGGTGTATAAAACATTTCTGATGATGTTTAAAATTATCTTTATTAGCAGTAGTGTACTGTCTGCAAAGTCATAAAACAGATCGAAAAACATGCGTCGTGGTTTCTAGAAGGAATGTATTCAAAGGTCCAGTCGTCCTTTTCATAGCGTACATGTTTTTGTCTGTTAGAGAGTATTCTTTAGAATTCCCCTTATAAAGAAGTCTGAAAGAATTAAATTGGGATAGCCAGGTGGATATTTGATTCTTCCTTGTGAGCCTATCCTCGTCTCAGCAAATGTCTCATGCCAGAATTATCCCAATGGCTTGATGATGTGGCATTGCATCATGTTGTTGCAAAAACACTTTTTACCTGGGTAGAGTTACTGCACAGCTAGCGCAGTTGCTCCCATCAACATATTAAGGTATGGCATATCTCCCAGTCCCCCCACCCCCCCAAAAAAAGGGTCTAGAAGTTCTCTGACAAATAAATCACACCACTCTGATAAGCAGAAAAATTAACAACTCGTTTTTTCATAACATTGGGATTTTATCTTACCAAGTACGCATAATTGTGGCGATTCAAGTTCCATTCAGTTTGAAAGTCGCTTCATGAGGCCAAAAATCAAATGAGTCGACTGTTCGTCATCACAAATCCCTGCACAAAATTGGAAGCTCCTGTCAGTATCGTTCTCGTTCATCGCGAGATTCAGCCTTGGAATGTAGGATTCCCACTTTGCCTACTTTAAAGTGCGATGGATACTTGACTTGTTCACATCTGAATCACGCGAATTTTTACAATACAAACGTCTCGGAGGATTCCTGAAAGTTTATTCCGCTGCTCCAACTTTGCTTTCTTCCGATACCGATTTTTTTTCCTGCCACACCACCCACAATTTCTTCCCTCTTTCATAATTTCTCAATCGTTGCACGTGACTGCGATGCATCATCTCCGCGCTTCTCGCCATTTCAAAGGAAGAGTTCCCTGCCATCCTATCCATAACAGCAACTGACATGAAAGTAAACAAATAAAGAGGACGTTTTGGAGAACGAAATATTTTTTTATAATTTTCGTTCAAGTCTTTAAAACTCGAGCAGTGTAAACCCCTTTGTGGAACACTATTTATAATGTTTGAATTATTTTCAATGGGTCGAAACAAAATGAGTTTGCGACACATTCTTAAAAAACTCCTGCTCTATAGGATCGTACGAAATCAAAGTTGCTTGTGTGATGTTCTTTTTTTAATTACATATTTCTTATATAAATACCTGTTATTGAAAATGCGTCTGTCGTGGTTCCGGTTTCCCAAAATTACCTTTCTTTTATTGCCTAACTATTCGAGCAGAATTAGCTGTTTGCGTGATAAACAGGCATATTTTGTTGAATAAGAATTGTATTTTGATACGCATAACAAAATTTCCGTTGCTGAAACACTGGTCGAAGCTTTTGGATTTGTTCTTTCTAAACGTTAATTTTCCCTATTTTAGAACCAATTATTTAAGCTACTATCGTAAAAAAAAAGACAGGAATTAGTTCACAATCGTTTTTTGAAACAAGATCTTAGAGGAAAAAAAAACTCAACTCAATTTTTTTCTTCTTAAAATTATTTTTCCTTCTACAATCTTGTAATACTTTATTTGAAGGTTTACAATATTTTCATTTGTTACTAAAATTATGAATTCTTTTATTTTATCTGGTACACTCTTTTCTAAATTGAGCTGTATATTATGCTGCGAACACATTATTAATATTAGTTTCAAGGCCTAGTCAGTATCTTTCTTCACTTTAATATATCATGCTGCTGAACACAAATTTCGAGCTATTGATATGTTAAGTCCTACATTTCAAGAACTCTTTTTTTTTCTTTGGAGGTTTCTGAGAACATTGATGCGCTTTGCGTCATGCTTTTATTTAATTATTAGCCGCCTTTGGCGACCAGCCGGTTCGCCAATCTTAATTCTCGTTAAAATTTTAATAATTAAATATTTTATGTAATTCCTACTTTAATAGTTTCTTCATTAAAATATTTTAAAACTTCAAATTTTAATTCACTCATAATGTTATAAAGGCCTTCAGTCATAACGTAATCTGTATCTCTCTAATTTTCTGTTAGTTCCCGTAGAATTTATGCTTGAAATTAATCTGCAATTAATCTAATAACATTTTTTACTGAAACAAAGCATTTTTTTTTCGTAATATGATTACTGAAAACAGAGTTACTGAGTACTTAAACCTTATGGGCACTAAAGAATATTTTTCTTAATTTATGAAATATCTCAAGAATTTGTCAACAAAATTTTTTCAGATTCATCATGAGCAGGTCTATTAATTAACAATGTTTAATTTTAAATGCATCAAACACTAAGAAAATAAAAAGAATCGTTTAAAATAATCGGTAGAACTAACATAAATATACATAAACTAACATAAATACAATTTAATTACAAAAGCACACATAACCTAAAAATAATTTAAATCTAGTCCGCTTCCGTTGAAAATAGATGTAAACAATCAGAACACAATGCGCATGCGTGAATTTTCAACGTCAGTTACGGTAACGCAAATGCGTGAATTTTCTACGCCAATTGGAGTAACGCTATGCAGATTAGATATTTTTAATTTCCTTTATTCTGTGTTATTTTAATTCAAAAGTACTTCAGAATGAATCTGAAAGATCGATTAATTAACAACGTTTAATTTTTAAATGCATCAAACATTAAGAAAATAAACAGAATCGTTTGAAATAATCGGCCGAAAAATGTTAAGTCTAAGCCTCATTAGGGTGGGGGAGGGGAATGCTGAAGCCTTATTCATTTGGCGGTGGGGAAATAAAGATTTTTTTGGCGGGAAAGTTAGTTTTTAATTAATAATTAAAAATTCTAATTAAAATTTCAAAAAAGGGACCCCAGGTGCATATTCCCGACCTCCAAGGTGTACACGTACCGAATTCGGTAGCTGTAGGTCAAATGCTCTTTTCTGTAGAGCGCCAACACACATACACACACATTGAGCTTTATTATAAGTATAGATAGATTTATTTTTGCTTTACTTCTCAATTTCATTATAACACAACCATTTAGCAATTCCTTCTTCCGATTAACATTGATTCCATTCGCAGAGCAAGAAGCTGAAGCCCCCTCGCTTGGAGGACGGTGTGATGATGGCACCGGAGGAGTTCATGTTGGAGGACGAGGAGGAGAGAGAAGAAGCCATCAGGTCCATGATGGCCGCCGCTCCCACGCCAGACTTGGAAGGAAACGAACTGCCCGACCTACCTATGGCCGCCCCGGTGAGTTTCTTTCTTTTCAACCTGACACCTTGTTTTTCAATCCTTTTTTAAATTTAAATCTCATTGCGCAGATCAGTACCAATAGCACTAGCATGTTGTCTAATATATTATTCATGAATCTCACCTGTACGTGTCAGAATTTTCACCTCATGGGAGTAAGCGCAGACACAAAATTAAATTCCATTCCAAACCATGATTTCACCACTCTATAATTGTCTCGTTCTGGAATGGGAGGCTAATGGCAGCACCTGCTCTCTCCAGGAGTACGACCAGAATTATTATCTCTAATAAGTATTGATCTCCACTTCCGAAAACAAGCATGATCCTTTTTGCAGATGGATCAAAGGGACGCGCATATTCTGATGAAATCCTATTTCTGAAAAATGACCAGACCAGAGATAAATCTGAGTGGCCTTCTTCCCTCTATCGAATTTGACCACGGAACTGAATTTTCACTTTAGAGCAGATTCAAATACCTGTGGGTCACAAAGCGGAAGACATCTTGAAGCATCATCCATTTTTACCGCCCCCCCTTCCATCTTGACTTGTCGGATAAATGATTTCTCCCGGACATAAGTAACAACACTGTCAATCCAAGAATTTAAAGCTATCAAATATGATTTAGAAACACAGATGAAACTAGGATTTAATGTGAGAATCATAAATATGACTAACTAATTGCTTATTTCTTACACGAAAAGAATGAGGTGACCTTATTCTTTTTTTTACTTGAGATTTAATGCATGTAATTACATTTTCATTTATGCCAAATTTATATTTGTTCCATTTAAAAAAAGGCATTGAAAATCAAGCTGTTCTTTAACTTTTCTAATTGACTGGAAAATAATAGCTATCTGGCCTAATGGAATTGATAAATTAAATGACTGTTCCCACTTTAAATTTAGTTTTGTATTAAAAAATAATTTAATTTTAATTATCTATAGATGATTCGCTACATTTTCCTTCCCATGCGTTTTCTTGTTAAAGTCGATGTTTTATGTCATCCTTTTTGTTTTATATTTTAAGTTTCTCTATTCAATTAATATAAAAAGTTCAACGTCATTTCATTTGACTCTGTAGAAAATAATGTAAAAAGACAAGTGTAACAAATTTATGAAATTTGCTTCATTTTTTTTCGAAGCGTGAAAGAAAAATCGTCAAATTTTCCGGATTCCGGTTGACTGATACTTTTAAGAGTATCTGTCTATATATAATAATAATTGGCTGCTTAATTAGTTTTAGAAACTTAAAGCAGCGCCAAAACGCAGCCAAATTGTTAGACACTGCCTTTTAATGAAACTTTTTAGAGACTTTTATGGCCTCACCTTACTTATTAGAGAAGCGAATGCAATTCCAGTTCAATGCAGTCCGAAAAGTAAGATTTTTTCGTTGAGAGTGAAAATTATGGATATCTTTTTCTTTTTATTCCTTCTTATTAGAAAACCGGAAAAGCTCATCTCGCTCGGAAACTGACGTAGCTATTAGTTTCGATATACATTATTTTAAAATTTCTCTAATTTTAAAAATAATTGACAAAACAAAGGAACCATTCCACCAATCTCAATTACTGAACCAATTTCTCTAATTCTTATTTCATATGAAAGTTAAAAATACCTAATTAAGTCATTAACGATCGTCTGTTCACCGTCGTCTATTCTCCAATTCATTCTCAAGAGCACCTATAAAACACTGTTTCATTGCATATTCTGTGACGAGTAAAGTCTTGGCTGACTTCTCCAGTCACAACCACTAAATAGACATTCAATGCACCGATTTCGCCAATTTTTTCATAGTTAAGTCTTGTTTCCGTGAAGCCCTAAAGTAGTGTAATAATTAAAAAAAATCTAAATAAATAGAAATCGAAAGAGCATAGTGAAATCATTTGCCCTCGTCACTCCTATATCGAGATAAAAAAGAGACTGGCGACATTTTAAGAAAAGTCGCCAGTGCTGGCGACTTTTGTCAAGAAATAAGAAGATTCTGAAAACATTGATCAAAACGTCGACATCTAGAATATGAATGAAGTTTCAACGACTCTTCTAGAATAATCCGTGTTTGGCTGTGCAGGAATGTCGTCAACGCTGTATAAGACGAATGAGATATAAGTTTTGAGAGATGGATTCTTCCTATTCTGGGAGTAGTTTTCCCCACATATACATCCTACAGGGAAATAATGGAAGGAGGGGTCGATATTTTCATTGCAATAACACCATCAAACTTCAGCCACTTGTTCATTTCCAGTTTAAGGCGTCGTAATATTCCGACATGATTCGCTATGCTTGGTACAAGTCTAGGTTATTGCATACTTGGCCACCTCCATTCCAAACACCTTTGTCGCAGGAGGTTGATCATTATAATAGCTGCATTATATTAAATTGATTGGATTGTTATTCAATTTAATACAGCTATTGCTTCAATCTAATGCAATTTTCTATGCTTCAATCATTTTTTTTTTGCTTAGTCCCACACATCAGTAGTCAGTATTATATTACTATATCTATGATTTGTATATTTTATATTAATCTGATTATTAAAATTTCTGATTTAAAACCACGTTTTTTCTTTATTTATGTTGTCTAAAGTAAATAAATAAATTGGAAAACTTTAAGATTTTATATTTCGATCAGATATCGACACTCTGATCCATGTTTTAGAACCTTCAATTTCTCACAAAAAGACGCCAAAATTGGCGACTTTTCTTAAAATGTCGCTAGATTCTTTAAGACATTATGTCTCGATAACGGAGAGAGGAAGGCAAATAATTTATGCATCAGAAATCATGTTTCTCTATGCTCTTTCGATTGCTACTTATTTTAAATTATCACCCTAAGGTATGAGTTTCCTGGTCAACAAGAATCCTCTGCTCATCTCACCGCAATTTTTGAGGGATATTGGTGAATATATTCACCTAAGTTTTATAAAACTTAGGTATTCCTCCCCTTTAATTAATTTCCCCGCTTTACAAACAGAACTAATCAATCAGAAGGCTCTATCATTATTTTGCAATCCTAATTTAAGAAGATACTTTATTTTTGTGTCTTATCAAAATGAGTCGAAATAGCTGTATGAAGGCGGCGAATATTAACACGATTCATCTGGCAATCTTTGAGGATTTACAGATTATCACAACAAAAGTATAAGAACATAATTAAAGGAATATATATAAAAGAAAATTAAAATATTATATTAAATATTAGTTAACTAATAAGGATGGAACATTCTGATTGATTTGTTAACCTGAAAGCGCCGAAATTGTATTGGCGTAAAGAAGTGGCAATGTCAATCTAGCTATTGATGCTGAGGGCTCAGTCAAAGATTCCTTCCTTAATATTTCACGAAATAGAGTGGATGGCCATTGATAATTATTTAGGGACCATAGACTTTCATATAAAATTTTAAAAAATTAGAAATCGGATCCATATATGCAGTGGGCACTCCCTTAAGAGAATGTTCTGTGCGGTCGATCATATGAAACAATAATCGGATCACTGATTTGGATCTGGATTACTGATTCATTGGTTATCTTATTATTTTAAACACATCCGAAACCATTATTATTGTTTGCCGATATCAACTCTCCACTTTCTTTCCAGTCTCACGCTCCTCGAATTGCCGAAGCACTGTCCGATTTGGTGAACTACTTCTCCGCCAAGAGATTCGGGTCTTTCAGCGAATGCAGAGTGTGCTGTGAGTAAAATTCATAAACATAAAAGTAAAGATTCCGAATGACTCATCGTCCACAGCCATCCGATGCTTTCCAGTCAAGTCGCAAATCTCAAATCACATCCAATGTTTATTATTATTTTTATTATAAAAGTATCAGACATATTTAAGCTGAGAAATCTTTTATTTCAAGTCATCATGGATCTAATTTATTATAATCAATCTTTTAGTTAAAGTATGAGTGTAAAAATGAGCATCGGAACTTAAGCGCAAGTAGAAAATTATTTCATTTATTAAAATGGACTAATAAGTATAAAATAATTTCTTCTGGACCAGTACAGATTGTTCTGAAAATGAACAATACGCAGTTTTATATTTAAGTCTTGTATACGTCAAATTTTGCAATTGATTTTAAACTATTTCGTGATGAGCTAATGACTTGGAAGGCCACCATCCATTAGTAAGGAAAATTTTCTAATCCATTGCAAAATTTGTACCAAACAGACAGAAGACAAAACAGCGTGTTAATATCGCGTTGTCATCCAACTCTGAACTATGTTTAAAGTTTCGAGGCTCCAATTCTTCGGGTAGTTCGATTGCAAAATCCGCATCAAAAAGACAAACAGGTTAAAAGTGAGTTAAGAAAAACTTGTTTTTATTTGAAAAAGAGCACCGCTTATGCTGCAGTGATTTCATTCCAGGTAGCACTCGAATGATGTGAATGAGACGAGTCTGTCAATGGATACTGAGTGGCTCTCCGTTTTTTATCTTTATTCTACTTTTTGGAGAGCTTCTCCATAAAACTGATTCTGAAACCCGTCATCCTGAGTTCACAAAAAAATGAATCAAATGATTCTGCCCGTGTATTCTTCTGCGTTCAAGTGTTTAAAGAAATATATCGCACTTTTACTGGATTTTTTTTTTAAATATCGCATTTCTGTTTTTAAATCTTGAATTAGAATGTATGTTCTTAATGTGCAACTAGGGCGCGTTGAAAAGATGACATTACTGTTAAAAAATGCGTCATTGATTCTAGTAGCTTTAATTACTATAGATTTGCACAGATTTTATCAGACCATCGCATCATCTTTATGCAATGAGCTGATTATTGTATCATTGAAACTGCACTAGATTATTTTCAAATTCGAAACAACGCCATCATTTTACAATATACCATATATCAATTTGCATACTGATTTCTCCTATTATTTATATTATGCCCAGTGCAGTTTTAAGTGAATGATACAAATACAAATTAGGTTTTAAAAATTAAAAATAAAATTTTCTGATTTTCTTAATTTATTCTGATTCAGTCACTGGTTCAATACGTTTGTTAAGCTGATATTATTTTCAGTATTCTGATCGTGTTCAAGAAGAAGAATTAGCTTTTCTGTGTTTTGAACTTTTTTGTCTGATGCTTTTGCTTTACATATAATCTGAAATAAGACTTTGTTCACATTAAAGGTCCAAAAGTAGAGAAATAACCACCACAGAAGAAGGCAAGAGCTTACCTTTCTGGTAGATTCTTCGTTCATCGTGAACTGGCTTTGTTCTCGAAATTTTACACATTGTCCCTGCTTTAACAGTAAATAAAAGTATTACATACAGTATGTGTATTCTCAATGCAGCCTTTTTTTTTTCATTTTATCCCTCTTTAGGGCAATTCAACGAGATGTCGTCGTTTTCGGAGACCGTGGCCTTGAACCTGGCCTATAGCGAAGGAGAAGCCTTTGTGGCCCACAACCGGAGGCACGTGTCCCGCATCTACCCGAAAGGAACCCGAACAGATTCCACCAACTACGATCCGGTGCCGTACTGGAGCGTCGGGTGTCAGCTGGGTAGGTAAACAAAGAGCAAGTAACTTCATAAGAATTTTCCGACTGGTAAGCAAATGCTCCTGCAAACACACCCCTCTAAAATGTAGCATTTTAAGATGGAGTGGAAAACAGGAACACAACTAGATATAATAAATGACTTGCTGCCAGTTTTGTCTGGATGTTAGAAAGGGACATGCAGATACATAAAGAAATTTGACACACACACACATAAATCATTTCGTTGATTAGCTATCGGCTGTGCTTGTTAATAAGCACACGAGGTGAAAAGAATTCTCCTCTTCACCTATTTCTCAGTATGACGAGGATGGGTGCGAATTTCGATGGAGGAGAGAAACTGCTGTTATGAGGACTGCCGTTTTCATTGGTATAATCTCTCTACGTTTCTACCAGTAATAAAGACGAAAGAATGTGTGTGTGTGGTAGCATTCTATTGTCCGAAGACCGATTGAAGGACACATAATTGCGTAACTGAAAAATGGTCAAAAGTGGACATTCTCCTCTGTGCTTTTAATAATATATATGATCAGACTGTTATTATTATTTCAGTTTAGAACCAATAATTTAAAATTTAAGCTCACTATTTGACTGTGTTATCAGATTCTTATGCACAAATATCACTTCATAAAAGCGACAGTATATATAGAAAATCAACGCATGTAACAATCACTTTATGAAACTGACATTTCACGAGTTGTAGAATACGATTAGGTACAATTGAGACTGAAGTGTCCTGTTGAAAGAATTTTGGCTGGTTTATGGATTGCATTTTGGCGTACGTTAAACCCCCTGAGGTCAAATATCCTTTCGCTGGAAAGGAAGAATCAGCCCAGCTTTCTTTTCCACCATCTGATGAAATCCTTCCAAAATAGGTTAGTGCTGTTTTATAATGATCCCAATGAACCAGGTCATTAATCCATTGCATCGAAATGCATTTCTTATGGATTCCAACGTGCGTCTTTATATTCTTTTCATGATTAAATTTTTGATTTTGTATGCACTGATGCTATACTAAATTCACTGATTATCATTTTCTTTTCTAGTTGCCTTGAATTACCAGACTTGGGATGAGCCCATGTACATTCACGAAGCTAAGTTTTCGCAGAATGGAAAATGCGGCTACGTTTTGAAGCCCAAGTACCTCACTGACAAAGGTGACTCTCTTTCAAACTCTCGACAGTTAGCTTAGAGCTCTGTCCTTTTGCTACCGGGATAAAGTATTAAGAGCCCGTGGCGGGAAAATTAGAATGCAGTCCGAAGATTAATTAATGATAGGTTGATGGGCTCAGAATACAAATGTAAAATTTTCAGTTAAAGTAACGTGACACAAAATCTTTTTATTTGTTTGGGAATGTATGGGTCAAATTACTGGGTTAGCAAGAAATAAGTTACCCACTTCAGAGGGCTGTAAAATGCGTTCTATTGATCCAAATAAGATAAAATTTCAACTACAGATTATTCAGATGATGCGCTTTACATTTCTTAATTAAAAAAATTAGTACAAAAATTCACCAACAAATGGCATTTATTTGCATATATTGAAAATGTGAAACATAATTTGCGTTACAGCGCGTGTCTATTACCATTTTTCTTTGGATAAAAAGAAGGCGGATTCTGCATGAACATTAGTTTTTTCTCTGTTCGTCATGCCTACGTTGCGAGAAAAAGCGCTACTGGTAAAAATTTTTTAACAGAACCAACAAAACTCCGTTGCAGCTCTAATGGAATTTCGTCGTATGAATCAGATACGAAGAGGTCCAATGTATCCAGGTGCCCTACGCAAGATGGTGCAGAAATTTGAAAAAACTGGGCAACTTGGTATTATTTCAGGTAGAGGGCGAAAAAGCATCTCATCTTCCAGCGTCGAAAATGTTGCGACTGCACTCGTTGAAGTCAGCAGTCAGTCGCCGCATAATAGTGTGAGTTTGCCAGTTGCTTCCCGTATTCTGGATATGCCATATTCAACTGTACGAAAAATCGTACGGCAGATTTTGTATTTTTATCCATATAAAATCAAGTCCGTGTACCTGTTGCATGACGGGGACTTAGAGGTCCATGAAACTTTTGCACTTCAGTTCCTTGCTCGATGATGGTTGACACAACTTGGCCATGGAAGACTCTGTTCAGTAATGAGGCCCACTTTTGCCTCAATGGGCAAATTAACACCCACAACTGTCGAAAACTCTCACGTTATCCAGGAACAACCCTTGCATCTTGAAAAGGTGATAAAATGGTGTGGTTTTACAGCGACCTTTATCATTGCACCATATTTCTTTGAAGAGATAATTTCAAATGGAGTTCAAACCTGTTCTGACAACGGACAACAGTACCATGATATGCTGAGGGATTTTATAATCCCAACTCTTCTACAGCGAGGATGCCTTCAAGACATCAATTTCATGTAGAATGGTGCATCACCTCATATTGATCGTCATGTAAAGCAATTGTTAATACAGTTTTTCACTGAAGCATAAGTTTATCAGCCTCATTTCCCAATAGCATGACCTTCTCGCTGGACAACACCCCTTGCGACTTTTGGTTGTGCGGTTATTTGAAGAACAATATCTACTGTCAAAGGCCATCATCTCTACCAAATCTGAAGAACAACATTCGGCGCCATATTCTTAATATTCCGGCAGACTCACTCCGTCCATCTATAGAAAATATGGTTTTCCGATTGGAGCATATTGTTGAAAATGAAGGAAGATATATTGAGCAATGTTAATTTTACTTTATTTAACAATTATAAGCCATATTAAATGATTTTATGTGTATTATAATGTCACCTAAAGGTGAATTTTTGTACTAATTTTTTTATTTAATAAATGTAAAGCGCACCATCTCAATAATCTATTGTTCAAATTTTATCTCATTTTGATCAATAGAACGCCTTTTAGAGCCCTCTGAAGTGAGTAACTTATTTCTTGCTAAGCCTGCATTATGTTCAGAAGAAAAGACTTAAAATAATGGACTTGGGTTGTATTGAGAAAAATGAATTTGAAAATATCTAAATTCTTACTTTCAGTATCGTTGACAACTGCTTAGTCCAGATTATTTCTCAAACCTTCTTCGCATCTCGGTGTTTAAGGAGATTGAAACACCAAATTGTGAGCATCGAGGAAGCGCAGCGTAAGGGATTCTCTGTTATGTTCAGCAGCGACAAATATTCAAGCAATAGGGTCAGCTGGAATGTTACGAACAAAAGTTTTTCAAATGTTCTTCCCAAGTGATAAATCTGGTCACAGAGGCACCGATGCAGAGACTTTAAGTTACCTATTAACTAACTCAATAGATGGTGCTGAGACCCTCCAATTATTTATTACCTTGAATGACGAAAGCAAAAACAAAATGAAGCGGAAAGCAAGACAGAACACGATGGGGCACTTTTGTAGAAATTTTTTTTTTTTTTTTCCTGTTAATGGTGTGTTCTTTCCTTTTTGTTTTAGTAATTGGTTGAGAGAGTTCTTGTATAGTTTGTATTATGTTGTCGTATTTTTCGCTTAAAAGTGCAGATTGTATCCTTTTGTGATTTATTGTATTATTTCTGTAAAAAATGGTGCATTTCTTAGGCCTTAATTTCAGGGGATTTTCGGGTCACGAGGGGGTCAATATTGTTGGACTAGAAGTCTGAAACCTTACAGAAAAAATCTCTCGTTTTGAATCCCTGCCTGAGGGTGACCCTTGAGAAAGACTTCAGGCTGGATTCTTTTTATTTTGTTTCTATTTCTCCTTTTTACTTTATTATTATATATATATATATATATATATATATATATATATATATATATATATAAGTTATCAAAAATATAAGCATTAAAACCTATTTCTGAAACAATCTAAATTTAAATTATTTCGGAATCAAACTTAAAAACTAAAAAAAGTAGAAAAAGCACCATTGTATTCAGAAAGCGCAAATGCAGCTACTACTAAAACACAGATGAATCTAGACTAATTAGTAATATAAACCAAGTTAAAAGGGAAAAAAATAGAATCAAAATTAAACCAAATAAAGTAAGAATCCGGTCTGAAGACTTTCACAAGGGTCACTCCTCAGGCAGGGATTCAAAACGAGGGATTTTTTTCTGTGAGGAATCGGACTTCAGTCCAACAGTATTGACACCTGGTGACCCAAAAATCTCATGAAATTAAGTCCTAAGAAATGCACCATTTTTTACAGAAATCAAACAAAACAGTAAATTTTAAAAGAATACGACCACCAATTAAACATAATGCCATATTTAGCATGCCATATTTTCGAGGGCGTATAAACCGCAGGTGCTGTTTAGCTACGACAAAAAAAAATCAATAGATAATTCACGGATTGTCTATTGGCAGATTATTGGCGATGATTACAGAAACGATTTTTATATTTTTTGAACAGATAATCCGCGAATTATACCCAGAAATGACTGTCTCGTAAGGTAATAATGAAGAATCCATTTTACGACAAACCCTTTTTCAAATCAGTATATCATTTTTATCGCAAATATCTCCGTTAGATTTACAAAGAACTCCATCAAACTTTGACCAGCGTTTCTCTTATGGTAGATCGTATATTTTTTAACTGCAATTCGGGGCCATTCTCTTTTATTTCTTTTATTCCTTATTTTGCCACAAGGAGAGCTGCGATCTATCTATAAATTCAGCTTAAGCATTTTACTATATGTACGCTTTACTTCCCTGGCTATATGAGGTCTCGTTTAATGTGTATGTGTGTGTTCATACATGCATGTAGGGTCGTGTTCCGTGAGGTGTTCTCAATCAAAGGAAGACTACACGTTTGTCTTTCTTACTTTTTAATGAAAGGACACAGGACTACACGAACATGAAGAAAAGAATAAAAGTATAGGGTTGGTTGCCCTTTATGCGGACAAGGTTTTAAAAATAAAGTTCCTGATTAACACATGCTCCGTCAACTTTGACGTCTCACACTTTCCACTCCCAAAGTCTGCTTACTCCCGTTTGCATGCTTCCTCGTCTAGTCGCAACACTACTGCCATTTGCTGACGAGGGAGAGGGAGAGCAGCACAGGGGCTCGTACTACGTACATGGAGTAGCGTCTAGTAGATACAGGTCGAGGGCTTCCTCCTTTATGCTCAATTCTGTATTTAGTAAATGAGGACTGTCATCTGTTTGATTAAAACTGAGTATTTTCTACTGCAATGCCATTTCAGCTTTCTCTCCTTGTGCCCTAATATTTCTCTTTTACTGACTTCCATCTAGATGTGCCGCAAATTAAACGAGGCATACTTCTTTCGAAACATCTGTTGACTATAATTCAATTATTTTATATCATCCGATAGATCTTATCACAATCTTACTCTATTAATACCTTTTGAACACCTGAAAGGAAAATTATACTTCTCTTGTTAATTAAAGTTGCTCCTCAAATTAACAGTTTTTTCTAGCTTTTTTATTTTTTTTTCGCATGCTTAAACGGCATCGTATAAATATTTTTTTTATCAATTATACTACATACATGGAGTAGCGTCTAGTAGATACAGGTCGAGGGCTTCCTCCTTTATAATAATATAATCTGATAAATGATAAATGCGTTTTATTTTCATTTGCTTTCTACACGGTAACTTAAATGTGCTCCATCGAAATTTAAGGCCACGCCAAAATTAAATCAGCTATTAAATGGAAGAAACGTTTTGTGTACGCACCAGTAATACAATATAAATATAAAATAAATGGAAGTAGATTAAAAAAAAAAAGGCAATAAAATTATGTTTGTGCAGATTTACAGAAAGAATTCGAAGTGCAGAGTATTCAGTAGTTTTAGAAATGAATATTTATTTCGCGATGGGATAACACCTATTTGTAAATCTTTCACAATACAAGCGAATCGTTCTTGAGACCCCTCGGGAGCTCCTCCCGCTTCCGCTTTAATTTCCTCTTACTTCGGATTTAATATTCCCAGATTCACTTCTGACACACAGATGCTTCTAGCAGATATGATGTTCTTAGGATAAAACTGAATTTGTATGGTTGTATTTGATCTTAATGTTTGTGAGAATCTTTTCGAATCCTTCTATTTAAGAAACTCCGAACCACTACAGTGAAAAGTGCATTTTATTTTCTAATTTCTTGAGTTTGAAAGCGTACAAATCTTAGCCTTTGAATGAAACTGACAGTCCTCTTTTTTCCTTTTAGCTTCTTATGATCCTAGCAAAACCCCTTATCCGGACAGACAACTACATGTTACCATCAAAGTAAGTACTCAAAACCAGATTCACTTTGTTTTCAAATTAGTTTTGACTATTAAGGTTTTTAGGTATTTTTTTTTTAAATCGATAAAAATTCTAGAAAGCTTTAGACAATATCGCAGTTGTTGATCTCACTTATAAATTTAAAAAAGTTAGTGCAATCCACGTATTTAATTCATTTGCTTCTAAATTTAAAACACGATATTTTAATTATCCACTCGTAGGGCAGTCCTTTGCTGGATCGGAATATTGTCGGTTCGAATCCATTTCTCTTGCGATCCCAAAGAGAGATTATAAATTAGAAAAAGAAGAAATTCAATTGAAAGTATTCATTTAATAATTTTTTTTGTTAAATCTTTCAGATTCAAACAAATATTTTGTATGAGTGTGGTAGAATAGGAACGAAGTCAATTCTGTCAGAACTCCCGCTGTCTGTGCTACCGCCACTCGGGGGCGCGAGTTTATGAGATCTTTGTTTAAAAAGCTCATGTTCAGAGGCGCGAGTCTCACAAGAGAGCAGATTTTCAAGAAGCATTGGTCGCTTGATTGAACAAGCAGTCCATTTCAAAGCTACGCGAAGGCGCGTAGATTACTCCAGAACTGACTACTGTCCTCATCACAATAATGGGAGGAGACTAAAACTGCTGCTAAGAAAAGAAACGATTCTTTTCAGAGCCAAAAAAGAAAATCTTCTCTGAACCTAAATACATTTATAAAACCAATTTTTCTAATTATTTAATGGTTCTATTTAATGACAATAAATGGGAACCGTGTAAAAAGATAAAGAAAACGAAAATTCAGTTTAGTGCCGGGAAAAGAGAGTATAAGTTCTTTTTACAGAATAGAGGGGACTATTTTTAGTATTGAAAAGTGAAAAGACCATAAAATGAAACAAATTAGTTTTTCTGAAATTAAAAAAAAAGCATTTAGATTCATTTATTTGTTTAAAAAATGAAATAAAATATTTGCTTTCAAATCCAAGAATGGTAAAAAAGAAAGGTCGCTTTGTTAAATAAATAAACTAACTCATAATGGATGAAGTGAAATGAAATGCATTTTTATAGTATCCTAAGAACATTATCAATATTTAGATACAGCTTGATGTAAATATAATCTGATATAGCGCCATTTAATTTCTTTTTATGATTTTAAATGTTTCATATTTTCGCATTTTTCCTACCACAGGTACATTTTGGCTGCGAATTTTAAGTGAACTCTCAGCTTCATCGTTATTTTTTTTTCAAGAAAATATTTGTGCAATTTATAAATTATGATTATTTATAGATATTAACAAAATTTATAATTATAATCTGAGAATAATAATAAAAAAATTTTTTTTAAAAGTTAGGAAAGATTGCAGCTTCCTGTTTCTCTGTGCTGGGTGAGAAATAAAGAAAAATCCATTGAAATATTACTAAACACTCGAGTTATAGCGGAAATTCGGAAAACCCCGCTATACGGAAAAAGTTTAAGGGAGTTTTAAAGATATTCAAGAAAAACTAAAATGGGAAGCAGAAAACATCGCTGCAACCTCAGCACCGATGCTCGCAGAGAGCATTGTCAAATTCGAAAGCTAAATTCAGACCAAGAATAATAGGCACTAAGCAGATGAAAAATTACAGAAAACAGAGGGTCGCAGGTAACGTTTTTCAGTGAAAATCGCAAATCGGGTGGAGTTCGCACGCTGGATGCTTGATGCCATATAAGAAGATGCACATTTTTCTGTTAGAGTTTTATTCTCAGATGAAGCCTGCTTTGCGAGAGAGGGTGTCTTCAACAAGCACAATGCGAATATTCGATCATTCGAAAATCCCCACATCATTATCTCGTCGAACGTACAACACAAGTTTGATATTAACATCTGTGCAGAGTCATCAATTGTGACCGTATCTTCTGCTCGAATGCCTCAGCGGCACAAAGAACCTTGTTTCCTTCCAGCAGGTTCCTCCGGATTTACTGCAGGGAACACCGACAATTGTACGCCATTACATGTGGTTAATGCATGATGGTGCACCAGCACATTTTAGTTGCATTCGTGAAATCTGACTTGTTTGCGAAGGAAGTTAGCGACCATCCATTCTTCAATGTTCATTAATGAATACTCGTCACTTTTATTTTTCTGGAACGCATGAAAAATTTAAATACGAGAAGGCTTCCTAATTTGTTCCTTAGCTTGTTCCTAATCCTCGCATTCATAGGGCCATTCTCTTAGACAGGTCATTGTTCTTTCGTCATTATCTGCTTTTGCGATTTTCACTGAATGAACGTTAACTGCGACCCTCTGTTTTCTGTAATTTTTCATCTACTTAATGCCCATTATTCTTGGTCTAAATTTAGCTTTCGAATTTGACAATGCTCTCTGCGAGCATCGGTGCTGAGGTTGCAGCGATGTTTTCTGCTTCCCATTTTAGTTTTTCTTGAATATCTTTAAAACTCCCAAGTTATCACACTGCACGCTTATATCAAATTATAGAATATAAAATTCGTTACAATTTCAAGTTTTTATTTTTCTTCATGTTTTAATATTTTTGCAAATATGGGTTCTAAGCTACTCTTTTGTTTTCAGTTATTTACGACGCCCTAAATCATCAAATCCGCATGTTACCATCATGAAAAAAAAACTTTTTAGAATGTGCTTTGACTTAAAAAAATTTCATAGTTGAAACACCAATTGTTATTATTTTATTAATTTTTTGAAAGTTTCCAATAATTCTCCGACTCCCTATATTTTTGCGATTTTCACCCCCTAAACGTCGTTTGGGACCCCATGTTGTATGGTGATTCTTTATCCTCCTGATGCCTACTATCACCGCTCTGAATTCGTCGGTCGAATTCGGCAACACCCTGTATGCTAACAACTCTTATGATTATAGTGATCGCCTTAAGAAATGGTTCTGGATTTCAATGGCCATCCTGTATGTATTTTCGCTGAAAGTAGGCTATATATATTTTTTTATTGCAGAGTCATTTGTGAATAAATAATAATAAAACTTATGTTTTGTTGATTTTGTTTTCGAGACTTAAACCTGTTTGAAAGTAATTAATAATCAAGAATCGAACACGATTTCGTGAAATTCGGGTCCACTTTTACAATCTGTACTCGAGTAAATGAAGTCTATAGTACAAATTCGGAAAAAAGTAGACTGATTAAACGATTAGGTAAATACAGAAATGGACTTTTTTTGTAATGTGTGTGCAATCCGCTCTATCCCGAACTATGTCATTTAAAGCTGTATCCCAATGGCATAGCTGCGTCAGACTGATGGGTGGTACTGAATAAAAAATTGGAAACTTTGGATATCAGTGTGCTAAGAACAAAATATGAATTCTTGCAGATCATCAGCGCCCAGTTTCTTCCCAAACCCAACCGGGCTGAGGATGGGGAAGTGGTAGACCCCTACGTCTCGATCAAAGTGTACGGCCATCCTTTGGACGCACAGAAAAAGAAGACAAAGTTCATCAGCAATAACGGTAGATATCACTTTGCATGCTAATTCTGCGTGTAATAGAGTAACGCAATTTTTGACTGCCTGTTTTGCGAGAAGTTGAATGTTTATTAAAATGAAATAATATGCACATACAGGGAACTGTTCGAGTTATTTTTGTAGGATATTAATGAAAGAACTTTCATTGTGAGCTCCCTTATGTTCGAGCCCTATACCAGCGACAGCGGCATTCCGCAACCAAGCAGCCTTTGTTAGAAATGGCAAGGTTTGTCCAAATTTACGTGTACTTGTGTCCAGCAGAGTCATAAAGGGATCTATTATTATTGTACTCATCACAATGAAACGAAACATTCTTAATGTCTTGTAATGTTTACTGGCACATTAGGGCTCATGCAAGACGTTGAGGAGACACTCTTCTCAATGTGTCTACTTTCGACCAAGGAAATTCTTATCAGCGTGCTACTGGCAAAGATGTGGATTTACCACCTTATCTATCGATTTCTTATATCAACGATATATTTTATTGAAAAATAATTGTGAATTTCGCACATATTACTAGCTTTCTGATAATTTCGTACTTGGTGAAGTATTTTAGTCGCAAAGTTTACGATGATTTAGAGCTTTTGAAGCTTGGACGTTTCTTATTTTTCATGTTTGGATTTCCTACAGTATGAGGAAGCGTAGTGCAGGAAACCCGTCTGCCAAAAACTACCGTTCCGTACTGAAGAAATGAAAATTTAGTCCTCCCTTTTTCAGAGTCTCTCCTTTTCTAATTGCAAATATTAATAAAACCAATAGCATCTTTGTTCGTATTTATCTGCATCATTCTAAAAACATTTACACCTCAATAGATATCTCAGAAAAACTAATAATCAAATATAAAGAGCCACTTCTGATTATAATGGGGATCTCAGTGCTAAAAGCAACTGAAAGGGTTGTTAAAGAAATAAGTGAAAAGGGTTCACTTGTTAAAGAGATAATCAATAGACAGGAATTAAATGTCATTAAATAATAAACAGGATACTCCGTGCATTTGTTTGATTGCTCTAAAAATATGAGTCGGACTGATCTCATTCTATCAGAGAACATTGATCGCAACGAAGTCTTAATGACCGCAAATGAATCGTCTTCGAAATTCATTTGAGTAACAGAATTTTGCCCTGTTGGATACTCAAAGAATTAAATATTTCAAGACAAATTTTAGCATACATATTTAAAGAGACAGGTTACATTACGGACAATATTAGTAACATTTTTACATATTTCTATGAAGAATTAAACTTAACATTCCTAAATAGCAGGGGGGGGGATACAGTATTGTGCATTTAAGCGGATCTTAGTAAACTCCAAAATCGGAAATTGTAATTTCCTCCCCCAAAAGATCACCCCCCGAGAAAACTACTTAAATTATCCTTATTCCAAGGCATCTAAGTGTCTAAAAATTGCTACCGATTTTTTTACTTCCAGTCGGGCGAAATAATCACAAATACTTCGACATTTTATTTAGAGCAGAAAAGTATTGCGAGTAGCAACCAAAATGGATTCTATAAAAAAGTATCAGCTTAATTACGGATTTAAATTCAGCTGTGGAGAGGCATGAATGAAATTGAAGTATCCTGTGCTGTCACTTTTAATTTTCAAAAGGTTTTCACTTACGTTAGATGGAGTGACATTCAAAACTATTATACAGCAAAATAGAATTTCATGTAAAAGTTTTGGACTAATAAATAATTTTTTTAGATTTTGTTTACTTATGTTAACGTCCTGTCTGAAAGCAACCTTAGGGCTACTTTGAGACGGGCCTCGTAGTTTTGAATCCTGGTCAGATGATAAGAACAACACCTGAGCTGGAACCCCATCTCCAAACTACTATAACATATAAACCCAAAACTTTGGATTTAATGTTCACCAAACTCGCATACATGACGGATCTTTAGTGGATTATGGTTCCAAATCTGGAGCCTTCCATCTCTGAAGACGAGATCTTACCATTAGAGCACAGCGACCCCGACGTTATCTTATCCAATGCAGATACGTGAAATTACAGTAGTGGCGTTCACCAATGTTCCTTAGCCGGCACAACACTCTGGTTCTTAATCATCATGAAATCCTTAAAATCAGCATGAAAATTTAATCCAAACAAATCCAAATTCACTATGATAAAAAAAATTCTCATTTCCCTGGGTTACATTTGAATGGTAATAGAATTGAATATTCAATAGAATATAACAAAACAAATTAAAATATCTTGGCGGTATTCTTGACCCAACGCACAGTTATCCACCATCTGAACAAAGTCATGAGAAAATTGCAAATTTCATGAAGAAAAATAATCAAATAAAGTAATCGAATAAATTGGAACAACACTAATTTGGACTTAATATCGTTAAAGAAATATATTCCGCTGAGATCGAAAAAATTATTTACTTCTATTAACCCTTTAAAGGGCTATTTTTTTCAGTCATTATACATTAAAATATTTTTAGGATTGTGATTGACTTAAGAAAAGTGACCCATTTAGCTTATTAGGTAAATTTCTTTTGATTAATTAATTAGTTTGCTTAATTAAAAATTAAGTAACAAATCAATGCGCACCATTTGGTGTGAGATAAGGAAATGAAAGTTTCCGTCTGATTGAAATATTTGTCAGAACTTACGCTAAACTACATAATTACATACAAAGATTGATGAATTTGGTGGGAAGTATATTTCCCATGGCCCTAGAAAGGTTAAGGGGACATGGTATAAAAATACTATTAAAATGAACCGTAAAATACTTCAAATTGAGCGACATTCCCTTTTAGCAATCGTCCCAAGTATCTTTTGGAATAAAGCTCTGCAAGTTCTCAGTAGCTGCCCTCCTCTGGATATTAAAATGCAAGAATAAGAATGCAATAATGTTAAAGAAAAAAGAGATCGAATAATTTCGAACATTTTCTGGTAACATTCAAAATTTGGATTTCTATACCATTAAACTATGGAAGCTATTCTCCGTAAATTGGCATTTCTTTGAAGAAAACCGTATCGATATTTACCTTATGGATGTCTTTCTGTAAGCTGTAAAAAAAATCAAAGTGGAAGTATTAAAAGAAAACTATGCGTCATTACATCAGGATAAATATACATATACTTTTTTTGTTGTTGTTATTCATGTCATGAACTTGGATAAGGCTTCAAATAGAACTTAAATAAAGAAAATAGGAAGGTGGGGAACAGATTCAGCTCAGGTAGTAAAAATCAATATCAGATAAACTTAATCTTTGAGCAAAGGAAATGTGTCAAAATGAAATGAAACACTTCTATTTTAAAAGAATAGCGATGGTTTTAATCGTAATCCAATTAGAACTGAACGGTAAACGATTCATAACAAATTCGAATTAAAACTCTCTCACTCAGTTTGAGAAATATATAATCCTTTTCGATCAAGACTCAAAAAAAATCCAACTTATAATGATATCTATACTATTTTTACTCGGAAACCAAAATAGGGAATAGTATGAAAAATATATAGTGGCTAATACTGCTTTCTTTGTTATCGCCATTCGCCAGCAATTGCGAATGATTCGATGTGAATGATGTCATTTTTCTGCTCTTTCAGGCTTCAATCCAATGTGGAACCAGACACTGAAATTCGTGATCAACGCCCCGGAGGAAGCCATTTTCAATTTCAGAGTGAAAGATGAGAATGTGACGAGCAACCAGTTGATCGGGCAGTTCGCGCTGCCTTGCACATCGATGTGTGAAGGTGAGGATGTCTTGCTGTTCGTACACATTATTTTAGCGTTGACGTGAAATAAGGCATTTAAATTGACTTAAATGGTTCGTTCAATCACAATTCGAGAATCCGGAAGTGCCTTTTGTTCCCAAGTGATGTGCATTTGCGCATTCAGGGAAGAAAATAAAAGGTTTTGCCATTCACTTCGGCAGTATGCAGACAAAGAAATATTATTATGTTCTGTAAACATGAATCTAGGATTATAAAGGTAATCATAGCGAAAAGAAAAAAAATCATTGAATTTAATGCAGCGTAAAAGTTCCACAAAAAATGTTGCAAAGTACAAGGTTTTTTTCATTGATGTGACTGTAGCCTGTTAATGCTTACATGTCTTATTATGCATGAAAATGTTTTTCCAGTCTAGAATTTCGGGAATCTCATTAGAGCTCCTCCAGTTCGAGTCTCCTTCCATTCTTCCATCATGCCCAAAACATCCTCACTACTTACGAATATGTTCAGCATTTAAAATGAGAATCCACTCCAAATGCAAAAAGAGAATCTGAGAACCGAGATTTCTTTCTAACAATCCACAGTGAACTTTAAATGGCTTATGACATGAAACTAGTACAGTTTTAAGAAAAAGAATCACTAGCGCTGGAGAAATTGACAGTGTAACGCTGCATTTAAGTACCTTGTAAAATAAATAATATCCTATCAATATGTAAGTAGTTTTTAAAAAATTCATAAAATTAGAAGTAGTTTTAAGAAAAAGAATCACTAGCGCTGGAGAAATTGGCAGTGTAATGCAGCATTTAAGTACCTTGTAAAATAAATAATATCCTATCAATATGTAAGTAGTTTTTAAAAAATTCATAAAATTAGAAGTATTATTTTAATGTTTGAATGCGGTTTCCCACAATTTTATTCTTACAACACGTATTTTTTTTACAAAGGAAACGAAAGCTTTTCAACTTTTCATCGATATATGGTACTGTAACCAAGAAAATGCTTGTCACGTGCAAATCGGGGTCATAATCTGCAGCTCATTATATAACCGTTTGAAAAAGACCTGTCAAAGTTGTAATCGAAAATTTACCAGCGGAGACCCGAATCTCCGAAATAAAAATTGAGCTTGAAACTCTAGGACATAACAATACCAAAGTTGTTCAACTCAGGTAACAAAGAACAAAAAAACACCTCTGTCAGTGTATGTTATTGAAATCACTAGATATTCAAGCAGAGGAAATCTGCAAGCATCTCATTCTTGTATCTTAGAAATACACCCGAAAAACTGAAAAAAAGGCACGGTTTGGACAATGCTGGTAATATAACTATTTCTACCGTGCATCCAGTACTTGCCAGAGCAAGGAAAGGTGTTTAAAATAGGGTTACGAACTCGGAACAAAAGAATACAGCATTAAAGAAGAAAAGAAAAAAAATCCTGAACCGAAATGCACGAATTATGGCCAAATAGCTTTGTGTGAAGGAGGCAAAAGATACCCAAAATCGAAACCCGAGAACTGCATGTACAAGCTTTGACTCACATCAATGGAATCATAAAATATTTCAAGCTAAATGAACAAATCACAATCAAAACTTTGCCTAGGTGACTGGCAATTAAACAAGACAGAGGCGAACTAAAAACTTCCAACCACACTAGCGACCAACAGATGACCACTAAAAAAGATGAATCAGAAAGCAATAGTAACCGGAATGTTTCCAAGCAATCAGAAGATTGAAAGAAAAAAAATCCATCAGCAGTTTCCAGATATTTCTGCAGTAATCGTTAATCCAAAAAGTAACTCTGAAGATAAACGTAATATCCTGTTCAATGGGATAGCAAAAATGAATTAGGAATTTCTATTGAATTCAGGCTGAGAATTATCTTCTGGAAGCTGCAACATTCTATAAATAAACAAGTCCCAACATAATTTCCTCGTACACATGAGACCATTTCTACCCGAATAGTCTACTATTGCATAATATTGTAAAATTCGGTAAAACAATAATGTGCAATAAAGTTCTCTCAAAATTCATCTAATTACTTTCCAACACCATAAATAGTTTCAAAATCAATTCTAAGCAATTCTTCGACTATTGCCTTCTAGAATGTGGAAAAATTAAACTTTAAATGCATCTTCTATTTTAAAAAAAAATGTTGTATTTCTGTTTTTAACTTACTTTGAGATTCTAACCTGAAATATTTTGGGGTCATGTGGACCAATGAGACTTGGAAATACCAATTTCGACTGTGATAATTGCGCCTTTGATCGATGGGATCACCGTGCACTTCTGCATTTCATTTTAAATTTAATTCAAGATTTTTTACTTCAAGTTAAGAAAATAAATTTGGAATCATAGAAGACTTCATTTTATTTGTAACTGAAATTTGTCATTAGAATAAATTATAGAAGTTAATTTCAAAAATAATAGCTTTTAAATAAATGGGATATTAAAAAATTTATTTTTCCGAAACAATTTCATATTTTTCGGCTATGATTTAGATTATGAAAGCTAAAATTTCGGTATTGAAAGAAGGGTGGAATAGAGTGAAACGAGGGTTGCTCTTCAAGGCGTTCTTGATAAATTACTTCAGCTTAATAATTCTTGTATATTCGGTTTCTAATAAATGGAAGATGAAGAATTTTTCAAAAGCAAAATTTGTTATATAATAATAATTAGTAGTTAATTTTTCAGTAAACCTAATTCATTCATTTTATTTTACGTTTTATTTTTTACTTGCTTTGCTCTCATTTTCTAACATTAATTTAATTTACTTTAAATAAATAAATGTTTAGCCATGATATTTAAGGAAAAGCGTATGTTTTTTAAACCAGTGCAAAGAAAGTGCAAAGTGTGTTTTTTAAACTAGTCAAAGTCAAAATACCAAAAAGTGTAACCGAGCTGTCTGATCACTTCAGATAAAACACATAAAAATGAATATTAATAACGTGTATCATATTGTTAAATACATAATTTACAGTAGTGTCACCACGACGTTGATAAATGTTAAATTTGTTATACAATTTTCACAATATTATCCAATATTCGACTTTCAATTTAAAATTGTTACAGATAATCTTTTTTGGATTAAAATCTCAAATTAAATTAATTATTAAGGTAAAACTAATATTTTTGTGCCAGAATTCTACTATATGGATGCATTTAAAAATTGAGTGCTCATAATTTTACTTTCTCATATACGAAATAAAAGTTACTGAAAACTAATTTTGATGAAAATTTGCCAACTTCTTCGATTTAAAATGCTGTCATGAGATGGAAAATAAATTTATGTGAGTATGTAATAATGTTCTCATTAAACAATCTATTCTTAAAAAAATTAATTAATTAATTTAATAATAACCCTTAAAAATATGGAAAGTATTTTGCTTTCTTATGTCTTAACCGAACTCTCTTACTGTCTCTTTACTGATTTTCAATAAAAATACATTCTGCTTCATACAATTTTGCATTGAAACTATTATAATCATTCTGTATCTTCAATTTAGAGTCATTTGTTTGTCGGGCAGTGAGACTTTAAAAAAATAGAAATGGTTGCCCCCTATGAGACAAAAAGAGCAAATATATAAGATTAAGAAGTTTAGAATGAATGAGGGACAGAAGTTCAATTGAATGACAGCGCAAATGTGAGTTCCGACTCGCATTTGCGCTGTCTGAAAAAAAAAATCTACTCGCAAGATCTCTTACTCAATCATCACTGAATGAAATCCTCATTGAGTTGGACTGCTTCTTTTCAAATCCTGAACATAATCGATAAAGATGTGAATAGTTGTTGAAAAATCAACCGCAGATCATTTTACTTCTTTCATTTTCCATCGTTGCCACATCATATCGAAAATCGTCATCTCCAGATTCCTGCGTACTTTCCCAAATGCAAACTCGGTTTTTTCTTTACTATGCTACGAAGGGCAGAACACTTATGTGTTGGACTTTGGAAATGTGAATTGCAGTCCCCGAGACGTTTATGGCTCTATGTTCAAACATTTTGTATGGGGAGCATGAGAGAAAATTTCGAGGAGATCAGTTCTGTTGCTGCTAAGTGTCAAACAAGCAGAATCCTTTCAATGCATTTAGATACTTGAGTAGATTTTAAAAATATTTTATAATAAAAGTTATCTTTCAGTAGTGCATGCTGTGTCAGATACGGTCACTTAAGTCTTTGGATATTCAGGAAAATATCTACGTTGCATTCTTGTAAAGACCCTAGAATAATTTTTCTTCTATTGTGCTGGTAATCCTTTTTATAGCTTATATTCTGCAGTGATAATACTAAGATTACAATCTCACAAATCTAAAGAATCTAATTTTTTTTCAGTATTTTTAATTTATCTCCATTTACAGATAGGAGGATATTTTCCGAAATGTAATGGATTCATAACTGATTTGTGTTTTGTGAGTCTTTCTTTAAAGATATAAAATGACAGCATCCAGAAAACTGATCAAAAATTCTTATCCTAAAAATAGTTTCAAATGACTCTACTAATGACTAAGAGTAATGGGGCTTCTTTTATTGGTCTTGAAAGAACAATTCTTATCGATTATTCATTTTAAAACACCTACCTATTTTAGGAAAATGTAATTGTAACCAGATTGGCATTTTTTAATAACTCCAATTCCGCATGAACCCGAATTTAGGGAGTGAGAAACGCAATGCACATGGATTGCTGCCACAATTTTTTTTCTTTCTCGTTTTCACTTGTGCACCGATGAAAGCCCCGCCCTCATTAAATCTCTTAGATATTTTCATTCCAAACCTAATGATTCTAAAGCCTTCAAAACTGTGTTTCTTAATTTTTTCCAAGTCTTGAATTTACTTTTTAACTATCATTTATCACTTTTATTAGATACTAGTCGCCTTTCGAGACCGGTTGTTTCGCCAGGATTAATATTCGCTAAAATTTCCAATTAAATATTTTATGTACCTTGGTTTCTTAACAGATTCTTCCGCAAAATAGTTTTAAGCTTCAAAGTTTCATAGCTATTATAAAAGTCTTACACTAATTTCTTCATTTTACTATGGATTGCAATTCTCTGTCAGTTCTCTTTCAATTTAAACTTGAAATTGGAGAGGAAGGGATCGAACTTCAGTGTTTTGGTTTTTAAAATATATGACTTTAGAAAAAAGAATAGTTTAGTATGGATGTGCATTAGAGAATATCCTTAATGACTTAAACAATATCTCAAAGAATTATTCAACAAAAATTCTTCCGAATCCTGATAAAATTCAATCTTTAAATTTACATGCCGAAGAATTAAAATAACGTTAAATAATATTTTTTGTTTCAGTCAATAAATGCATTTCTGAAAAATTATGAAGTACAAAACTTTATGCAGTCTTTTCATCCTATTCAGTAAAATATTCTTGACAATCCAATTTTTATACACTGGTGTGCAAAACTTAAGCAACAGGTATGTTTTTTGCCATAACTTCATATGAAATCTGAAGACATGAGAGACATGAAATTCAGAAATGAGATGCAGCATTTTGTTCTGAAAGAATGACGAAAGCATAGTTGCGCAGAAATTAATACAATGCAGTATGGAATCAAACAAAAAAAGGCTTTATTGAACTCATAGTATCGTTACACATGATTGTCTGTACAAGAGGAAGAACAGCAAGCAGATGCTCCTTAGTATGGGATATGCCCTCCCCTTACTGCAATGGTTGTTTCGCACCGTCTCCCCATACTCAGCATCAGATTGTCCAACAGTTCTTGAGGTAAGAGTGCCCATTCCTCAATCAGCATCTGTTTAAGTTGTCGGGTGTTCCCAGGAGGATGTTACTGGGATGAAACCGTGTCCCGACCTTTCTCCAAATCAACTGGCGTTGGGAATCGCTTGTAACATCACGGAAAGAGACCGTTTCGGTGGTCCTGGAGTTGTCGTCTGGGGAGGCATTATGATGAACGGGCGGACTGAGCTCCTCGTTTTCGACAGAGGTTCTGTAACTGGAGATCGCTAATGTCAGGAGGTGATCCTTCCCCATGTGCGTTTGTTCCGAGGTGCCATTGGATCAGACTTCGTTTTTATGGATGACTGATGCAGTTGAGGAGCTCCTGGAAAGTGAAGATATCACTCGAATGGATTGGCTGGCGTGCTCCCCTGATTTAAATCCGATAGAACATGTGTGGGATGCTTTGGGGAGACGCCTTGCGGCACGATTACATCCTTCTGGGAACACCCGGCAACTTAAACAGATGCTGATTGAGGAATGGGCACTTTTACCTCAAGAACTGTTGGACAATCTGGTGCTGAGTATGGGGAGACGGTGCGAAGCAACCATTGCAGTAAGGGGAAGGCATATCCCATACTAAGGAACATCTGCTTGCTGTTCTTCCTCTTGGACAGACAATCATGTGTAACGATACTATGAGTTCAATAAAGCCTTTTTTTTTGTTTCATTCCATACTGTATGCATTGTATTCATTTCTGCACAACTATGCTTTCGTCATTCTTTCAGAACAAAATGCTGTATCTCATTTCTGAATTTCATGTTTCTCAGATGATTTCTCGTGAAGTTATGGCAAAAAACATATCTGTTGCTTAAGTTTTGCAGACCAGTGTATTAAAAAGAAAAATGCTTATGTATTTTGCAGCCAGTTCTGATCGAGTTGTGTTATTTTTGAATAACTTATTTTTGGGCAATCAGTATTTTCATAATTTCAAACCAATCAATCTTCGAGAAATCGCGGGTACTGATTGGCGCACCTCCTTTGAGATGAACTCCGAAATTTAGACTACTCGTCTAAATTCGGGGGTTTTATAAAATAGAAATATTCAAATTTTTATAAATCACTTCAGTCACAGTAGAATAGACCTTTCTTTTCATTTAAAATGTGTTCCAAGATTATTTTCCCAAATATAACTTATAGGATCGAGGGTCTGTATAAAGATGTAAAATTCTTTATTAACCTGAGCATTATTGACTCAAACTGCATGAAAGAAATTTTTTTTTACTCATTTAAAATATTTCTTGGACCATTTTTCCTATCAGGTATATACATATAATAATAAATAATACTTCCTATTATTTATTATTAGATGTATATACATAAGATTAACTGTTTAGAAATTTGGTGTTGTGAACCTATTAAGAGTGGATATTCTGCATATATATTTCTTTTAAACACTACAGAATTATTGAATGAAAATGGAGATGTTTTAAAAGTTCACAAAATCCATTTTCTAAAAAATATTGTGTTTTATTTCTTTCACACACGTGCTTAAAAGTACACTTTTCTTAGTCTGCAGTAGAATTAACTTATTAATCTGAGCTTTTGTCAATATGGGGGCAACACTTTGATGAGAACTATTTTTCCTCGTAAACATATAACATGCTCGTGTAGGTTAAATTTCATTTTCTTTTTGTGTGAATTAAATTGCTTGGAAATATGCTTAATATATTTTTTTAATTGATTAAAATTATAAAATTTACATGATAGAAAATTTGCATCAATAAAAATATAATTTTTTGAATGAATGATTTTTATGATGATGTACAGTTGAAAGTTTTGTACTGTAATATTTTCTTATGTTGTCATTGGAAAAAGCCAAAATTTTGCTCCATTTTAAATAAATTATATTCCAGTTGCAATTTCAAAGAGACCGCTCCGAGTTGTACCCTCCAAGAATGGTAAACGGTCTAGCCTGTAAAATGCAAACACATTCATCGTTATTGCAAGTAAAGATTTCGCTAATAATTACTTCTTTGCAAGCATGCGACATTTCATTTCCTATTTTAGACGATACATACTTTTAGTTTTTCGTATCATGTATTAGGGTGTGGAATGTTGATCGCAATTTAACCCTTTTGACCCGATTTTTCCAGTATTAGTACTTTAAATCGCATCTTTCTACAATAAACCATATAAACGTATGATTTATTGACCCATTTGGTTAAATCTTTTATGTCTCTGATCTCTTGTGATGTATATGCCCGTAAGAACTGAAAGAATTAACAAAATCCCTATCGTAATGGTTATATCCTTTGTTTCCATCTGTTCAGGCTAATTTTTCCGCAAACAATATAACCTCTGAATGGGATAAAATATCTGCAGCAGAAAATTAGTTTAAAAAATATATAGATAATCCCTTTTTTTTTTTAATTTTGTCAGGCGAGCGCTGTCAATATCAGTACTTTCTCTGTGGTTATTTACGCCCTTCTACAATGTTCCTTAAAATGTGAGAAGTTAGAAAATAATGTATGTGATATTTTTGTTCCGTTGATGCTCAGAGTGTTTTTCATACTGTTTGCGCAAGAACACAGTATTTACAATTTACAAAGTATTACAAATAGTACACAGTATTTACAATAGGAACTACACAATATTTACAATAAAAACTGAACAATATTTACAGTAAATTCCATCATCAATTTCAAAATAAGTGCAGAGCCTGACTAAGGCAGGGGCATACGGGAGAGTTGCCCCGGGCCCCCCACATCAGAGGGGGGGGGGGAGCAAATAGAATAGAAAGCTTATTTTACTTTTTCTTCTTTAATGAACTTTTTTTTAAACAAAATATCAGTACAGTGTAAAATCCGTCAGTTTTATGTTAGCTTCTTCATTAATTTATCGTATGAACACACACACACAAAAAATCTATATTTCGTAAATCCTTGGCTTTCTAGAGCGGAATTCAGCTAAATTTTCGCAATGACATGGACAAATTTTGCCAATCAAAAGCCTGTTTTTTTACATATCGCATGAGAGGGGGACTTTATAGCTATTTTAGGTTCTAATCAATTTTCTTGTTATATATCTATTATGAGGTGAAAAATTTAAATACCTCCATAAAGTTCGGTACTTCATTAATGAAGCAGAGGGGCGCCCCCAAAGAAATTTTTGTCCCGGGCCCCAATACGGCTAAGTCGGGCCCTGAATAAGTGGGTCATGGGTATGCTAATAGTAAATTACATCGAAATTTCCTCTTCACCTAGTCATTACCAAATAAGGTGGGGTCGCGGTGGCCTGATGGTAAGGTCTCGGCTTCGGAACTGGAGAGTTTCAGGTTCGAGACCCGATTCCACCGAAGAACCGTCGCGTAAGCGGGTTTGGTGCACGCTAAACGTCCTCCCGCTGGTGTGGCGTGGTATGGAGAGGGGGGTTCCAGCTCAGGTGTCGTCCTCGACATCTGACCGCGGTTCAAAATTTAGAGGTCCGTCCCAAAATAGCCCTAGTGTTGCTTTAAAACGAGACGTTAATATAACTAAACTAAACTCACCAAATAAGGAATAGAAGACACCTGCTTTTATAATTTTTTTTTTCTAGAATAATAATTTATCGTTGTCAGTCAGCTTACGATTGACAATTTTATATGTAATTATTTTAAGAATTACGGCGCCGCTTTTCTATTAACTACTCTGCATTACTTCTTCTTCAATTATAGAAAAATAGTAAATTCTTTATCTCTGCACTTTTGATTCCGATTCTGATAGACATTCCTTACTTCGTTGTTATTTAGAGTACACTTTTCTAATTCAACGTTTTCATTTCTTTTCACCAGAGTTTCAATAATTTTAAAACGATTTTTCCCAACTCATCTTCGAGTCGAAAGTCTAAGAAAAAGAATCAGGAAAATTTAAAGTTATAAAATCATAAATTTAATAGCTTGATCAAGAGAAAAATGATGAACTTAGATTTCCTAACTAAAACTCATTTACGAAAGCTGAGAGCCGAAACGAGCACTCGGGGATAATTAAGCTCCACAAAGTTGAGAACAGGTACCTGTCTGACTGGAGTTTGCTATCTGGAAGATAAGAATGCCTCCTTCCCCAGGAAACTGTTGGGGGAGAGAAAACATCTTTTATAGGGATGCACCCCGCTGTCTTTGTCTACAAATCTTTTGAGGGACAGTAGAAACTTTTCTGATCTTTTTCAGGAAATGGCTTAGATGTAATAAAGTTTTCTCTTCAAGATTAAAAAAAAATGAGAGATAAAAATGACTTTTTTTAAAACGTACAACATTTCTAATAGTATAATAAAAGAATTATTCTGAAATATTCCAGTTCCAAACGTCACTGGTAATGACATGGAAGCGGGGGGGGGGCGTAAAGCTCTATTCACGAAGTTGTTTTTCCTTAATCGTCGGCTAAACGCAGAAGAGATTGGTGAGAGGTTCAGATCTAATCAGCTTTGATACGGTATTCAAGAAAACGAAATGCAGTCTGTCTCGTTCGTCATGCTTACCTTACCGTAAGTAAGGCAGGAGCAATTCCAGTCCGTATTCTTCATGGTTTGTTAAAATTGTACCCATATAAGTTGCAATCGATGCACGATATCTTACCAAAAGACCAGCTAAATAAGAGAAAATCATAAATTAGGATTTGTCGAAAATCTTTGAAATGATACAAGGTTTTGTGGCCAGATGAGGCTCATTTTTTGTATTGCCCGGAAGAGTCAATACGCATTACTGTAGAGATGGAACAAAGAAGAACCCGCATGCTTATATAGAGAGACCCTTAAATTTACCTTTTTGTCAATGTTTGGGGTGGTTTCAGAGCTTTCTTTCTTGAACACAGATTCTTTTTACATTGAAGAGCCTTGTACAAAAACTAACTTTTAAGATGCGCTCATTCAACGGAATGCTTAGAGAGGAAATGAAACTGTCTGTAACACAATGCCATCGATACATTCTTCTCATTCCACAGGAAAAGTGGTGATTTTCTAGTGAAAAACCTTTCCAAGCATCATGCAAATTAATTTATCACCTGACTTGCCGCTCATTGAGTTGACTCATGTGCAGGAATAACCCCGTTGTCTTTGTTGCATGTCGATAAAGGACGTCATGAAATCTCGTGCACCCGGCCAAGCATACTTAGATGTTACTGCCTGAATACAAATAAATGTAGTTTCCTATTGGATTTTGTGATTTGTTAGCATGTAGTGCTTGCTCCCTTTCAAAAAAAATTATTTATTTTTACTACCTTTTCTTCGTTACAAAAAAATGAACCCCCTTGTAGGAATATGTCTTATACAAACCGCGTTCAAGCATATCAATTACCTTCAGTTTTCTGACTTTTTAAATTACTTGCAAATTTGGGAGATATTCATGTATTTTAAAATACTAACATTCTTTTGTGAATATAGTTTTGTTTAAAATAGAATTAAAGCACGAAAAGTCTGTAGTTTAGACCGTTTAAGACTGTTGTAAGCTGGTAAAGAATTAGAATATAGTCACATTGAAAATAGCGAATTAAAAACTGTTTCATTAAAAATGAATTTAACTGCCGTTGAAACGCTTCATCCTAATTGAGAATCATTGGTTGGACATAAAAAAAAGTCATTTAGCATTACTGAAAGTTAAATAAGAATAGTTCGAAGTAATTATTTGATTATTCAGTAAGACGAAAGCACCCGTCTTGCCTCAAAAAATAGTATTCAAACTGAAATATTCATCTCCTTATTGTAAAACTATTCGGCGTGACTTTATACAGTTTATTCGTATTAATATAAAACTTCCTAATGCGATGCTTTGCTGTGAATAATTATCCTAATGCGTTGCCATAATAGGAATGCACTTTTACCATGCAAAGGACGCCTCTGTTGACGGTGGTTTGTATTTTTACCCGCTGTTTCTTCGCCTGAATCGTGCACATTCTCTATACTTAAAAACAAAACAATAAAATTATTAGGTTCCATTTTAATGTAATCATCTTCCTATGAGTTCCAGAGTAGAAAACCTTCATAAATATTTTCCAGTTAAATAATTCTCATTCAAAAATATTGCGAAGAGCGTGCCAGACCGCTTCTGTATTACGCCTGCTTTTCCAACTACTTTTAAGCAGATTGTAATATATATAAAAATTATTAATTTATCTGAAAAGAATTTGGACTTGAACGCTAATAATCAATTTTTTGAGTGCATCTTTAATATGGAAAATATTTATTTTATTCTTTAACATAAAAATTATTTGCTGCTGAAGTGAGTAAACTTTTTCCTGTAGTCATTTATTGGTCCTTTTGCGGGGCTTTCAGTTACAGCTGCCAGCCTTTCATTCTGTCGAGAGACTGTATCAGATATCAACTGTAAAGAGAAGAAAAGTAACTGTATAAATAACTAATTATTGCAAAGAATAATAAGGAACTGATATCTTTAGATGTGAATAAATAAGGACACATTTAAGTGTCCATATCTGAGGAGCAAGGGCAAAGCTGCGCACGTTTCGCAGATTTGAGTACTAAATCGATTGTCAATGCAATTGCAAATAACTATTACAAAATGAAGGTTTAGAAATATAGAATCACAAATAGAATCATTGATTTTATTTCCTGCTTTTGTTTACTCACAATTAAAGAATGTCCTTCGTTTTGGAAATATACAAAAGAAATTATTCAAATCTAGAATTTAATATATCAGAAAAGTCTACTATTATTTAGCAGCAGTTTAGTTATTATTTAGTTGTACGAATCCATGTATAATAATCATTCAATGCTTGTTTGATATCAGGATATTTTAAGCAATATTAAATGATTATATTTATTTATTTTTACCTTTTTGCATACGAAGCACAGAAAGAGAATCTGTTGTACGCGCCAAAAATTTCAAACTCGAGATTTTGACAAATCTTCTCGTTTCAGACCTTCCTGAATTCGAAAAAGCAATTTTTGGCATTAAGTTTGTCATTGTACACGATAGTTAAAAACGCTTTGAACTAGACGGATAACATTTAAAATGTATACTTAGCACCGGATTTGTGGATTTGTATGAAATGCTGAACGAAATCCATCAGTAGGAAATCTGTCTGTCCCAGAGACGAGGGGAGTGACCCACCTCCAATCGACTACTGTATTGGCATAATGTCCTTCGGGTCTTCGGAAGTGATTCGGCCAGGAGTTTCGAACAGTCGAGGAAAGTGGGTGCGTGTCGGAGAGGAGTGAAGAATCGATCTTTCCAGGGATTCTCGGCTTCAGAGCTGGAATAAATAATTGTTTCAACGTGACCAGTAGGGGCAGAGCCTGATTAAGGCAGGAGCATACGGGGCAGTTGCCCCGGGCCCCACATCAAAAGGAGGGTCCCCAAAATGAATAGAAAGTTTATTTTACTCTTCCTTCTTTAATGAACTTTTTTTTAACATTGCTTTTCAAAGACAAAAAAGACAGAGTGGGGGGGGGCAAAGAAGTTTTTCCCCGTGCCCCAATGAGGCAAAGTCGGGCCCTGAATAGGGGAGTGATAATTTTTGGATTGAATGGTGCAGAGATGTTTGGGGAATGTGAAAAGTGTTATTTTTAATTAAATAAATTTAATAGATTTTAAAAGAAATTGTGGGCATAGATTAAATTTTGGACGGATTGCAGTGAAATTGCTCTGGTGCTTCTAATGTGATATATTTCTATTTTTTATTGCAGTGTTTCATATATATTGTAACTTATTGAAAAACTTTCCTGGCAGCTTTTTTTGAGTCCCTTGATGGAGAGCTTTTCGAATGTCATCACTGAATTCCGAGCAATTAAGGGAAAGAGACAGAGGCGGCCTTCTCTATGAAGGGGGGGGGGGTAGTGCAAGAAGCCACTTGGGCCCTAACTTTTTGTGAAGTAAAAAAAAATACAAAAACGAGCATATATTATTAATGCATGTTTATTTAATGCATGGTTTTGTTTTTGCTAATACATCATTTCAGAAAAATGATAATTTTTTGCAATTTTTTTTCATTGCTTACTGCAGCAAGCGTATTTAAGCATTCTGAACACATACTTGATCGAAGATAATTCTTTATTAATTTTAATTTACTGAAAGAGCGCTCAGCACTTGCTGTAGTAACTGGCAACGTAAAGAAAAGTTTTAACACAGTTAATACATTTAGAAATAACTCATAATTATTATTTAATTTAGCATGTATTGCAATATGTCTTGTGTGTCATTTACAGCTCTTTCATTCAAAATGAAATCCCGTAACAAACACATTTCCAGGATTATGACATCTTTGTTATAAAACTTTACAAAATTTTTGAAACATTTCTCTAATTTATGTTTTTCTAAACATTTTATATCAGGGATTCATTTGAAATCAGAAATAATATTTGGTATACTTTTAAATCTATCTTCTATTTGTACAATAACAATATCAATGACAGTGTTAAAAAATAACATCTAAATTCATCTACTGGCTTTTTTTTATAACATAATCTTTTTCTTTCTGGAATTCGTTTTTCAGGAAAATGTTCAAATTATGTTCTAGCACTTTTGCTTCGGCGAAAAATGTGTCAAAGTTTGTTCTAAAATTTTGGATTTCAGTTTTCATTTTATTGACTAAATTGAAAGCCGAGTCAAGAACAATTGTTTCTGCTTGAAATAATTTATTGATAGTGTTAATTTTGGAAAATATTGCAAACAATGCAATTGAACATAAAATTAATGACATTTTTCGCACCTAATAAACTTTTTGTTTCGGATACCGCTGTATTATCGTTACTTACATCATTTAAACATCAATAAATTCTTCTAAGGCATTACAAGTTTGTTCAAACTGTGTATACACTGCTTTCACCTAATCTATTTTGGCTTCTCAACGAGTATCACATAATGGTTTAAGAGTAATGTTTAAATGCTTTTAACAATTTCCCATTACAGAAAATAAGCAATATAAACGTTGTAATATCTCAAAAAGTTTTTTTACTATATATACTGCCGGAAGCGGCATTACAAACTAATAAATTATAGGAATGTGATAGACAAGAAACATAAATTACATGCGGATTTAGAGAAAGTATTCTAGATTGCACTCCTTTATATTTCCCTTTTATTTTACTTGTTGTCATGTGCTTGCCCTCTATAACTCATAATATCTAAATCAAGCTCAGTCAATTTTTTCAATTGAGTTTTTGTTAGTCCTTCTCCAGTCACATCAGTTACTTAAATAAACCCTATAAATGACATATTACATTTTCAATATTACATTACAGGATTCAAGTTCGAGAAGAGCCTTATTAAGGGCGGATGAGATAAAGTTTAGATTTTTGTTTTTAGATAACATTTCCATGTCATCGATATAAAAAATGAGTAGAGACATGGGCACTCGTGGAACGCTTGCTAGTGTGGTTCTTCTTTAATAATGCATTATTTATTTGTACTGTGAAGGTCTTGTGAGAAAATAATAAATAAGTTGTATGAATGATGGAAGAATTTTATTGTTATGAGCTCGCAGATTAAACCAGACGCGATCAAAGGCTTTTAGAATGCTGAAGAACACCGCACCCATACCGAATCTGTTTCCGAAGCCTGGTCTCGTGTATTCTACAGTTCTAAGTAATTGGTGGGCTGTTGAGAGTTGAAGTTTGAATTCACATTAATAAGAGATGAGGGTGCTGTTTTCTTTGACGCATTCATTAAACTGGATTAAGATAAAATGTTCTGTTTTACTGAAGGACGAGAATAGTGGGATGGGTCTGATATCGAAAGGTTCTGTGGGGTGTTCATTGGACTTCAAAATTGGAATGACTACAGTTGTTTTCCAAGAATTCGGGAAATATTTAAGATGCTGTAGATAATTTTCAACAGCGTTATCCGATATTTGTCTGAGCATGATAAACAAGACAGAATTCATTCTTCTGGGGGTTTTTAGATAATGCAAACGTTTTCTTCCCTAACTTTGGAAAAACAAATATTTTTTCTCGAATTTCATTTTATATAAGTAGCTTATGGCTTCAAATTTTGACAAATTGAAAACATTTAATTGCACAGTACTTTCAAACGCGTTAGTTTCTGTATATCATGCATAAAGAAATGACAATAAAAATTTAAAAGTAATTTAAACAAAGGAGTAAAGAACTGACAAACATTTTTTTTTTCAACACAACCTGAATAATATTTATTTACATATATCGTACAATTATGAAATAATATAGTCATAAGCCATCATAATATAGTCGTCATATCAGTTGATAATTAATTGGGAATTTTAATGGTGTAAGGTTCTTTATTTATTTTAATTTAAATACGTTTTAATCCATAGTCTTTACGAAAGCTAAATTTTTCTATTATAATTAAAAATAACATACAAGCATTTGTAAGAAATCTTTTATAAGAAAAAGCAACATTAAATAACTGTGGAACTGTCACAAAATAAATTTCGTGGACTCGGAATCTCTTAAAGTCATTCAGCTCGTACACAATTGCCAACATTTCATGTTTAAAAATTCGACCCTGAGCTATGTGGATAAAATGCGGATGATCGTAGTGTTCAGTGGCTTGCTTACAGATCTCATTACCAGATTTATGCTTGCAGGTAATAATTACTATGAGTCGAGAGCATGCGAAAAAAATTCAAATCGACGAAACCCGCTGGTTGTTTTTTGGAATTTAGAAATTCGTTGGTGATGGGTTCAAGCTCAGATGAGCTATTCTCGGCATTGCTACAATTTTTTCTCTCTCTGACAACAGTGTACTTTGTAACTCGTTATCATTGAGTGTCACTCACTGTTCTCTCTTTCCAGGTTACCGCCACGTCCACCTGGAAGATTCCAGAGGCCAGCGTCTGGAGAGGGCGACCCTCTTCGTCCACGTGCAGCTCGCGCAATACGCCATGAACAGGAAGTGCAGCGCCGCGAAATGAGGCCCTTTAAAAGGAGCCTGCTTATATTTTTTTTATGTTCAAGATTTGTGATTGTCGCACAATTGTGATTTTGGGGTTTCAACTCCCGTGAAATAAAAGTATTCCTTTTACAACGTGCTGTTAAAAAGTATCTGTCGCTATAAAGTAAAAGAATAGGACGGGTCTATTCCCGTTCCACTAATCAGGATCGAAAGGCCACTCTCGATATACCCAATCCTGAGTACGATGTCGTTTGCGGGTAACCTCATCCCATTTACGTGAGACAAACTTACATTTACACAGTGGCACAGTTTAAGAACAAGGCCTCATAATTTCCGAAGTTATTTAAAATGACAATAATGCGGTACAGTACAATTCAAGATACAATGCAAAATAGCATAAAAACAAAACAAACTTAAAAGTAGACAATACATACAGAAAATACAAATAAAAGAAGTTGCAATCAAGTTCTATAATTACATTTATAAAATGCGTCTTTTATTGATTGCATATGTATTGAAGAAGCATTCATATTTTTTCACTAGTCCCCTTAGGCGACCAGCTTGTTTACCTAAAAATGCATTTGTTTTATTCTATCGGTCCCTGTACATTTTGTATAAATTGATGTAAACGGATGTTGTGTACAGAAATAGCGGGTAGAATGAGGAGCTGTATCGGTACAGTGATCATAAAGCTATGATCTGTTCCAAAAATTAGTTTTCCCTTTATCTTTGGTCTTGAAAAAGCAATGTATTTTAAAGAAATCATAGCATGCTCTGTCAGAAGTCTTATCATCTGATTCCGTCTTATTTTCTCATTAACCACCTCTGGCAAACAGCTGGTGTTTCAAATGCCTCCTGTTCATAATTTGATACTCGTTGGTTTCACAACATTTTTAAGCCACCAACTGTGACACGCATTTCATCTATGCTATTTACTTGTTCTTTTCGTTGTCCTGCCCTCGCGTCTCATTTGAAAATTCACAAATTCCCCTTCCTCCAAAGCAGTCGATTCACTCACTTATTGCTTATATAAAATGCGTGGAACATTGAAGTCATGAGACTCATTCGCTTGTACTACACGGGGTCGTGTGTTTATTGAAATATGTGTGTAAGAAAATTAAATAATCTTGCAACATATCGAATATATTTCGAGATACTTTTTACCTTCATACCTTATAATTTTGTGAAATAAAATGAGTAAACACTTATCATTAAATTGCCAAATAATACGGGAAAAAACTGCATGATCTTCATTCCTTCGCAATCAACAATGGTTATCCACGTTGTTATAAATATTACAAAAGTTGATCTATCTATATTATGATAAATTTGAGAGTCGAAATTCCGGAAAATTTTGACACAATTACATTAGTATCATAAAAAAGATAAATTTTTGAATTTTAAATTAATTTTAAGTTTATTTTTGCATGATCATATTTTTGTGAAATGTCAATGAAAGGCATCACAATTTGACTTACTTTTTTTATAGTGAAGATTTTTAAGTAAAATTTCGAAAAAAAAGAAAGAAAGAAGAAAAAATCGTAGTGAAAATTCCCATCCCGCCAAATATATTTTTTTCTAAATTTCGAAGCTGTACATGCAGCGGTCTGCCGTGTAAAGTCCTTTGTTATCAGTAGGCATTCAACTTTTACGTTCCCTGCACAGCTCTCGAAATGCAGGCAGCGAATGCATTCCGGGAAACGTTGCCATTTGTTGATCCTGCTATGGAAGTAGTTTCTGACTTTTTCGCTCCGATAACAAATCATCTCAATTCATACTTGCGAAAAAACTTTCGGACGGTTTGACCTCCATTAAACAATTGAAAATGAAAGACGGTGAGCAGAGCCGCAGCGACATTTTCTCCAAGGTACTCATTGACGTATCCCGATTGAAAACGGTATTTTGACAGAGAACGCAACCATTCACTTGCTAGAGAATGACTTTTCAGCCCTTAACTTCGAAGAAATTACAGTTAGCGAAGAAGTTGTTCGTTTAAATGAGACGCTCATTTGTCTCATTTAATTTATTTTTCTATCTTTAAGATTAAAACAGTTACAGGGAAATGAAAATTTCACCCCCTACCACCACCATTTCCACTCCCTTTGAGCTAGATAGCCCCTCTACGAACACATCCGAGGTTTTCACATTTCTTACAACATATTCCAAGCCAGTTAAAATCCAAACAAAATGACTCTAGTTATATCTGCACAGGATGACGCACAAAGGAACAATCCAATTTTTAGTTTTTGTCAAGATTTTTTTTTTAGTTATCCAAGCCATGGCGAGAAAGAAGAACGTAGCGAAACGATTAGGAAGAAGCGGTCGTGAGAAAATACTTCATATCTGCTTCATTTTAGAGAGTCATTTGCTGACTCGCGGTTTTGACGCAGCGTGAAGCAGACAGCCTGCAACACATAGAAGTTCAATTTGCAGTGAAGCTGGAGTTCGAACAAGTAGGAAAATATTTTTTGAACAACAGTCGGATGACTTTATTTTAAGTATTCCTGAGGACGGGGTGCGGGGGAAAAGTGTGCGTAAGATGGAGGTGCCCTTTTGAAGCTAAAGGACTAACCTTGCAAATCACCAGATTTTGTTGAAACGTACACTATTTAACTGGGTATAGTACATCATAAATGAAAAATTATAATTATTTTATTTTATTTACAGAAAAAGAGGCACCACTGGGGAGGGGGAGGGGTAAGCACGTCATTAGCATTATGAGAAATGTCCCTAACGTGACTAACATTGTGAGAATTGTAGAATTTTTGGCAGAAAAGTGGAAGATATTTTTATTTCATATACGAAAGCTACTCACAAAATTGGCATGTGAAGTAATCATCTCCTTCCTTCGATCCTTTGTGGGTGGCATCCACCTCCCTTTCAATAAAAAAAATGCCTGATTGCAGCGCAGACAGTCAATGCCCGATGTGTTTCTATCCTCTTCTTTGGGTAAAAATTCTAAAAAAGTAATAAAATAATAAAATTCTTCTAAATTTAAACTATCACAACATAATTCGGCTCTTCAGGCGCAAGTGGCCGCCATTGACTTTGCGGCCAAATGGGCTGTCAGACAGAACATAGAGTCAACATCTTTTCTAACAGCATTTCCTCTATTTCAGCCTTAGAGCGGCAATGCCAGATCAAAACTAGTAAACAAAGTTAAGAAAAACATTACAACGGCAAAAAAGCTGATCGGCATATCGAGGGGTAAGGCTCACGATGGTAATACAGGAAATGAGTTGGCTGATCAGCAAGCGAAGGAGGTCACAACGATAGGGGTTCCCCACTCTGTCCCTGCCCCCTACTCTTACTTAAAAAGAAAGCTTAAAAATTTTATATTAAATGATTGGAGGGAGTATTGGTTTAAATATGATTATCCCTCCTGGGTCAAAGAATATTTGGACGTGATGGTTGAAAAATGTTTAATAATAAATTTTTAATGTATTTTCTTAGTGGGTACGGTCCATTCCCGGCCTATATCCATAGATTTGATTATTTGAGCTCTCCTATGTGTTCATATGGTCACCTCGGTGACACTGATCATTATGTCTTTCACTGCCGGTTCACCTCAAATTTTCATATACCGAGCCGGCTGGAGAACACAGGAGGACTTGTTTCAAAAATATATCTAGGAATAGGTTGGCTGTCGCTAAAATCATCAAAGCTTTTAAGATTAGTAGGTCGATTTGCAATTCACTGACCCGTACAGAAGGTGTAGATTAAGTGTGTGACCGTATATTTTTTAAAAAGTATTTTATCTTCCTTACTAGTTTACTTTTATTCTTTTGACAAGTACCCTTTTTGAGCCAGGTAAACTTGCTACGACTGGCATATACTTTTATATTATTTAGGTCTATTGACCAGCTTTTATAGAGGACTTACCTTGAATACTATCGACGAGTCAGAGCTTTTAGATTAACTCCGAACTCCTTGGAGCAGTTAATTATCAAAATTTTATAAAGGATACCTACACCTCTTTTTTAGTACATTGACCTGTTTTTAATATTTTTAACTTTGATGAAAAAATTTTATCACTGAACCAGTCACACCGTTCTACCCTCCCCCCACCCTGTACCATCAAAATCTATTCATTATTCATTTTTTCCACTTTTATTTATCTTTTAAACTTTTTAAATTTTTAACTATGTGATTTTTAAGGACTTTATTGGATTTTACCTTTTTATTAACTTGACCCTTTTAGCTTACTGGACTAGTAATGATTTTGATTTTATTGATTTGTTTTAATTTATCGACTACCATTTTAGCTTTGGGTTATCTATACGTCGTTTTGGACGTCACATGTTCACTTTTAATAAGTGGATTTTAAAATTTTACACTTTTACAATTTTATCTACTATGTCTATATTGTTATTACTCTGCATTTTAAAATCCTACTATAAGTGAATAATACGTCCATTTGTCGGTACATAACATAGGTACATATATCGCAATCAAGGCACTCACTCCTATCACCGTCGAGGCCACTTGTGGTTTATGCATATTTATATATTATCATAAGTCCCCCAAATCTCCACCAACAATTTACCCCTTTTCGGCACTGTTCTTTGCCCGGAATGGAATTTTTTTTAAATCCATTTTTATGTTTTAATAAATATTTATACTTAGATCACCATCATAACATTACTTTTTACTGGTAAAGGAACCTATATTTTATACTTCCCCGCTGGTCTGGAATCACTTAGTATGTCACGCGAATATTATCTCTACCTTTTAATGTAAATGCTTTTAATTATTGTATTTTTATCATATGTTTGTATTTTATTTATTTTAAATGTACTTACCTATTTTTCCTTTTCTGTGTGATGTGTTATCTGTGATGTCACCTTTTGTAGTGATGCCAGGTTGGGGGAGGTTGTTGCCCTCTTGCTGGACTTCATCTCACGATTACCAAGTCCATCGAAACACAGGACAGAATATTTAAAAAAAAAAAGCCCTTCGGCTTGGCTGCCACTACCAGACGGGGCGATTAATTAATATTAAATTAATTATTAATAAATTATAAATAAATAAAACCATATACCAATAGCCCAGGGACCCCCGACTTCCGGTCTCCCTCCATACCTGCAAAATAAAAGAAACAATAATGACAATAGTAAATAGATAATTTTAACCAGGGGTACCGATGGCACGATGAAATGTAATGAGATGAAGTTAGAGGTGGGAGGAAATAATTAATATAACAGGCGATACTAACACTTAAATTAAAAATACTTAATTATCTTTAAACATAAAATATAATAAAAGCTAAATGTACCACCTCTATTCTCGTATAAGCTGAAATAAAGTTACAAGTCACACTTAAATTACACCTACAAAATACACAACAATAATAAGGCAGTAATTACAGAATTCAATCTAGCACCATACCCACCCAGCACTTGTTAGTAGAAATAGCCCGACGGGCCTTCCTTCTCCTCCACGAACCGCCTTTTTCTTGTTTATATGTGTTTTTAATAAAAATAACAATGCACTCTTGCCCAGTATATGCACTACTCCCCACCTTAGGGGGTCGAGATATTGTAAAACAACATATATATTACTGCACCGAACTAAATGTAACTAGGTACTGCCCCTGTTGTGGGCAATGAATGTGAAACTTTATTCGATTTGAATAAACCTGTCCGATAGGTTCGGCTCACTCGGCGTGCTGGGATGGAACTCATCCCCGTACCTCCTATCGCAGTTTTACACCCAACTCAAGTGAACCGGGAGGTCACGTGGGTATAAGCCTCTTCTTTGGAAGAATCACCAATCAAGAGTCTATATTTGTACTTTCTCTTATACTTCATACAGAAAAAGTATAATAATCGTCTGAACATTCGAACTCGACATTTGACGAATCTCCACGTTTTAGAGGTACCGAGTTCGAAAAACACATTCTTGGAAAATGTTCGTCTGTCTGGGACAAAGATAAAAATGCTTTGGGCTAGACAGTGGAAATTTGGTAGACAGTTTTTACACCAAATTTGTAGATTTCTATCGAATTTTGAGCAAAATCTGCTCAGAGGAAGTCTGTATGTCTGGTTGTTCAGATACAAGTTAGCATGATAGCTAAAAAAGGAAGTGAGGTATATAGATAAAATTAACATCCAAATCCAACAAGGGATTGACTGTCCATCAGTCTGTACTTTCAGAAACAAGAACTCGATCATCCAAAGACGCAATAACTTAAATATATCAAATTTGGTATGAGAATATTGCGACTGCAATTGCCGCTCTGTATCAGATTTTTGTTTCAGTCGGTTGGGGAGATATGCATCTAAAATACAAGTTCGAATTTCCGATACAGTTAAACCGCATGCCAGGGACCCATCCCAAATAAATCGCCAAGGATGACACGATCGTTTCTAAAAAAATGCTATATTTACGCTAAAGGTTATACGGCAATGCCATGTAAGGCCTTCTCTGGGATAACACCTGTATTTGAGAGCACTCACGTTGGTTTATAAGACTTTTATGTTGGCTCTTCATATGCTTTTCTTTTGGAGATTTTCTGAATGACATCGAAATAATCTTCTTTTCCTAAATGGAAATTTTACATCTTTTTTTTTAAATGGATGTTCTGCTTTACTTGCGTTTGACAAAGGTATTGCAGCTGTCATTTTCCCTTTGCTTCAGTTCTCGTGCTTGCTTGAAGCTTCTTGAAGAATTCTATCAAATGGTTCTATGAATATTTTATTGAAAGTCAAATGATTTGCTCTAACCTTTTCCCCCCCTTTATTTTCAAAGCTACTCTGAGGAAGCTTTTCTGGATAATTTTGTAGATTTCAAGTGCCCATTTTATCTGACAGCACTTTTTTCTAGAACTCCTTCTCTGATTTCATGATTGTTGATTTCCCAATTCTAGACTATTGGAATTTTTTAATTTATCATTTTATCGTAAATCGTGGGAAAAGACCCGGTA
>JAPMOR010028655.1:471321-486499 GCA_026543865.1 Argiope aurantia
AAAAGACCCGGTACCCGAGAGCAGAGCAATAAAAGTAAGCCATGCTGTTTTTGTGTGTGTGTCACAGTAACTTCTTTGTAAACGTATAAAAGGCCTGACTAATGGAAGATATTTTTTTATAATTTTAAAGACTATTTAACAAGGATAGTTGAAAAAAAGGTAAACTTGAGAATCAAAAAACGTAAATCAAATTCACAAATACAGAGCTGTGAATTGGGTAGAAGCAACAAGGCCAATGTGGGCGATTTTTCTTTTTGAATAGTGAATGCAATTCAGAATGTGTCGTTAAAGAGCCAGGTAAAAACGTTAAAATTAAAAATGCCCGTCTTATCTTATTTCCCTCTCCCTTATTGAATTCCTCTTTTAAATAATAATGAAAGGTTGGCGGCTCCCCACTTCATCGCCTGCCACTCTTTTTATGGCGAATGTTTGATTCATTTATTTATAACAATGTCTCCTTTTTTATAAACTCACCTTAATGGATTCAATATTCGACGGCGAAAAGCAAAAAGACTTATTCCATCATTCTACCAAATCGAGAATGGAAATGGGTGAACTTTCCTTAGACTTACATCAAGGGAATATTTAGTAACATTCACTCATAAATCCCCTATGGATGATTCAATGCAAACATTTGTAAATACTCGAAATACTATTATTCTCAAAATGTTATTTGGATATTTTTGTTTCATTCCAAAATCATTCAAGATCTGCAAAAATCTCCACTTACTCAGAATACTTTTAGGGATATTTTTTCACCTCGATGATTCTCATTTCTGAGAAAAAGTTCTTTTTTCCCTATGTTTATTGTGCTTTCCCTGTGGCTATTTCATTTGTTAATAGTAGCACACAATCTCTCATCTATTTTTTAAAAATCAAAACGACTCCTGAGACTCCTTCACCCATTTCAAGCAAATGTGCAAAATTCATTACTTAAACCAAATGAAAGAATACTGCCCATTGTTCACAAACTATTCGAAGTTAAAATGTTTTTCCGTACCCATTTCAAGGAAGAACATTGTACATGCATTACTTTAACGTTTCACAAAGTTCAGGAGGAAAAGAATGCAGAATGAATGATAACATTTTTAGGTGGATTTCCATTAAGAAGTCACTCACCATCGAGATAACGAGAGTCATTTCGGTGAGGTTTCAACCGGCCCCGGAATGTGCTGCGGTGAAGCCTAACATTTCTCAACGATGATTAAAGAATGCATTTTTGTTTTAAAACCTGACGATACATTTCCTTTGACTCCAGTTAATAATTATAATTGAAATATTGAAACGCCCAACAATAAAATCTTAGTTCCAGTATGAATTAAGAAAAGCAGACTATTTTTTGAATAGTCTGTCTGTCTGTAACAAAAATGACTAAAAAACGCTTTGAGATAGAGAAACGAAACGTCACCAAAAGTGTGGATTTCTATCAAGGACTGAGAAAAATCGGATCAGAGGAAGTCTGTCTGTCCGGTTGTTTGACTACAAATGGGATCGATATTTAGAAAACACAAAGAACTATGTAAATAAAATGTGGCACACATGTTTGGCATCCGGAATAAAGATTTGTGAACAAAATCCGCCAAGCTGCCGGCTCGTAGCTTCTCATGCATGTAAAATACGTTCATTCATAAACGCATGGCCTAAACCAATGCAATGCGTTCTATGGCCTTGCGATGGCGACTGTCAAAATCGAGTTGTTACATAGATCTGCAAAGAGGCATCAAAAACGCGTCTTCTCAGAATAGATGGAGTAAAAATGGCAGATTTATGCTAAAGATCTGTTATTTGGAACTAATTTTCCAGGGCATGAGAGAACGTCATTCAAAGTGTCCAGGCCTTATCCAAGGTCCACATTTTTATGCGATGCATTCATCGGAGGGTCTGCGAGAATGTTTCGGGAAAACCATTCCCATTGGTTTTTGTCTAAGGATTGAAAGGAATTTGAAAATAGTCACTTAGATGAAAATGAATCTACTTCTGCCTTCCAGCTTCAGAGAGGAATTTTTTAAATTTTAAAGTATTGTAAGTAGTAAATTTTACAGTAGTGTATTAGTAGCTTTTTTTTTTTTTTTTTGCTTTAATAAGTAGGAATCGTGGAGAAAAACCTTAACTTTGAAAGTTTAAGAAAAATTTTAAAAGGCTTCTTCTTAATCTACTGCCCAGAAGTAACTACGTGCCAGATTAGATAGTTCTGGGTTCAACTGTCCTGGCCTTTCAATTGTGCCATTTCAGAAAGCATCCACTCTATCGTCATGCGAAAAAGAAAGGGAAAAAAGCAAAGAATGCTGTTGTCCAACAGGCAATGAATGCAGGGATGATCTCTGCAGTTGGAAAGCTGCTCATTTGAATGTTTATTATACATATATTTTCTTAATAGTTTTATTAATGTCGTTCGTGCATTACTTGATGAATACCTGTTTTTTCTTTTCAAACTCTTCGTGTTCCCACTCAAAAGAAGCACTCGTAAGTGAACGAGCAAATTGCTTTTGAAAAGTAACCAATCTCTGTGAAATGGGCGCTGCCTCATCTATTTCCATGGCGCGCACAAAATGCTCTATCTCCTGCTCTAGGCGGATAGTGCTCATAATTCGATACAAATGTACAATTTTCCTCGCAAGGACGATATTCCAAATTCCGTTTCGCTATCTTGTTTGCACTTCTGAAATACTGTGTTTGCACACACACGGACAGATAAGCATAAGTCAAAACTCGTTTCCTCAATTCTTAAAGCAGTGGAATTCGTAAAAATCGACAATTACAATACTTCCTTTTTGTTCATTTCCTATCCGATGTAGTGAAAAAAAAAATACTATAGAGTTTCTTATAGTCTTAAAAAGAAGATGCCGCCTTTTTAAACTTAATTTTGGGGAAAGAAAAGCGGAATGGGCCTACTTACCGAACATTTCGCAGGAAACCATCGGCTCCTCGTTTCGAAGCGAATGTTCAACGAGCAGCTCATCTTCTCAAACATTTGCGCTTCCAATTTAGCTAATTGTCCCATGTTTGCATTTCATTCTTCAGAGTTTGGCTTCAATTAAAGGAAACAAACAGGTGTGTTCATAAAGTAAAGCCCTTTTTCACATGATTGACTGAACAAATAACTCTGTTATTCGAAATCCTTTCCCGTATTTGCATTTCATTTTTCCGATCGTTTCAATTTCTGTTTATTTTTGCCTCACCGCTCTCGAAACAGCGTAGAAGAGAAAGAATGAAATTCTTTTTCGTCTGGTCGACTAGAGCACCGCGTTTGGAATATCATACAAATGCAGGGCTCTTTTAGCATTTTCATTTAAAAAGCAGGTAAGAAAATAATAGTGAAACAATAGATGCAACTGTCACCTTCGAAACTCTGTTCAAACCGAAAAAATGTGGACGCTTAATTGTGTGACAAGTCGAGTAGAAAACTGAGCGGATATTCAAGCTCCCGAAGCGAAATATCCCAGCTTTTCAGATTCGATTTCATAGGCGGTTGCATTCTGTGCGCAGTGATATTTGCATCACGCAGTTTGCGGAGAGAAATCCACCATAAATGCATTATATTAAATATATAATTCATCTCAAAGCCTCTAATGTTTTGAAATAAGTTATAGCATTAGTTACTAATGAAAGTATAATATGTATTTTCGCCTAATCGCACCATAGATTAAAATATTCATATCAATCATTTATAATCTTGCCATTTTACAGCACCCACTTGTATAAAGAAAAGCTATCGCTAAAACTAATTTTCAAAAATTTATTAAAAATAATAAGCGCTTCATATAGTATTTAATATGGATTCCTCCAGATATATTACTTCATACAATAAGTTCATCTAATGCAGGTACTTGATTCAGCTGTCTTTCCAAAAGATGTCATGTTTTCTAACGTAGCAAACGAATCGGAGTTAAAACATCCGATTTCTGCAATCAGGGTGCTCGTGGGGTGTTTTTTTCCCCCGAGAAAAAGAGAGGTCCGATCATTATCAAATGTATGCTTTTTTTCTCCGAATTTCAGCAGAAATGCTGAGTTTCGATGACGTAAAGAATCGGAAATCTCATATTTTACAGCGAAGATTCGATGCTGTAAAATATAGACATTTCGGTTCATGATATAAACATATGGACATTTAAGTGACCGCAATGATGGAAAAGGAGGCCCACACCTTTTCACGGAATGATAGGCAACGTCAATGAATGATTTGTTTATTACCTACAGTCGTGTACATGCATTTTTATAAAAATGGCTCGTTAATTGTAAAAATTTTTTTTAAAAAAAGCCAAATTTTTGCGTGCATGTTTCGTTTATAACATGCAGCATTTTCGTCTAAGCCTTACGAAATTCACAGGACATATGAAAATTAACGCATTGCGTTTAAATTAAAAGTAAATACTTTGAATATTCAATTAAATATGAGTATTTGTAGTAAATAATCTTCGGCTGCGCATATGCGAAACGCAGCAGTTTCTTCACAATTTCAAAACCGGATATATGAGACAACTTATATAAAAATTCCAACAGAATGTTGTTCCTGCTATCTGAAAGATACTGTCGTTTCGGCGAGTATGGTTTCACTTGCTCTCCGATAGAAGTTAAGTGATTTCTTCAAATTTCAAAGATCAATCTGTTTTCAGTTACCAAATTTCAACTATTTCTTCATACTTTTCATATTTTCGAAACCTAAATCTTCGAGGAGTTGAATTGAATTGCGTAGAAATTAGAAATGGGCTAAATACCCTTGCATACTCGTAAATTAAAATAAATTAGGCATCAGGAATATCTGTACAATGTGTGATGTTAGTCAAATTATTTGCATACACATCAGAATTGAGCGTGTCTGAAATCTAGATCCTGTGCAAAAGATGGAACTGGTAAAAATAAACTCGAACTTCGAATTCAACCGCCCACCGCATTTGTTTTCTTTTACAGGGCCGGCTCTCAATTCCTGCCAAAATTAGCCTTGTTAATAGGGTAGCAGCTGTTTTTGAGGCAAAAAACAGCCTCACACGAACAGAATGTGCAAGATAAACAAAAAATTAAATGTGTCTTAAATTCATCGAATCCGAATGAGCTGATATAAGGTTACTGCACACTGCAAAGTTATGAGTTGATTCACTGAGCCCTATAAATTTGACTCCGATTCCAGTTGCTTAGAGTTGTCTAGATTATCTTAATTATAAAGTACATGCCGAGTCACAAATATAGTGTTTGTGAAAATAACTTGAATAACGTAATGCAATATATTTTTAATTGCTGATTTGTGGATCAGTCAGTTTTCAAAATGGGAAGAAAAAGAGATTCGTACTTCTGTACGGAAAATTCTAGCATGATGATATCACTTTCTTAAGTACAACAGCGAAGCCAGCGCACATCAACGTTACATTTTAGCATAATCAAATGTATTCAGTTCATATAACATCCAAATCATGGGGGAAACGTTACGCCACCCATCACACTTCTCTCACACGCCTGTTCTTCGGGTTTTGCGTGCCCCAAATAAGAGCACAGTTTCGGAAAATAGGCTTCATATTAAATAATCTTTTTTTCTACGATAATAATTGATAAAATAAAGAACAATTACTTGTTTCTGTTTAGACGGGAAAAGATATTCTCTAGATCAGCCTGGGGACGATAGGCTTGTGAGGCTCCGAACCCCATATGAGTTGGATACGTGCGAAATCTGCAGTTCGGAGACTGGATCGCGTTGAAAATGCCCCTAGTGTAATTTCAACACGAAACATTCGTCCAAATGAATTAAATGAGTTTCGATTCCGAACAGCGTTTAAGTTCAGACTTTCTTTTTGCCTGTTAACAAACAAACGCTTTTAAAAAATTCATGCTTCATTTTTAATTTGTTTCCGGCTCTAAATTTCTTGAAAAATAGGAGTTTGCACAATTATATTCAGTATTTTATTACACCGACTCATATTAAACCAAAAGTGTAGTAAAATATGCAATAATTCTCGATAGAAACCAACTTAGAGAAGAAAAATAATCTATACTTGTATAAAGCTCAATGTGTCTGAGTGTGTGTGTGTTGGCGTTCTACAGGCCAGACCGTTTGACCTACAGCTACCAAATATGGTACATGTATACCTTGGAGATCGGGAATATGCACCTCTGGTCCCTTTTTTGAATTTTTAATTAGAATTTTAATTATTAATTAAAAACTAACTTCCCCTCCAAAAGAATTTTTTCATTTTCCCCACCGCCAAATGAGTAAGGCTTCAGTTTTTTTACCCACGTTAATGAGGCTAGGCGTAATATTTTTCGGCCGATTATTTCAAACGATACTGTTTATTTTCTTAATTGTTGATGCATTTAAAATTAAACATTGTTAATTAATCCATCTTTCAGATTCATTCTGAAGTACTTTTGAATTAAAATAAAACAGAAAAAAGGAAATTAAAAATTTCTAATCTGCATAGCGTTACCCCAACTGGTGTAGAAAAATTCATGTATTTGCATTACCATAACTGGCGTTGAAAATTCACGCATGCACATTGTGTTCTAAATGTTGACAACTATTTTCAACGAATGCGGACTTGATTTAAATTATTTTTAGGTTAGTTGAATGCTTTTGTAATTAAATTGTATTCATGTTAGTTATATATTTTTTGTACATGCTTATAGTTTTAAGTACATCGTTTCTTTAGTAGTTTTTTTAACTTGTTTTCGACCGATTATTTTAAACGATTCTGTTTATTTTCTTAGTGTTTGATGCATTTAAAACTAAGCATTGTTAATTAATCGATCTGTTCATGATGAATCTGAGAAAATTTTGTTGAAAAGCTTGAGATATTATATAAATTAAGAAATATATTCTTTAGTGCCCATAAGGTTTAAATACTCAGCAACTCTATTTTCAATACTCATATTTAAAAAAAAATACTTCGTTTCAGTAAAAAAAAAAAAAAATGTTCTTATATCAATTGCACTTTAATTATTTCCACTTTAACATAAAGCATAAATTCTACGGGAACTAACAGAAAATTAGAGAGATACATATTACATTACGACCGAAGGCATTTATAATATTATGAGTTAATTATATGACTATCAAAATTTGAAGCTTTAAAATATTTTGATGAAGAAGCTATTAAAATAGGAGTTACATAAAATATTTAATTATCAAAATTTTAACGGGAGAACTAGCTGGTCGCCAAAGGCGGCTAGTAATAAATAAAATAAAGAGAGAGAATGTGTTTTGATGGCAAATATAATCTAAAATGTACAGAAGAGTAAGATAAGAAGAAACATTAGCATGATTCGTGAGCCTTAGTTGCTCCATCCTATTGTTGCTGGGAACTAGTTTGGAAATGGAAGAAGACCCGAATTAAGATGAAGATACCGACGTTAGCGAAACGACGGGCACTGAAACAAACGAAAGGCCGCGAAACAAAAGTTTGCAGTTCAGCAGGTTAACATTCAAAGCTGCAAGTGAATACTTGAGAGTAAGAACATCATTCTCTGAGAGAGTATTTGAGGGAGAAATTACCAGTTATAAATTACATAGCTGTAGAGTTAAACAAAACTTCTGAAGCAATCCAGATAGAGCAATATGCTTTAGAGAAGGTTGTAAAATATTTTGGGCATCTTATTCCTTCTAGAAGGTTTCACTTGAACAAATTGAACCTTACGGTTATTTTTTCATCAGACACATACAACAAAGGATCTCAAAATGTCTGTAAACTCTGTTGTGCTGTATTGTGACGGCGCTAGTTCTGTAAAATTAGGCCCAAACGACGTTAAAAGAATCGCTTATTCTATGATTGGAAGAAACATTTTCACGTCCCGTTCAAACTTTTTAGAAAGCTCAGAGCTGTTGTCTCTGCATTGCTCACAACGGAGCAATGCAGAGGGATGAGAGGCAACAAATAGAACAGCCTTCCTACAGGCGGACAATAAAGACAAAGAATACGAAGATTGTAAGAAATTTTAAGAGTGTCTTAAAAAATTTTTACTGGGTGAATTATTATGAACTGATAGATTAGATAAAATATAAGCTGTCGTTCTATCCAGTAATAGAAAGTATGTTAAAAGAAATTATTTCGTCAAATAGAAATGTGCCTGAATTTTATTTTTGTAACATTTTTCATGCCATACCGTAATTGCTGAAAGTGCATCAAATTTTCGTACAGAAAAAAATGGCGAACAAATGAATAAAACTTTAGTCTCAAGATTACAGAATACCGAAATTCCATTTTAAAAAAATCTGATTTCAAGACAACATTCTTAATGGAATCGGCATAATTCATCGTATCCCAGTAAGCTGAAGAGGATTTGGACGGGTTTCGAATTTCAGCCATTTCCTAGTGGCAAAAGAATTCTTAAATCGATGAAAGGATTAAGATCGATGCATTATTGTAAAAATCTCCCACATTCAGTAATTACCCTCAAAGATAGTCTTTTATAATTTGTGCGTCTGTTTGCAGTACGTTAGAAACATCATACCATACACCTTGATTCAAAAACCTAAAACCTTTTGTGTGAACTGAAAATGTAGCACATGTTCTTTTAATTAAATTGTGTTATTATGAGGCAACGATACTGAATACTCGGATGCTATTAGAAAAAAAAGTCTTTTCTTTTTGACATTTTTTTTTCATTTGTTACTATTTCTGCCTTTTAGATAAATATATGAAAATATAAGAAAATTCGTCATCATTTCCATCTATTTTTATTTACAATTTCAGTTTCTATATTTTACCGCTACCGTTAAACTGACAATGATAAATGTATTTCGTGCCTTTTCTGACATTAGTTCGATTCTTGGATTCAGCCACTTTTATATCATTTAATTGTAATAATTACTTATAATATCAGAACTTTTCAGAACATCCCAAAAAAGTTCATTCATGAAACAGAAACCAGTGCGCCAAAATGTTGCGTTTTTAACTGTCAGAAACCCTTTATAAATGCATGCAATCTTTTACTTTTACTTTCCCATGTACTCACCCAGTCAGTTGGCTGCCTCAGAGGCGCAAGCTAGGGCAAATGATGTCCAAAACATAATATGCCATTTTTTCTGCTAATCTTCATCAGTGGTTTAGAACATGAAAATGGCTTCTTAACAGTTTGAATAAGGCAGTTTAAGTGGTTGGAATGAACATTGTGTTTTGACTCTGGTGCGATAGTATCACCCCTTCACTGGTAACGTAGAATCAATTTGATCTACTCTGAAAAGAATCCATGCTAAACTTGAGCGTGTTTAATTGCACAAAAAAAAGTTACTTTCACTTATTAAACTGCGAGTACCTCACACGCAAATTGGAGTAATATCAAATCTTGCAAGTTTTCAAGGATAAAGAATCACATGACCGGTATTAAAGCAAAGAATTAAAGCTAGCAAAAATGAAACTTTTTAAAATGACAGAAAGTATGCAATATATATTCAAAATAAAATCAAAGTTGTGTTAAAACAAAAGCAGGTTTACAATAATTATCACTATTCTCTTATTATCCAAAGGTCGTCATTTCAAAAACTGATTTTTAGTTTTATTTTTTGTTGTTAAAACTAACATTCGTGAATGTTACGAAAAATATTATTGGGTGAAAAAAATAAAACATATGATAAGACTAAAAATTATCATACAAATAAAATGACGAAATTAAAATGATGGCCGCTTCGAAAAATAAACGAATTCATAAAGTTTATAAGGATAAAAGATTTTTAAAAACGTGGTAAGTTCAAAGTGATATGTATTTTTTCTAAGTGCCGGTTTGAGGAAAAAGAGTGTAAATACCTGTTAATAAAATATCTGCTAACTGTTATTGATGAATACCAACGCAAAAAATGATGTGAAACATAATTAGGATTTAATTGCAATCCTGTCAATATATAAGCTATTATCTTATTTCATCAGAGCGTTGCTATCCGCTTAATTGTAATGGCTTCGTGTTTTCTTTCTTTCTTTTTTTGACATTTTCTCAGAGAAAGAATCAAATTTTTTCCTATTATACATTACACTATTTTGCTATAAAAATGTAATCATTAAAATACAAATCGTCGTTTGCAATGATATCAGATTGCACAGATTGGTGGCAAACATGTATAACCCGGATGGAAGAAAATGAGGTCGGATTATGTCTACAGCGTTTAGAGCCAATTTGACCCATAATGTTTCGAAAATCACTTGTTCCCGATTGCCAATAGGTAGAATAGCTAGAAGAAAGGGCCTAGCCCGCACATCTCTCCAAAAAACAGCAAGATTTTAGTTCGAATGGAAGGATGGCTCAAAATTACTGTTTCATTTTCCAAGGAAGAATTGTTATACGATTTCTTTATTATTCGATTACAGATATAGGGCAACAAAACAATCAAACGCTTATTTGCCCATTTTATGAGTAACCAATTAAGATAGTTTGATCTTGCGTATTTAGGAAAGCATCCAATTAAGCTGGCATCAAAGTACACTGCCTGTTCACAAACATCCAATCAAATTAATTCGTTTCTATTATTCACGAATTCTTTGTTATTTCTGCAGATTGCCAAATGCGTTGGTAAAGCATTTCTGTATATGAAGATAATGATTAGTATCAACAGCTGTTCCAAAGTTTACTTCTCATTTCTCTATCAGCTTTCCATCTGTACGAATGGCATGATTAAAGAATCACGAAAAAAAAAAGAATGGAATGAATCGGATTCAAAATGAAATATCGATACCCACTCCTACAAAGGCCATTAGGTTTCTTCATATTTATACTACTCAATGAATAAAAGAAAAAAGGTAACGCATTTTAACTGAGAGTACATACTACATATTACACCACTTATATTTTGGAATCCTTTTCTCATCCTTTTGGCGGGAAGAGAACATAAGAGAAGGCGCAGCTAAAGAATAGCTAAGAATAAAACTAGCTAAATCTCAGCTAAAGAATAAAACTAGATATGATCACGCTAAAGTGTCAAATGAGCAATATTTTATAAAATGTTATTCCCACAGCCTGATATTTGACAGGATTTTCTTCTTTTTTCACGATTTTTCAACATTTTCCTTTTTACAACGCTTATCAACGTTTTTTCCTTTTTACAACGTTTAATTCTCACATATTTCTGAAGCTTTTCCAATGGTGCGGTGCGGAAATTAGTGGAGAAGGAGCCTCTTCTCTCATCACATGACCTCTGTTCAAAATGTCATAAACCTCTTCGAATAGCACTCGCGCTGCTTCAAAACTGGAAGTTCAACTGCATTCGTTTCCCAGTCTCTGCACGAACTGAAGGACGCAGTTTCCCTCAGGGGATATAGGCATTAATTAGTTGTAACAGCCTCAAGTATTTAATTCAGAATTCTATGTTTCGCACCTTCATTTTAATTATACGTTATTAGTCATCTTTCGTCGGATTTTTGTTTCATTCCAAAGGAAATCTATAAGGCACAATCCGATATTGCAAGAGAGCTTGTTTTCTGTTCATAGACTGCATCCAAGGCAGACACTAAAGTCCTTCCACTGCGACCAGCAAAATGATCCAATAAGCTAATTATAAACCTTCAGCTTGTTAGATATACTTGCCATCTTATAGGAATTTGTTCGCAGATTCCATTGGAGAAACTGGTGAGACAGCAAAGTTCACCGCGGCATCTTTCAGCATGGAAGAGAAAGCTGACAAATACCGGCAACCAGATCTCAATCCATTGTTTTATGCGTCACTTGGTATTCACAGTTTCTTCAGTAAACTACAAACGAAAATAAAAGAAATGAAAGCGCATTCTTTTAGCGTCTACTCTGCTCTTTGTGAACATGAAGGAGCCTTCTTAATGTAATTAAAATCGTAATAATCAGAGTTTCTTCACATCTACTTGTACGTTGTCTTACTCTGAGCTGTCATTTTACTTTCTTATTTTTCATACACTGTTCATTCTGCAGCGCACTCTGCATGTATTCTGTGCCAATCTTATGGAAATCAGCAAAAATGCATTGCCAAAGAATATGAAAATAAAAATATAATTTTCTCTTCTTGGTTTTTAACGATGGAAGGTAAATACGTGATTAAATAATTATGGAAAAAATGAAAATGTTGCAAGATTTGCATAAAAAATATTTCCAAAAATAAATAGTTGAACAATAACATTTTGAAAATTACTGCCTACACCAACGCTTTTATAAAAAAAATATTAATTAAATTATCAAATATAAAATAATAATTAAAATATGAAAAAATAGCTCAAAGTTGAACATTATCACCCTCCTGAGTATATTTGTGAACATTTAGTGGCTTCGGATCCAACAATCTTTCTTGTAAGGCTTTCAAAGTGTATTACAGTAGATTCAGACAATTCAGGGGGATGATGTATCTCACTACGCTGAGGACGAAAATATTCTCGTGTCTTTTTAAAAATGAAAAATTGCTTATTCGATCCATTGTTGTAAAGATTTCCCTTACGCTACATCGATTTGGAGATAAAAATTTCAGTACTTATTACGAAGTAAATACTTGAAAGTTAAGAAAGGTTACAGTTATCGTGGCACTAAAATCGCTCGCTGATGATTACGTAGCATAAATGTGCGAGGGAAAGTAAAAATGTATGCGATATTAGCAAGCATCTAACGCGCATGTCTTTTTTTTTCAGTAAATAAATGCCCCCCCCCCCCTTGAATATGAATGAAGGAAATAATTAAATTCGGATCAATATCTTAACATCCACTCCGTCTAACCAAAATGCAATTCATTGAGCGAGACTTTAGCACAAACATGCAGTTAGGGAGCACATTACGTTGCGTCTATTGTATATTTTAACTGCAGACAAGCAGCTCTTTTAACGTGAGTGAATAGCAAAAGGGGTTATTATACTTTCGGAGAAGAAACTACAAAAGGCAATAGGCTTGATTTACTGTGGTAACTATATTAAAATAATTTAAGGGTAAGATTAGTAAATTTTTTGTTCGTGTAATCCAAAAGATAATCAGAGTAGTTTAATGGAAAAAATATTTATAATCTAAAGAAATCCTCCTGCTATCGTTAAAAAAAATAAACTGAAAGTAATATTTGCACCGAACAATTTTTAAACTGCGTAGCTTCCCAGAAGAAAAAAAAAGGGTTGAAGATATTTTTGAAACTGTGGAAAGCTTATTTTTTTCACGAGTTATTAATAATTTTTGTAAAAATGATAAAAAGTTGAACTAAACTTTGCGAGTGACAACTCTCAATGTTAAAAATATATAAAGCAGATTGAAGTACCTGCAATATTTTTATTTGATAAGAATAGCAAAATTCAAGTAAAAATGATCATTTCTATTGATTGAAACAATTTTAATAATAACATAAAATTCGAATTCATTGGCCCTGAACAATTCCATTTGCTTCATAGAGTTTGCAGGAGAAATTTATAGAGTTAAGGAAAATTTATTCATTCATTTGAGTTTTTACATTTTACACACCATTTGTGAATTTTTAATTTTAATTTGTATTACTATAAATAATTCAAATCAGCTTAACTAATATTTTGATGCTATCTGAAATTGCATCAAAAGTATCTATTCTTCCGTATAAAAATGAAAAGCCAACGGGACTCATTGGGAGAAAATGGAATGCTATTACTTAGACAAATATTATTTTCTTAACCAAATGAATTGCTGAACAATTTACGAATTCGTGCGATCTGCTTAGCTCATTTACTATTCTGTGAAGGCGAGCGCACATAAAATAAGCCCGATTCTATTTGTGGCAATCTATTCAGCGAGAAATTCCATTTTCTCGAAGGTTTCTGTTAATCAGAAAGTAAACAAGAGCCGCTGTTTGCCGTGCCATTAAATGCGCCGCTCCTCTGCCTTGGGATAATGAGAAGAAGCTCGTTGCCCTAATTGCGTCGTGCTAGTCTGCGGTGAGATTGTCACGTTTCCATCAGTATAAAAGCGGGACCGCCGAAGGTTCATCACACAACAGTTAGCCACAAGCATTCAGCAATGTCTTGGCTTTCAGTTTTATCCCTTTGCTTGGTGCTCTTTGCATCCAACGCAGACGCTCTCTCTCTCGCAAAGTCTTGGGTTCAGGATGAAGGAACGGCTATTTATTTCTTGAATCGTGCCATAGAATACTTGAGAGAATGCGGTGTTTTGAAGATTGACCAGGAACGAGATGCGATCGAAACTATGTTTGAAACCAGTTCGCTGTATCAAAAGAATGCGAAACCTAGTAAGATAAAGCATTCTGTTGCTTCTAAATTGGCTGAAATCATCATGGAAGGCTTGGAAGGAGCAAGTGACACATCTTATAAGATGGATTGCGTCTCTCAAGCAATTGCTAGCGCCTTAGAAGCGACAACAGGTACTGTGGATGATAATTTCATAGAGTCTGTCCAAGAGTTGGTAGTAGTAATGTATAACAATGATATCGAAGAAAAAATGGAAGAAGAAATAGAAGAAATTGCAGCAAGTCAGCAGGCAGCAGCTGCTGAAAGTCAAATTTTGACAGCACAATCTGACTTTGGAACAGTACAGACTCAGTCGTCAGTGCAGAACGATATACAACAAACCACAGTAGATATCTCTTCTTCGATTTCTAATCAGATTCAGTCCCAGCAGTATGCAGATAGTCAAATTCAACAAGTTTCAGGGGCAGGAATACAAGCACAACAGTCCACAGAAATTCAGACTGCTTTGCAACAGTCTTCTGGTCAAGTTCAGTCACAGCAATCCTCTTCCGTCCAAATGCAGTCACAACAAGATATTGGTACCCAACAGCAACAATTAGCTTCTCAACTGCAGTTTTCTAGCAATCAACAGCAATATGAAAATTCGAAAATTTCTGTAGCTCAGCAGCAATATGAAGCTTCTCAACAACAGTCTTCCATTGCTCAAGAGCAATATGAAATTTCTCAACAACAGGCTTCCATTGCTCAGCAACAATATGAAGCTTCTCAGCAACAGTCATCTGTCGCTCAACAGCAATATGAAACTTCTCAACAACAGGCTTCCATCGCTCAGCAACAATACCAAGCTACTCAGCAACAATACGAAGCTACTCAACAACAATACGAAGCTACTCAACAACAATATGACAGTTCTCAGCAGCAGTCCTTTAGTTCGGAACAGCAATACACAGCATCAGAACAACAGGCTCAGCAATCCTCCAATTCATACATTGATCAATCAAGTATTCAACAATCCTCGCAACTTGTTTCACAACAAGCACAAGAAGAGTCTGCAAGTTATCAATCGCAACAAAGTTCCTACTCCGCAGCGTCATCTGCCGGTTCGA
>JAPMOR010028655.1:486509-497279 GCA_026543865.1 Argiope aurantia
CAGAGAACAGCACCGGCTCCAGCCCCGAGACCCTTACCAGCTCCATTACCTGCTCCGGCCCCGAGACCCAGACCAGCACCCGCTCCACGACCAGCGCCAGTTTATGCACCAGCGCCAGTTGTTTCGCAACTTCAGGCGTCTGCTTCCACTCAAGCCTTGGCTGAACAGAATTCTTTTGCACAGTCCCAACAGACATCAGTTGCTCAATCACAACAAGGTTCCTATTCCTCACAGTCACAAAATCTTCAATCGACAAATGCTCTTTCTTCAAGTCTAGTTCAACAAGTAGGTGTGGCGCAGTCTCAGTCTGGCAGATCTGGTTTTTCTAGCGGATCATCTTCAGATTTTGGCCTCTCTTCGTCGTCTGCTGCTGCCTTTTCTACTCCAATCAGTCCCGTGTCCTATGCCCCTGCAACAATCAGCAGCTCTACGTCTGTTGGAGCCTCGTCATTTTCTAGTGGATCTTCCTCCGGTTTTAGCTCTTCTGCATCGTCTGCTTCTGGATCCACCCTGGCCGCTTCCGCTGCCCAGCAGCTTTTGTCACCTGCAGCGAATCAGAGAATTGCAGAACTGTCTAATACTTTGAAATCTGTTGTGGCTGGAGGACAAGTCAATTACGGCGCTCTTTCAAATTCTCTTGCGAACGCTGCAAGTCTGATACAAATTTCCTCTGGATTATCGAAGAACGAAGTCCTAGTCGAAGCTCTCTTGGAAACTTTAGCTGCATTGTTGGATTCCCTTTCAATTTCCGGATCATCCAGCTCTCAATTCGCACAAGCTGTGCTACAAGCACTTGCCTAGATTGCGGTCATTTATGTTAGAAAACCACAGCAAAAATAATATGAAATTTTAATTATACCTTTATATGTTCTATCTTGTATCTTAATTCTGGTTGATGGTAATAAAGATTTAATGAAAGCGTCATTTTTCTTTGATTTCCTTTTATATTTTACCCAAGAAACAAATGAAACGGAATCGAAACGAAGGAAACTAATAATTGAACTGTGTTGCAAAAGGTTTTATCACATAACTGTGTTTTTTCATTCACTCTCCTGAATATTTATTGTTAGTATCGTCAGTACATCAGTAAAATAGATTTCCTGCAATCAAACATATGCCTTAAAAATACTAAAGAATAAGTTTATGACGTCATTCATTGTTGTTCTTATTATTTTGTCTTCTCTGTTCTGTAGAAAAGTTTCAAATAGATAGTAGATAAAGAGAAAATAATGCAAGCAACAACCAATGAAGCGCGCAGATTCTGATTATCAATACATCTTAAAGATTTAATCAGAAAAGTTTCTTTGGAATTAAGTTTGTTTTGTGAACATTTTAATTCAAAATACGAACTAATTAGAAAAATAAAATGTGATTTGTTTTACACTCAATCAGTAGATCCGTACTGCCATATTTGCTATATTATCCAGGATTTGTGTATGAGAACACCACGCTTCATGCCAGCCCAGTAGGAAATTGTGACGCCGCGAGTTCTCGCATTTTTACTTTCAGATTTCCGAACTTGAGAATTGCATGTTTCGAAATGTAATAAGGAAAATCGGTATTTTTGAATTATTAACCGCATGCCATTTGGCGTCAAGGAAGGACCTATTCGCGTGAGAAGTTTGGGATTTTTTTGGCACTTAATTGCTGAGAAGAAATTAATACATAGTAAAATGTACCTCGAAAAACCTTTTTCTTAAATTCAAAATTTGAAATCAGTAAAAAATTGTCATTATGATCACATATTTATCAAAAAAAAGTTTTATTAAAATTGAAAAAAAAGGGTTTTTTTCAATCTCCTGGAATCCATCGTTTGATTCTTTTTAATCAAAAACACGGATTTTCAGTATCATGAAAAACAATAAAAAGCAATGCTTTGCTTTCAAATACAAAAAAAAAGTAAGATTTGAATGCTTTTTAATACCAAAAAAAGCTATATATGTCTCATGTAAAATGCATGTATCTCGAATGAGCAGCAAAATTATTTTTTATAAATTAAAGTTTTATTTCTGAGGGTTTATATGCCTTTAGTCCATTTGATTCAACAAATTTATTCTATATAAATGAAAATTATATCAAAATTAAAATTATGCACTAGATCAATATTATTTTTCATTTTATCCTAGGTTTGAAGTAGGAGGAATAAAAATGAAATAAAATTGAAAAACATAATTAAAACAGATTATAAATATTTCAATCATACATAATAAAGATTACATGATTACAAGATTACATTAATGAAGTAGAAAAAAATTTATATATAAATGCAAAGTTTACGATGTTAAATAAAATTTGAAAAATAACTTATATCTGTTGAGCAAAATATATATCTCCGGAATCGGATTGAAAATTTTTCTTTAGCAAATAATGCATACTCTTATATTTTCAACCCATTCATCAGGCTTCAGTTCAATTCTTTCATTTATAATCTGTGTAAAAACATCACTTTTTAAATAATGAATAATTTATTTTGTGTGATGACGAATGAGTATACTGAACTTCAAAATTAAAAGAATTTGCATATTTTGTAGAATTTCATATAAAGAACTGAACGAAATATAAAGCTACTGCTTCGAAATAAAGATGCAAATCTTGTACGCTGAATACGTAAGCGTACATGCGTGTGTGGGTGAAGTTAGTCAAGGAACAGGCTTTATAAATGTGCGTGCCAAAATACACATTTCGTTTGCAAGCAAACATCGCAGAATTCCTTAGTGTATTTTTGCAGCAATCGATTAAATTAAAATTCAAACAGAAAAAATAAGTAACCACCGACTTCCAGATGATGGAATGAGGTTGCAAATTGTGGCAGGTTTATAGAGAATTCAATTTAACACCCAACGTCGTTCGAAACAGTTTCAGGATACCGGATCCGCCGAGAGAACGCCTGGGAAAGGTCGTCCAAGAGCCACGAAGAGAATACGGCCATTTGTCCATTACAGCGAGACGTAAGAAAGACGCTGCAGCTCCTCAGCTCTCTCTTGAGTTGTGTGCAGCCACAGGAACCCGAACAGGAACAGGAGGGTCCATTTAAAATGGTGCAGAGATCATAGAGAATACAACATAGGTAAATGGGCGACCTTTCTCTTCACGGATGAGTCCCAATCAGTGATTCTCGCCATATTTTAATATGGAGAGTACCAGGAACCCGCTACCTGCCCTCCAATGACCATTTTGGCAGCAAAGGTTTGATGGTCTTTGAAAGAGGTGCTGTGACTGGTGCGAGGGATGTGGATGAACCCCATGTATGCCTTTTCAAGGATGCCTTGTGGGAATTTCAAAGGATGGCAACCGAGACCACGCAGGACCAATCTGGTGTCGTCGAATTTCTGGAAAATGAGGATATTCGCCGGAGGATTGAACAGTCAGACCTCAACCCTACAGAGATGCTTGGGATGCTCTAGGGAGATCAATTACAAATTGCAACCCCCTCCCCTCCACCGAGAACCATCCAGGGTCTGAAAGCAGCATTGCTGAACGAGTGTGACCAATTACTACAGGAAGGCATCCTTATTTCCAAAATGAAATCACGGTGCGAGGCTTGTATATCTGTAAGAGGTAACTGTTTCATTAATTCCTTTTTTTGTTCAATTCTGCAACTACTGTTTCATATCTTGTGACTCCGATGCATGTTATGCCCGATCATGCTTGCATATTGTAATTGTTCAATGGTTTTATTTTTTGTATTATATGTACAAACCAAATTTTCTTTAAAATCTGTCCAGTAGTTCTGGAGATAATTCACAAAATGCTCTTAATTTTGAATCCTCTTAATTTTGAATACTAGTATAGGTGCATATTATGTCGCTTGTCCATTATCTCCCAAACAGGTGCTAGAAAATCCGCTCTCTTTCTCTTAAACATTCGATGGAAGAACCAGAAACGTTCAATACAACAGGAGTCCATCTGCTTTGTTGCAAGATTTAAATGTTATAATGCCAGAAAGTTAATCAGCGATACCAGAACAGAAATCGAAGGTGTGTTTTTTTTCTTAATGAAGGAGTAAAATACCGCCAAGATTCAATTTGTACCTCAGACATATCCCTCCCTATTTTTATTCTCGAAAAGATGAAACAATTCGTAACAATATTGAAAGTGACAAAAGCTGTCAGAACAGCTTTACAAAAATACATCTCTTCAAACCAGATCAGATTGAACCAAATTCGATATGTTTTGGATCGGTAATTCCAGAAATTCAAAGTATCATCAATATTAAAATTTGTGAAAGAAAATTGTATTGAAGAGAAAATTATATTGAAAGCTGTTGATTATGGTTGAATCCTGATAACTATTGGAGCTTCTAATGGACCCATTTCACTGTTCGAAAATTTTCTTTTACTTTCTCATTAGTAATACGGCAAAACTCGACCGTCACTATTACGTGCTAACTATCTTCAGGAGCCCCTGATACAAAAAGCGGCTTCTTTGCCTCTTTTAAAAGAATTGCCACTTAAGAAAATGATATTTGGTCCAACTTCTTTTAATAGCACAAAAACGAAAATATTTAAGAAGTTGTCCCCAGTTAACGAGTACAGTAAATTGGAGAGCATTTTTCTAGACACTCATTTTAATGAATAGAGCACCAAGACATCTGCTGGGATGTTAGGATGTATTAATATGCGTATGCCCTCAAGAATTGGCAAACTGAAATCTTGGACACATTTCCCATTCAAGAGGACCGGTAATACCAAATCGATTTTCTTATAATGGTATGCTGCATCATTTGATTCAATCTCGCAATTAAAATAACTGGCTGAGTTTGTCGTAAAATTTCGTGCTCCCTCATAATGCTATCCGAGATTTACTAACGCATCACAAAACCTTTTTAATATCTCCAGTACTTGGAATTTACAACTTCATTGAATGGATGCCAGATCAATGGACCTAGGTCTTGGCGATTAAATTGAAGACTCTCGAAAAAGGAATGATCACGGCGATATCTCCATTAACAGCTGAAATCCGCAGATATTTCAAAAAAATTCCATATCCTCTCATGGAGCCCATATAAGTGGAATTCTCTTTTTGGAGAAGCAACCTTTCTAGTTGCACTCTGAGCGTCATCGCTGCTGTTCAATAACGATTTATCACTTTCGTAAGTATTGTGGCTTTCTGCAGCAGCTGCATTTGTGCAAGCTTCGTTGTGTTTTCTGGCCCTTTATTTCGTAAAATGCAGCGTCGTTATTCGCTATCGTGCCAGCTGCATTTCTTACCGGATGATTTCTGTAATAGTATTCGAACTATTTTCTTCACGTTAAATCTGTGTAAGAATTAACAATTTGAATTCAAAAATTTAAATGCAAATGAAAAATATAAATACAATTCCAAAGCAAACTTATTTGGAAAATAAGATTCAAAATGCGATCAAAGGAATAAAAGATTCAGCTCAGTTTATAAGCTTGTAATTGAATATAAATGAAGATTTTAATTAAATCTTTATATTTAGTTATATTAATGTAGAAAAATATTGTGTCATTTTCATATTATGTATAATTTATAAACAAACTTACATAACTATTAGCATATATTTAGCATTCCTGAATGGATCATTCAAATTTATAAGCGTTTTTTGGATCTTTGTAGATTTTTTAACGAAAAACAAATATTCTTAAAAGAAATTTGCACGTTTGTTCTGTTCTCGATAATTATATTTCATGTACGAACATCAAAGAGTGAACATGAAAAAAAGAAAAAAAAGCAAGCAATTAGCTAAGTTTGAATTAATAAAGTTATTTTTCATTTCTTATGGGAAACATGCGTTGATTTAAATTTGCATTAATCTGTGAATATCACAAAAGAAAAGGAAAAAAAAAGAAACATTGCAGTTTAGGTGAGATGTTATATAATACGGCCTTTGAAGCCCGTGCTTATGAAATCCGATGAATTGATTCGATTAAAAATTACATCTGAATATAAGATAAATTTATCCTGAAATATCAGACATGTTTCACGATGGAAAATGACACTTTTTACATAATATCGATCAGTGCGAATAAATAAAGTATTTTTGCATTTAAGCAAAACAATTATTCTACTTCATTTCATTATGATATTTGAGCTGAGAGTTTGTTTTATTTGTTTTTTAATTTGCATTTCTTCAAATATATGGGATTATTTATCTAATTTGTAATAGCACAGAAACTTCTATTTCTAGTACAACCGTACAAAAACAAGAAAGTTCGGAAAAAGTGCTTCATTGTGAATGTTTGCAAGCAAAATAAAAAAAAAAAAAATCTTCAAGCATTCCGCCTTTGAAAGGAAAACTAGATTACCATTGGTTTCGGTTTTGAAATTGTTTCTAAATCTCAAAAGATAAACAGCTTTAGTCCATACATTCTTCATAAACACAGCCAATTATTCCAACAGCGTTTCATGTAAAATGTATTCATAAAGAGAGGGAAAAGTAACTGGCGTTTATTTAATTAAAGGAATTCAAAACAGCATTATTCGCTTGAAATATAGTTAAAATCTAGAAAATTAAAATTGGAAAAATGGAATGGAAAATTTAAATTGCCTTATCTTTTATAAATGTCGCCAAGTGAATACCATGCTTTATTCGGTGATAAAAAAAAAATTCAGAAAAGCAAAGTAAGTCATAGAGAACTCGAAATTCGACGACGAAAGAGATTTAAAAAACATGCCACGACGCTCCTTAATGTTATTTATTCCACCTCCCTTCATTTACGAACGTATGGATAACACAATAAGTAGCCGCTGTTTCTCATAGCCTTCAGAAGTTGAAGTGACCCTTGGCTTTCTTTCTCTCCTAAGTTAGAACTTCTTCGGAAAAGATTACAAATGATCTGCACTCATCAAAGGAAGTGCGTGCCAGCGAGGATGCCCAAACAAATTCGTCATGCTTACAGACACGCAGTTTGGCAGTCGTCGAAGGTAACTCAATGCGTCTCGAAACCCGACTTTTAAAATGTAATCAAGAAATTTGTTTTACCGTTAATGTTTTATCCTATCCTGAATAACTTGGCGCATGCATTTCCCTGCATTGTGGTTTCTGCCGGTCGGAAGAAAAGATTATTTGTATCTTCAAACAATTGCTGTTCTAAAAATGTTTTTTCTTGAAATAATCCATTGAAAAATATACTAGTCATTTCTTCCGAAAAAATCTAAAAAATTGAAACTAAAATTGTTGCATCAGACATTCTGACTCCGTTTTTTATTTTATTTTTATTTTTTGAGGCCATTAACCAAATATTTCTCACTAATTTAAAAACAAGAGTGTTAAAAATGCTTCGATTGATTGATTTTAATTAATTGTCTAACAGATAAATTCAAAGATTTTTTTTTTCGCTGATCCAGACAGTAAAAAATTAAAACTTCACCCGGATTCACTTCACTAATAAGTTTTATTTCTTCACTAATTTAGCAAGGTGCCAAATTCTGAAAGTAAGAAACGTTAAAATCTATACATATGAAAGGCTAATTTGGAAAAAAAAATCAAATTTTTTTTTATTGCTGTTTGACAACAGTTCGCAAGTTTGAACTATTTACGTATTTCAATACTCTGAGAGTGAGAGCAAGTTCATGTCTCATCATCGTCTGAGACAGTGGATTTTTTTTTTGTAGTTAATAGTTTGCACAAAATAAGTTTACCTTATAAAGTGTGAATTATTAATTGAATTTAAAGCTGGATGAGTTAGAATTTTACTATGAATTCAAGGTAAAAAATGCTATGTACAATTAAGTTTAACGAAATTTACTGCACCTATTACAGCCGAGCGTAGCATGTAGATATCGATGCTACCGATGGTCTATCGAATGGCATTTTTCAATTCAATCAAAGTGACTAGATGTCCCCAGTATACATGAGACTTCAAGTAACACCACAGCCAAAAATGACGGGCCAAGTCCGGTGATTGTGACAGCCATTTAAACTTGCAACCTCAACTTATTTCTCAGACAGCATTCAAGAGGACTATTTCAGTGGTGGCGGGGTGGTCGGCTGTACGCAAGAAGAAAAAGCATTCAAGAGGAATGTTTTGATTTCGCATGTTAACCTAGTGTCTAGCTCGAAAAATCTTCACGCTCTTTTCTCCCTTAGGAGGGAATATCCATAATATCTCTTAAACAAAACTCGCTTAAAATTATCTGACCCGAAATTTTTCAGTTTCCGATTTGTCCCTTCCCCTAAATAGGGCTGAGCGATGACCGAACTTCAACATTGCGATATATCGTCCAACACATATCGATATTTTCCGATATATCGTGATATCATTATTTATTTATTGCTATTATAAGTTATAAATAGCATCCTTTAGCATATTGACTGATCAGAAGGACTCCAATTAAAAGGAAGTTTCAATCTATATCCTAAAAATTTTCGTTTTCTTTTGAATAAAAATAGTTAGTAAATAATTGTGTTAAAACCCCTTTAATAAAGTGTATTGCATTTTACAGTTTATAATATTGCGTTATTTCAATATAATATTTTTTTTTAATCTTTTCACTGCTGAATTAAAAAAAGGATATACAGTTTCTTTCGTTTTTCAAAGGGGAAAAAAAAAGGAAAACGACAAAATAATGCCTTTAACAAGTAAAATGAAGTATTTTTAATAAGTCATGAATTCAAAATCATGTCTTGAAAAATTAATTTTGTATATGAATTGCATGAATTTTTATTCTCATTTTAATAGTATTATTGGCAGATTTTATTTAAATACGCATTAGAATTTTAACAATAGGCATGTTATATAACTAAATTGATCGTTCAATTTATTATTTTAAACTCAAAAAGAGACGAAAAATAGTAATTTTGAAATGAGTAAAATATTAATAACAAATATTATGGAAGGTAAATTTATTTACGGACGAATGTTGTTATACATTAAAAATTTTAGGAAAGCTCCTGACGATATTCAGATAAAAGAAAAACAGGCCATTATATATCATCATTGTTTATATGATTTTATTATTTATAACATTTTGTTTTTATTTGCATTTTTTATTCTTTGTATATTTATTCATACAGTAAAGATTAATACTGAACATAGATGGCGCAGTATGCTCTAAACCATATGTATGTTTGGAATGTGGGGAAAACGCACTTAAGCTTTTTTTTTGTAAACACTTTTCTCCCTGAGAGTTGGTGTGAAACTGGTGCAAGCAGGCACCGCTCGCTCTTTTGTTAGCGGCAAAAAGAATCATTCGTTCGCTCTTTGTTAGCGGCATTTTCTACTTTAATTGTATATAGTATTATGTGTTACCTTATATATGTCTAATCATCGTCCATGTGTGTTGTTATATGTGTGTGTGTGAAAATAAATAAGAAAAAGACAAGAAAGCTTCTTTCCTTGGATTAAACACAAACACCCAGCTACATATTGGAGGCACCGGCGAGATGTCAGCATGAGAAACAGATAAGTTTCTTTCATTTTTTTTCTTCTTATTATTGATTATTAGTTGGATGTTTTTAAAGAGAAGAACATCTGACGAGTTTAATAAGAAGTTCTCGAATTGCGAGCGAACGTAATTTTTCTTTAGTTTCGGCTTCGTTTCGCAAACGATTTGCTCTATAATTTCTTTTCAACATGGACGATCCGAAAAAATATAAGGAACACATAACGCAAATTAAAGTCGCAAGAGGCAAGGTTAAGGCCTCCTCGACTAGATTGGAAAATACTGCAGACGAATCTGAATCAAAAAATGAAATAGTGATTCGTTTGCAGAGATTGGAAGAATTTTTGAAAGCATTCGAAAGATTGGATTCAGAATTAACTGGCGAGGATTCTGAAATCGAGGAATTCGAAAATAGATATTTTCCCTTGAAATTAAAGTTTCAAAATAAAATTGATGTTTTTAATACATCTCAATCTACTTCTGCTGAAACACAAAATTCTTCAGTTCAATCTAATTCGTTTACCAAAACTTAGTATTCCAGTGTTTTCTGGTAAATTTGAAGATTGGATGAACTTTAAAGATTTATTTGTATCCACAGTTCATTCGCAAAGTTCACTAAGCAATAGTCAAAAATTTCAATATCTAAAGGGTTTGCTGTCGGATGAACCCGCTTCTTTGATTAAGCACATACCGTTGTCCAATGACTCCTATGAAGAAGCATGGGGAAAATGAATGGACAGGTATGATAAGAAGAAGAAAATTATTCATGCATTAATTAAAACATTTTTGGAACAAAAAGGCATCTCTCAAGCCAATTCAACGAGTTTGAGAAATATAGCTGACACGAGTGATGAGAATTTGACAGGATTAAAATCTTTAGGGGAAGAGGCATCTAGCAGAGATCCATGGCCGATTCTTTTGTTATTGCACAAATTAGATCCGGAAACAAGAAGACTTTGATCCGTGAAAACTTCAGAAATAGAATTTCCTACGTGGGAAGAATTCTTTGAATTTTTAAATACCAGATGTTCATCTCTTGAATTAATGGTTTATGATGAATCCGATGCTAAAATTCCTACCAAGTCTAATTTTGTCGCACGTGAAAATAACCAAAGAAATAAAACTGATGAAAATTGTTTGAAATGTTCGGGAATGCATGAATTGTTCAAGAGTATTAAATTTAGAAATATGGATTTGAATGCTCGGAAGAATTTTGTAAAACGAAACTATCTTTGCTTTTTATGTTTGAATTCGCATAAAATTAAGGATTGCCCAAATAATCATTTAAAGTGTACCATATGTAAAGGAAAACATAATTCACTCTTGCTTGATGATGTTAAAAGCAATAGTGCACGTGTTTCAGAACCCGAGCCTAACGATAAACAAACCTCAAAACACCCCTCTGAAGGCGATATCTGCCAA
>JAPMOR010028655.1:497289-512731 GCA_026543865.1 Argiope aurantia
ATCAAAACACCCCTCTGAAGGCGATATCTGCCAAGGGGGAGAAACGCAATGCAATAAATCAGTGGCCCCTCAAAGGCCCGTTAGTTCTAGCACATGTCTAAACAACTCCAAATTTATAACATTCCTTCCCACGGCAAAGGTTTTACTGTATAATAGTGAAGGTGATTCTCTTTTATTCAGAGTTTTGCTAGATAGCGGTTCGGAGTCCAGTTTTGTCAGTGAAAATTTTATAAATATTTTAGGATTAAAAAGAAAGAATGCTAGAGTGTCTCTAAGTGGGATAAGTGGGGTTTAAGTAGGAACCACACGTAGCTCAGTTAATTTAACAATTGGACCAAGATTTAATGAAGAATGTTTGGCAATAAATGCTTATATTTTAAATAAGGTTACTTCTCAAATCCCAGTTGAGAATATTAGCATTCAAGAATTAGATTATTTGAAGGGCATCCCTCTCTCAGATGAAGATTTTTCAAGGCCATCAGTATGTGATATAATTTTAGGCTCTGATTGCTTTTTCTCAATCCTTCGTAATGGAAAATTAGCGGGTCTAAAGGACAACCAATTGCGCAAAACACAATATTTGGTTGGGTTGTCGCAGGTCAGATTCGAAGGGATTCCATTTCATCATCGTACACGCAATCACATACGTCGAAAATGATTGCAACATTGATTCTGTTTTGAAAAAAATTTGGCAAATGGAAAAGTTGCCGGATAAAAAGTTTCTTATGTCAGATGAAGAAGAATTTTGTGAAAATCATCTTAAATCGACTTACAGAATAAATGTTCAGGGTCGATTTGTTGTAAGATTACCTGTTTATAAGGACATTAATTAGTTAGGAGACACAAAGGGAATGGCTGTTTCTAGGCTTCTAACAAATGAAAAGAAATTTAAATTTGACTCAGAATTTGAAATGGAATACAAGAGTTTTATGAGTGAATATGAAGAATTGGGGCATATGTCACCTAATAGATTTTGATTCTTCTAAACCGGATTACTTTCTTCCTCATCATGCTGTGCAAAAGAAAGACAGTATTACAACCCAACTTCGAGTTGTGTTTGATGGATCCTGCAAACCGCCTAACTTTAATTCATTGAATTCAGTTTTGGGGTAGGAAAAATATTGCAACCAGATATTTTTACTATTCTTGTCAGATTCAGACTAAATGAAGTTGCTTTCATTTCCGATATAAAGCAAATGTACAGACAAATTTTAATTGATTCAGAAGATCAAAATTTGCAAAAAATAATGTGGAGAAATTTACCTGATTCCACTATTAAGGAATACAAACTTTCTACTGTAACTTATGGAACTTCATCCGCTCCATTTTTAGATACTAGATGTTTACATCAAATAGGCTTGGATTCTCAAAATATAAATCCTGAAATATCTAAAATAATTCAAAATTCCGTTTATATGGATGACTTGATGGTTGTAGCAAAATCTAATGAAAAAGCAATCGCGTTAATCCAAAAATGGTCGGAAATTCTAGATGTCCGAGGATTTCACTTAAGAAAGTGGCGTTCCAATTCTCCACACGTCTTAAATAATTTAGCTGAATGTCTACGTGCTAATGAATCCAAAGTGGAAATTCATCCCGAAAACTGTTCTAAAACGCTGGGACTTATTTGGGACTCTTTTACTGATTTCTTTGTTTTTAAAATTGACTTTAATTTTGAGAATGAAATCAACAAAAGATCTTTTTTGTCACAATCAGCAAGGCTATTTGATCCTTTTTGGTTTTCTTTCACCTTGCACAATATTAATAAAAATCTTTTATCAGCAGTTATGGTTGCTGAAACTTGATAGGGACAGTGCCTTACCGGAACATTTTGCAGTTAAGTGGCGTAAATTCAAAAAGGAATTTCAGCAAATATGTCATATTTCTATTCCGAAATGGCTTCTAATTACAGAAAGGAAAATTACTCTTCATGGCTTTTCGGATGCATCGGAATCAGCATATGCCTGTGTAATTTATGCGGTTCAACGATCTGATAATGATGTTACTAAAGTCACTATTTTAGAAGCTAAAAGCAAGGTAGCTCCGCTAAAGCCTGTATCCATTCCACGGCTACAGTTAAATGGAGCTCTCCTGTTAGCCCGATTATTATCTGTTCTAATTAATACTTTTCATGATCATGATATTAATATATATGCTTGGACAGATTCTCAAGTTGTTCTTTCCTGGTTGTCTTCACCTCCTCGAAATTGGAAGCCCTTTGTTACCAACAGGACTTCAGATATCTTGGACCTCATCCCTCAAAATAGATAGAGGTATGTGCCGTCAAAGGAAAATCCAACAGATATAGGATCCAGAGGTTTGTCTCCTAAGGATATGCCAGACTGTCGCCTGTGGTGGGAGGGCCCTACTTTCCTATCATCATCAGAGGCTTTCCTATCATCATCAGACTATGTTTTGTATTAGATTTATAAATAATTGTAAAGCTGGTAAAGTCAGTAAGAATTCTGCAGGTATAATTGAACCTATAACTACAGGGGAAAGAATTTTTGCTCGTAATATTACTGTAACATATGTTCAAACTATATTTTTTGATACTGAAATTAATTGTATAAAGTCAAACCAACCAATGCCAAAGAAAAGCCCACTATCAGCACTTTGTCCATTCATTGATAAGGACGGGTTGCTCAGAGTGGGAGGGAGTTTTCAAAATGCATCTTTGCAGTATAATGCAAAACATCCTATCATATTACCTAACCAGCATAAATTAAGTATTCTAATTGTACAGTATTTTCATATTTGCATGCATGTGGTAATTTGCTAATAGGTATTTTACGCCAAACATTTTGAATATTAAATGTTAAAAGAATAGTTTTAAAAAGTGTACTAAATTGTGTTGTATGTTGTAGATTTAGAAGTAATATGTCAAAACAAAAAATGGGAGATCTTCCTGGGGGACGAGTGACTCTCAATACACCATTTTTTGTCTGTGGTATTGATTATGCAGGTCCAATTTCTATATTGAAACACCGATGCAGAGGAGCCAAAATAACGAAATGTTATATTGTTGTTGTATTTGTATGCTTTGCTACGAAGGTTTTACATTTAGAATTAGTAACTGATTACAAGTCCGATTCCTTTATCGCTGTATTGAAACGTTTTTGCTCAATAAGGAGCACACCTAAACATATTCATTCGGACAATGGAACAAATTTTTTAGGAGCTAAAAAGAAGTTCAAAGATTTATACAACCATTTATCTAAAATTAATCTCGATCAAAAGGTTTCGTATTTTCTTTCTCAACAGGAAATTGAACGGCATACTATCCCTCCTGTGAGTCCGCATTTTGGTGGACTCTGGGAAGCTGGCGTAAAATCTGTAAATTTTCACTTAAAGCGAGTTTTAGGAAATTCGAACATAACTATTGAAGAACTTTATACATTATTAACTCAAATAGAGGTGATATTAAACTCAAGACCCCTAGTTAGTTTAGATAAGGATGATGTAGATAACTCAAATGTTCTAACACCATCTCATTTTATAATTGGAAATGTAATTACTAGTCCACCTGAGACACTGGAAGTGTCTACACTTTCATTGAGGAAACACTGGGATATTGTCCAAAAAATGAAATTAAATTTTTGGAAAAGATGGCATATAGATTATTTGAGCTCGTTACAAAATAGGAGAAAATGGAAAAATTGTTATCCAAACATTAAAATCGGTGATATTGCAATTATTAAAGAAGACATGGAATATGGAATATTATAATATTCCTCCAGCAACATGGCCTCTTGGCAAGGTTGTAGCTGCACATCCTGGTGAGGATGGGGCCATAGTTACATTAAAAACTTGAAAGGGTTTTTAAAAGGCCTCCAGTTAAACTTTGTATATTACCTGTGCATCAAGAATGCCTTCTTGATGGGTGGGAGTATGTTTATATGATTTTATTATTTATAGTATTTTATTTTTATTTAATTATTTTATTTGCATTTTTTATTCTTTGTATATTTATTCATACAGTAAGGATTAATACTGAACATAGATGGCGCAGTATGCTCTAAACCATATGTATGTTTGGAATGTGGGGAAAGCGCACTTAAGCTTTTTTTTTTTTTTTTTTTTTTTTATAAACACTTCTCCCTGAAAGTTGGTGTGAAACTGGTGCAAGCAGGCGCCGCTCGCTCTTTTGTTAGCGGCAAAAAGAATCATTCGTTCGCTCTTTGTTGGCGGCAATATCTATTTTAAATGTAAATATTATGTGTCTCCTTATATATGTGCGATCATCGTCCATGTGTGTTGTTATATGTGTGTGTGTGCAAAAATAAATAAGAAAAAGACAAGAAAGCCTCTTTCCTTGGATTAAACACACACACCCAGCTACATATTGGAGGCAACGGCGAGATGTCAGCATGAGAAACTCAATGGGAAAAATATAACCAAAGCTCAAGTATAACGCTATGTACTGAATTTTAAAATATTCTAGCTAATTATCTTTTATTTCTTATTATTCTACCAATATTTGGACATATTATGAAATTTGAAATGAAAAAATATTAAAATTAAATATGAAAACTTAAAATAAAGGATGGGGAATGAAAAAAAAAGATTTTATAAAAAAACAGTTAAAAGATTGAAAAATCACTACTGTTATCGTCGATTAAGGATGGATGTATAATAGAAGAAAACACGGATGGCATTATAATAATTAAGGCTGTATTTTGTGCAACCGCTCTCAACGGGTTACAGCATTCGAATGTACAAGGTCACAATTGTTATAAGTGGAGCTCTTGCATGCCATGACGAAACATTCTGCCCGGTATTGAAATATGCAAGATTTCAAAACACATTTAATTATACATTTAGCATCCATTTGCTTAAACCAAATAAACTATTCAGATGAAATATTTACAAGTGAACATCAAAATTGCAAAATATATACAAATTGTATACTAAACATGATATAAATACAATAAGTAAGTATATACAATATATAGCTATCTTTCTTAACTAATTTAATTTTCAAAGTTATCCTTTATGGTAAGAGACAAATTTTTGAAATAGGGCGTGTAAAAATACTTGTGTTAGTTTTTAATTTAACAACTCTTACTCTGCCCTCATTTCCATAAATTATCTCTAAAATTCTAGCCATTGTCCATTTGCAAGGAGGCAAATCATTTTCCTTTAACAATACTAAACATCCGACCGTAACGTTATTTTTTTTTTTGAATTGCCACTTATTTCTTTGCTGTAAATGGTTCAAATAGTCAATTTTCCAGCGTTTCCAAACTGTTTGAACACATTTGATAGTATATTGCCAGCGCGACAACCTATTATCAGAAATATCCACAATTTAAGATTCAGGTATTGAAGTAATTGGGCGTCCAATGAAAAAGTGTCCAAGAGTTAAAATTTCATATTCATTAATATTATCTGATAAGGGACGTGAATTAAGTATACCTTCAATCTGAATTACTATTGTTTCAAATTCTTCAATAGTTATTTCACTATTAGCTAAAGTTCTATAAAGATGGTGTTTAAATGATTTTACTCCTGCCTCCCATAAACCTCCGAAATTGGGAGAACAAGGGGGAATAAATTTCCATTGGATTGATTCTGCGCGTAGGTAATTGGCTAAAGCCTCATTAGTCTGACAAACTGGTTTTTTTAAGCGATTTAATTCTGAAGCTGCACCCTTGAAATTAGATGCATTTTCTGACATCAATGTTGCAATGCGGCCTCTACGGGAGTAGAGTCTCTTTAAAGATCCAATGGAAGCTTCGGTAGTCAAATCTGTTACCGTTTCTAGGTGAATAGCTTTAATTGACAAACATACAAAAATCTCTACATAAACCTTTGAATATATCCCCTTTCTTTGGTTTTTAAACCTTATTTGAAAAAGGTCACAAAAATCTACCCCAGAATTTAAAAATGGAGAATTTGGAGTTACTCTCTCTGAAGGTAAATTTCCCATTAACTGTTCTAACACCCTAGGCCTTTGCCTAAAACATCTGTTAAAACTTTAATTTGAACCCTCAAGGCTCTCCACCAGAGGACGCTGTGGGCCTCACCAATGGTTTGTTTATACTCAGTCTAACCATCGGCAGTTAGTACTAGAATGTGAATCCGAATCGAGTGCGTCTTTTCTTTGTGTGTCTTTGTGCCTGTGGTAATATGTGATGTTCGTAATAAATGTGATTGTAAAACAATCGTTGCCTTCGACTCCTTTCTGACAGGTAAGAGCTTTTCATAATAATTGTATTTGATAATTGAACCAGTGAACTGCGAAATTGAAGTCTAATCATTTTTGGTGCCGAAACCCGGGAGACTTTCGATTCGGCCATAGATACCTTTAGATCGAAACTAGAAATTTGATGCGAATTAGTTAAAATGGATCTAGAGTCTTTAAAGAAGATTAGAACTCCTGTCAGAAAGGTTGCAACTGAAATTTGTAAACAGCTAGAGCAGGAAATAAATAAAACAGAGCACAGATCTTTAGACATAATCGAAGAACTGTTAACGAAATTATTAGACAAAGATGATCAACTAAAGAAACTCGACTCAGATATTTTAAATTTGTGCAAAGCACAAGATCTGAATCATGAAGTAGAACAGCAGCAAGAATACAGGGATAAAATAATAACCTGGAAAATGCGAGCTGAGAAAATTATGCGAAAATTTGAAATCGAAACTATCAATGATAGAACTATTAACAGAAATCCTCAACGGTGTTCAGTTAAACTTCCGCGATTACAAATACCTCAATATGATGGAGACATTCTAAAATTTAATGACTTTTATTCTCAATTTGATACAGCCATAAATAAAAATTCAGATCTTAGCGATGTTGAAAAATTGAACTATTTAAAATCTTATTTAGTTAACGATGCTGAAATAGCTATTCGTGGCTTGGCTTTAAAATCGGAAAATTATGAAGTTGCGATAAATATTCTAAAAGAGAGATTTGGTAGAACCGAGATGATTATTGATGCTCATATGTCCCAACTACTAAATTTAAATCCTGTGCGTAAAGCAAACGATGTTAAGTCGCTACGAAAATTATATTCTATGTGTGAAACGCACATACGCGGTTTAGAAAATAGTGGCGTTAATCCTAATAGTTATAGTTCTTTACTACACCCCATATTACTAAAATCTATCCCTAAAGAATTATCCTTAGAATTTTCACGTAAAATGTACATGAAAGAAGAAAATACTATTTCGGATTTATTAAATTTCTTAAAACTTGAAATTCAATGCCGCGAGCGAAATGAACATTTATTCAAAGAATTTGTCACAGATGCACGTACAGAATCTAGAGTTAACACTTTTGAAAAACCTAATCATAAGTACGGAAAATTTAATAAAAATAAATTTGAGTTATTTAACAGAAATAAAGAAACGAGCGCGAATCCTCCGCATGCATCTGCCTTTGTAGTAGACGTGAAAAAATGCGTATTTTGTGTAGAACCTGAATCCAAACACGATTCCTTTTCTTGTACTTTGCCGATCCCTGAAAGGAAGGCGCATTTAAGAAGAAATGGGATATGTTTCTTGTGCCTCAAAAAGGCAGGTCATGTTTACAGAAATTGCCCATTAAAAAAGACATGTGGTAAATGTCAACGTAAACACTCTGAACTAATTTGCGATGCGTCAACCCCGCCGGAACCCGCTAAGGGTGAAAGGTCGTTCGAGGGGGAAAATGTAGCTACTTTTTCTAATATAAATATAAACGAAGATGAAATACTTTTGGAATCATGTTCCGCTTTATTGAAAATTGGGGAAAAAAGGAAAATGCTAAACATTCTTCTGGACAACGCTTCTCAGCGATGCTTTCTGAAAAAGGAAATAGCGGATGATTTAAAAATTCCTATAATACGAAAAGAAAAATTGCTAGTTTATATATTTGGTTCAAGAGACCCGATTGAGAAAATATATGACGTTGTAAAATTTACTCTTTGCAATTCTCGTGATCCTGAAAAAGGCATTGAAATTGAAGCTTTGCTTTGCGATGTTATTTCTAGTTCTCCTTTTAAAGTATCGTCAAATAAACTAAAAAAGATGCTTAGTAAAAAGAAAATACAGCTTTCAGATACTTGCGAGTCTTTCGGAAACGGATTTTCTCTCCTAATTGGAGCGCAATATTTTTGGGAAATTCATTCAGGCAAAAGAGAAAATTTAACTAAAACATTATTTGTAATTGATACAATTTTCGGTAAAGTTGTACAAGGTCGAATATCTCCAATAGATTTAAATTGCGACAAGAACGTTTCTGTTATGAAAATAGAATGTTGTTCAGCATTAAATGAAACTTTAAAAATGTTTTGGGATTTAGATGCGATGGGAATAAGTGATAGGGAAAATATCTCTAATTGCGAAAAGGATTTAATTGTGCGCTTTGAAAACAACTTAAAATTCAAAAATGGGAGATATGAAACTAAACTCTTTTGGGATGAAAATACTAACGAATTGCAAGATAACTTTGAGATAGCTAGGCGAAGATTTGAAATTTTATGTGTGAGAATGAAAAACAATGATTGGCTTTTGAATGAATATACGAATATTATTGCAGAACAATTAAATCTGAACATTGTTGAGGAGTGCTGCTTGAAAAATAAAAACGCATACTATATGCCACATTCTGCAGTTGTAAGAATCGATAAAGAAACGTCGAAGGTTAGAATGGTTTTTGACGCATCTTCCAAAGGTAAAGGTTGCAAATCTTTAAATGACTGTCTTACACCTGGTCCGCCTTTAAATCCTAGAATCCTTGATGTGCTATTGAGATTCCGCGAATTTGAATATGCATTTTGTAGTGATATACAAGGAGCATTTTTAACAATTGGAATAGCAGAGGAAGATAGGGATTATTTGAGATTTTTCTGGTTCCCAAATGACCAGGATTCGAAGTCTCATAGAATTCTGAGAATGACACGCGTACCGTTCGGTGTAACATCTAGTCCATTTATGCTTGCTGCAACCATTAAATACCATATTCGAAAATACAAGCAAGAGCAATGCGAAGCCTATGAAATGCTTAATTCATCACTTTACGTAGATGATTTGTTTTACGGAGCTAATACGTTAAATGAAGCTTTGGACCTTTCTATAGCTGCCGTAGAAATTCTTAAAGATGCGAACATGAATTTGAGAAAATTCAAAACCAATTCCAAAGAACTGAGAAATTTGTGGTGCGAAAGAGGTATGCATGATATTAAAGAGTCCAGCATGCGTCCTTTGAAAGTTTTAGGAATAATATGGAATACCAATGAGGATACGTTTAATTTAGATGTGCAGCCTATTCTCAAACTGATAGAGAATTTGAAAAACACTAAGCGGAGCGTTCTTCAGACGGCTGCAAAGATCTATGACCCAGTTGGATTTATTTCTCCCTTTATTGTGATCATTAAATGCCTATTGCAAGAAATTTGGGAATATGGGTTAAGATGGGATGACGAACTGCCAACTGAATTAAAGATAAAAGGGGAAAACTGGTGCTCTGAAATTTATCTTTTAAAGGACTTGACATTTGAAAGGAAATATTTCCCCTTTCCTTTGAATCAAGCGAAAGAGTTAGAACTGCATATCTTTTCTGATGCTTGCCCTAGAGCGTTCGGAGCAGTGAGTTACTTTCGCTATGTAACTTACAATGGATGTATATCCACCAGTTTTGTAACATCAAAATCGCGAGTAGCACCACTAAAGAAATTAACCCTCCCTAGACTGGAATTAATGGGAGCTGTAATTGCTGCCAGAATTTTGCGGTATATAAAAGAAAATTTTAAATTTCCCATTTCCAAGATATTTTTGTGGAGTGATTCTTTAATCTCTCTCCATTGGATCAAAGGGTCAGCTGCTAAATGGAAACCCTTTGTTTCTAACCGTGTGATGGAAATTCAATCCAACTCCGATCCTGCGGATTGGTATCACTGCAGCGGAAAAGATAATCCTGCTGATTACATTTCTCGAGGAGCAGGCATGGAGAAGCTGATGAATAGTCCGACTTGGACTCACGGTCCAGAGTGGCTTCTTCAGGAGAAAGAAAATTGGCCTAAAGGCTCGGACTTTAACGATTTCTCTAGTGAATCATGCGAGAGAAAAATTAATCAAAACGAAATCTTAACTTTTGTGTGTGAAGCTCATACGAACTCTGCGCCTTTACTTGATATCAACAAATACAGTTGCTTGAATAAATTGCTACGAGTTACAGGTTGGGTGTTTCGCTTCATACACAATGTTAGAAATAATAATAAAAAATATAATGAATTTAGTGCTGAAGAACTCGATGGTGCCGAAAATTATTGGATAAAATCAGTACAAGGAGAAGTTTTTAATGAAGAAATTGCTTATTTAAAGCAAGGAAAATCAGTATTGAAAACTTCCAAGATTTTGGAATTAAATCCCTTTCTTGATTCCTTTGGGATAATCCACGCTGGTGGGAGACTCCAGAAATCGAAATTTACATACCTACAAAAACACCCAATCATTATGCCTGCAAAGCATCATTTCGTGAGTTTGTTAGTTTTAAACTCGCATAGAAAAGTGTTCCATGGTGGAATTTCTGAAACTCTCATGGAAATACGTGAGAAATACTGGATAATGAGAGGAAGACAAACGATAAAGAATCTTCTAAAACGATGCGTTTTGTGTAAAAGATTCAACTCTTCACCAGGTGTTCAAGCTACTGCACCTTTGCCAGCTGTGCGAATGGAGCAGTTACCTCCATTTTCTATTGTGGGAATAGATTTTGGAGGACCACTCTACACCAAGAACTGCGACGATAAAAACTACATCGTTTTGTTTACGTGCGGTGTAACTCGTGCTCTCCACTTAGAACTAGTTGACAATCTGACTACTGAAACATTTCTCCTAGCACTTAGACGGTTTATCGCTCGTCGAGGACTGTGTTCTGAGATTTGGTCAGATAATGCCAAAACTTTCAAGAGAACTGAAATGGAGCTAAAACATTTGTGGAGTGTCATCAGTCATCCAATGGTGAAAGACTTTTATGCCTCCCACAAAATCCAGTGGCGCTTTATCATTGAGAAAGCGGCATGGTGGGGTGGTTTCTATGAAAGACTTATTAGATTTGTGAAACTTGCCCTTCGAAAAACTTTAGGAAAAACGACTTTGTCTCGAGAAGAATTAGAGACTTTAATTATTGAAATTGAAGGTGTGCTTAGTTCCCGTCCTTTAACTTATGTGTTTTCTGAATTTCAGGAACCTATTCCTCTTACTCCCGCTCATTTGTTATTGGGAAGAAGAGTTAATAGTTTACCTCCTGCCAGGCTTACTATTGATGCTAATTTGAGTAACAAAAAAATTGTAATTAAAAGGTTTAATTATCGTGAAAGGTTAACTAATCATTTTTGGAATAAATGGCTTAAAGAATATCTTTTAACGTTAAGATCTACTCATTATGTGAAACCAACAGGTAACGTTAGAGAATTTAAAGTTGATGATATTGTATTAGTTAATGATGATAAACTTCCTAGGCATTTTTGGAAATTAGGAAGGATAATAGCTGTATTTCCTGGCAGAGATGGTAAAGTTAGATCTTGTCAAGTTAAAACGAATACGTCTGTTATTAAAAGACCTGTTCAATTGTTATACAACCTCGAAATTGATGAATGATTAAATTGAATAGTATTATTAATTTCATTATGTTTTTTAGGAACCTGTATTGAGATTTGAAATTTAAATGGAAATATGATGATATTTATCCTAAACTTGTATGTAACTATTATTAATGAAGAGTTGGTAAGTATAAAACTATTGTGATGAAACATTGAATTTGTAACATTGATATTATATAATAGTTGCAATTCTGCCTGATGTGTTAGATGCAAAATGTTTTTTTTTTTAATTTGAATGAACCTTTAAGTCATTCGGTGGGGAGTGTGTTAAAACTTTAATTTGAACCCTCAAGGCTCTCCACCAGAGGACGCTGTGGGCCTCACCAATGGTTTGTTTATACTCAGTCTAACCATCGGCAGTTAGTACTAGAATGTGAATCCGAATCGAGTGCGTCTTTTCTTTGTGTGTCTTTGTGCCTGTGGTAATATGTGATGTTCGTAATAAATGTGATTGTAAAACAATCGTTGCCTTCGACTCCTTTCTGACAGGTAAGAGCTTTTCATAATAATTGTATTTGATAATTGAACCAGTGAACTGCGAAATTGAAGTCTAATCAACATCTAATACAATCATGGACAATTTTCCTAGCAATACCTTTACCATTTAAGGACCAATATTGTAATCTAATTTGATGTATCAAACCTTGTGCACCAATATGTAGACATTTTTTTATGTACATGCTCAAAAAGTAACTTAGTGAATGCATGCTTACTGGGTAAAATTATTTGATGTTTAGATTCAAATGGCAAGTCAGAATTTTTAAGTCTACCGCCGACTCTAAGTAATCCTTTTTCATCTATGAATGGATCTAAAGATCTTAACTTACTTGTTTTGAAATATTTTTACCTTTATTTAGTGCATCTATTTCTGATTTAAATTCACTCAACTGTGCTACGCTAGCGAAATATTCATTACTTCTTTGCAGCTCCTCAGTGGTTAAATATTTACTTATCTTATTACGACATTCTTTAGTTTTAGTGTTATTAATAAACCTGAAAATAAAGCTAACTATTCTAATTAATTTTATGAAATTACTTGTAAGATTAAAGAGTTCATAAAAATTTGAATGAAAGTCATTAATGTTCAGAGTCACAACACATTTTAGTTCATCAGCAAAATCAAAATCCTGCATGGATTGATTGTGTATTGGTTTATCAGTAAGCTCACCAGGACCAGAAATCCAAATTTTATTTTTTACTAGCCGCCTTTGGCGACCAGCCGGTTCGCCAATCATAATGTTCGTTAAAATTTTAATAATTAAATATTTTATGTAATTCCTACTTAAATAGCTTCTTCATTCAAATATTTTAAAACTTCAAATTTCAATTCACTCATAATATTATAAAGGCCTTCAGTCATAACGTAATCTGTATCTCTCTCATTTTCTGTTAGCTCCCGTAGAATTTATGATTTAAATTACAGTGGAAAGGATGAATCTGTAATTAATATAATATTTTTTACTGAAACAAAGCATTTTTTTATAATACGATTACTGAAAACAGAGTCACTGAGCGTTTAAACTTTATGGGCGCTAAAGAATATTTTTCTTAATTTATGTAATATCTCAAGAATTTGTCAACAAAATTTTTTCAGATTCATCATGAGCAGATCGATTAATTAACAATGTTTAATTTTAAATGCATCAAACACTAAGAAAATAAACAGAATCCTTTAAAATATACGGTCGAAAACAAGTTAAAATAAACTACTTAAAAACGATATACTTAAAACTATAAGCATATACAAAAAAATATATAACTAGCATAAATACAATTTAATTACAAAATCACACGACTAACCTAAAAATTATTTAAATCTAGTCCGAATCCGTTGTCAAAAATCAGAACACAATGCGCATGCGTGAATTTTCAACACCAGTTACGGTAACGCAAATGCATGAATTTTTCTACGCCAGTTGGGGTAACGCTATGTAGATTAGACATTTTTAATTTCCTTTATCCTGTTTTATTTTAATTCAAACGTACTTCAGAATGAATCTCAAAGATCGATTAATTAATGTTTAATTTTAAATGCATCAAACATTAAGAAAATAAACAGAAACGTTTGAAATAATCGGCCGAAAGTTGTTAACCTTAGCCTCTTTAGAGTAGAGGGGGGGGGACTGAAGCCCTACTCATTTGGCGGTGAGGAAAATGAAAAGATTTCTTTGACGGGAAAGTTAGTTTTTAATTAATAATTAAAATTTTAATCAAAAATTCAAAAAACGCGACCCCAGATGCACATTCCCGGCCTCCAAGGTATACATGTACCAAATTTGGTAGCTGTAGTTCAAACGGTCTGGTCTGTAGAGCGACAACACACACACACACACACATTGAGCTTTATTATAAGTACTAGCCGCCTTTGGCGACCAGCCGGTTCGCCAGTATTACCTCTCGCTACAATTTTCAATTAAATATTTTAAGTAACTGGTCTCTTAATAGATTCTCAAACAAAACATTTTTAATCTTCACATTTTGATAGTCATACCAAACTTATACTGTTGTTTAGATCGTTTCGTTCAATTTACTATATATATTTTGCTAATTTGTTGTCATTTCCGGTAAAACTTCAACTTTAATTTAAAGAAAAATGATGAAATTGTAATTAATATAAAGATATTTTTTAATAAAACCAAGCGTTTTATTTTATTTATCATCTTTATTGTTATAAATTTATCATTATTATTATTGAATATGAGTATTGCAAACAGAATCGCTCGGTATTTAAGTCTTATGTGAACTACAAAATATTTTTCATAATTTATGTAATATCTGAACAAAAATTTCTCAGATTCAGCATAAAATTCAGTTTTTAGTTTTGCTTTCAAAAGGATTGAAATGAAATCAATAATAATATTTTGTTCCGGCCTACAAATATATTTCAAAAATTATGAAGTCTAAATTTGATGCAGTAAGGTATCATATTCTCAGAAATATTCTGGACACACCAAATTTGAAATAAATGAATGAATGTTTCTATTTTCCACGATCAACTAAGACTTATTTATGAAACTTTAAATGTTAAAAATTTAGAAAAACTCAACATTTTCATAATCTTAGTCCAATTAATCTTGAGAAACCTGCGCGCTGATTGGCGTATTTTCTTTGAAATGATCGATGGAAAATCTAAAATTATCCTTTTTTTATTGAATAGTGACATTCAAATTTTCTTAAATCAGGCAGTTTAAGTGATTGATTTAGTTGATTGGAAATTAACTCTTTTTATTTAAAATATTAGTGTTTCAGGAACATTTTGTCATTCGTGATTTCGCAGAAGCTTTATGTAAAATCAAAAATTCGTTATTTAGTAGAGCATTCATTGAATTTATTTATATAATCATTTTCCATTTAGAATATTTTAGCAGATCTGTGTCTTACTAAAGGTTTACAAATTAGCTGTGTGTAGGGATGACGAATATTTTACTAGCGGTTATTACGTAACCAATATCATGAAGTCACAAATACCAGTGATCAATACTTTTCAAAAAGGGGTGTGATTCAAATCCTTAATACGATCTTACTGGTGATATTTCGATTACAGGTTTTGGATCACGATAGAAAGTAACAATCGATACGATATCACTGAAATTTACCGGAGTGGTGACTTCACTGGAAAGTAATAATCGTTACCATCTGTCCAATGAAAGCTCTCGAACAAAACAGAAAAGGAGAAATCTGTTAATGGATTGAAAAGTGAACGGACCGGTTATTGGAAGTATCGTATCATTGAATTGCATATCACTAAAATCTATCGGAGCGGTGACTTCACTGGAAAGTATGAAGTCGCCGCTACACTTCCGATATTCGCATTTGATGCACTATTCCATACAAATCATTTTTAATTG